>CM050328.1:2402500-2845000 GCA_027405865.1 Salix purpurea | reverse complement strand
ACAATAATGTTTTATAAATTTATTATTTCATCTGAAATTCATGGACAGTAGAATTTTTTCTTTATTACAAATAATAGCCTGTAGTTCGGGTAAACCCGATTTATATCTGCAATGTTTCCTGTTTTTTACTTCTGAATTTTTAATTTACACCAGGATTTTTTTTGTTCGTTTAATAAAGTACAATTCTATGCAATGTCTATGCATATATAATCTACTAATTGTATTTATATGCTTATCATTATTCTACTCATTATAAGTACATGCAATTATCTTAATCATGCCAATTGATGTAAACCATTCCAATCACTTCAACACCATTTTTTTTGAATGCCAGAAAATCCCAGATTTGAAAGACATATTTTAGAAAATCCCAGATTTGAAAAATATATTTTATTTCAACTCTTACAAGAAATACATATTTTAATTTAAGTTCAAGATCGATCGCAACCCTCCAACACCATGAATAGCGAGAAGCTTCCTTTCCCAAATCTCCTCGTGCATGCTTCCTCATTTTCCATTGCTTACTCGGAAATGGGGTTAAGATATCTGCAATTATATTTTGTTCCAACTTGGATCCTAAATCAGAGCACTCGGCAACATCACATGCACAGTTCCCTCTTTTGAATAAAGTTTATGATTGCTACTTTTCCTTTTTTCTGGTTCTGTGAATGCTGCGAGGATCGCTCCCCATCTGAATAATTGTTGGCGGAGTGAGCAAAAGCTGCTTATAGTGGGCCTGCTGCTTTCAACAATGTCTGCCGATCGAGCAATGAGATTCTTATGAAAATGAGCAGAATTGATGCTGTCAGGATAATATCTGCGAAAAGGTTAGCGAGAAAGCAACCTCAAAAGACAACTTCTGTATGATCCCATCAATGCCCACAAGTTCTGGACTATTCCCCTGCAAAAGCGATATTTTCCCAGAAAATCGGGCTAGCAGCAAATTCCTCCCTTTCTTGCCACTCCTGAATCAACTGCAAATTCGGGTCTTGCCTGGTCATCGAGGTTTGATCGGGCCAATTGCAAAACCGGGTTTATTTTGAAACCCGACCGAGGCATCGGATGGCTCGAACCCGGAGTCAACTCGGCAGGGTAGGCTGTGATTCATCACTATGCTTAATTCGTTTCTGTGTGACATTTTAAGATTCCTGTAATGTTAGGCTGCCATTGCATCAATGGAATGGGAACAGTGCAACAACACTGTAAAATTTGATCCTCCAACTTTATTGTTGTCATTATTTCAATTGTCCGGGCAAGCATCCTCATCTTAAATGCATATATGGTCTACGGAGGAAAGAAGGGCTAAAACAGTTAGAAATATAGAAGATGGTATCCTATATTATATTAGGGCATGTGTTTGGATTGTGTATTTTATTCAGAAATACATTAAAATAATAACTTTTTATGTTTAAAAATTATTTTTGACATCAACATATGAAAATAATCTAAAAACACACACAAAAAAACTTATTTTTTTTTATAAATATTTTTGAAATGTAATGCCAAACAGATACTTTGGAAGTTGAGGTTTATAATTTAATATGAGATTTTATTTTTCCTATTCATTTTAGCCTTTTTCTCCTTTTCTTCCAAAGGTATATCTATATAATAATTTAAAGTTGAAAGGGATTTCTGTCTAAAATTCTATATATTAGAGTAGGTTTTTTTTTTTTAATTATTATAAAAAGTTGAAACTCATTTATTTATATATAAAAAAGGTTCACTATTACCAATTAAGCTGTAATTCATTAGCATTACATAGTTGCTGATAGTTTTACAACTCAGCTCCACCACCTAATAATTTTCAACCGCTAATCCATTTTCTGCCTTCTAGAAATTTTATGCTTGTAAAAAGTCTAGATGACATTGATCGGTGCTTAGAATAATGATCACATCCTCTTGCTATTTCACTCTTTTGGTCGGGAAAAGTAGCAACCAAGGCCTTATTTGGAATTATATTTTACATTGTTTTTAAAATTGTCTTTTATTCATCACATAATAAAAATAATAAAAAATATCAAGTTTTTTAATTTAAAATATAAAATAAAAATAAAAAGTTTTCAAAAATACTTCTAAACACAGGCTAAACAGGTCACAAAACACTATGTCAAAAATAATATATATATATATGGAAAAAAAATAAAATATTAATTTAACAGGTATAATTTAACAGCTAGCAAGTAGTTGGTTATTTTTTTTTGTTATGATTGAGTAAAAAAAGAAAAGAAAAACCAACTACTTGCTAGCTGGGATAGATTAATGTGTAGAGTAGATTCTTATCAAATAGTGGACAGTGATATGAAAAGAGAATCACAATTTTATATATGCAAGAAAATAACACTAAATCTTATCCTGATCCCCCTCCACCCCGCCCCACCCACATCCTCAGCTCTTTTAACAAAGAAGCTGATGTGACCACACCTTTTTCAAAGGAAATACATCTTATTTTTTAGGTTTGTTATCACGTTTCAAAAATATTTTAAAAAATTAAATATTTTCTTTTATTAAAATATTTTGATATTTTTAGATTATTTTCATGTATTTATATTAAAAATAATTTTAAAAAAATAAAAAAAATATTTTATATATTTTTAAATAAAAAAAACATTTTAAACACAATCAAAACTGCACTTCTATCGCATCACATGACTGTGGCTGAAGAATAAAAGGTAGAATCTCTTCCAAAAACACATCTTTCCCTTTTAACATATTGCTAAATTTGTAGGTAGCTAAAGATAGCGAAAGACATGACACGGATCAATGCGTCGAAGGGAAAGGATGTTGATGATTTTTTTTTTATTTTTATCTTAAATAAATTATATCTTTACCAATCATAAAAAGACCATCACTGATTTAAGCAAGCAGAATGACATTTACAGTCTCCTTTTTTTACTTGATTTGTGAGAAAACACACACACAAAAAAAGGATTTGTAAGCATAAGCTAGGACAATTTTATATAGGCACAATTAATTAGCATGTGAATAATTATTAATGTTTTTAATAATTCATATCTTGTATCATGCTAACAAATCATAACATGCTAAAAAATTACTTCCATTCAAAAAATTTAAATAGTTATTTAAATAATAGTGCTCATGAAGTTTATATTAAAAGTATTCCATATATCTATAACATATAAATTCTTATGTTTATCCCAAATACTACAAATCATTAAAATCAATTCAAGACTTAAAGTCAGCAGGAATAAATTAAAGTAGCAAATATATATAATTCGTAATTGTATTCCATCCATAAAAGACTACAATTATTTTAATCACCCATTCCATCAATTTATTTACCACTTGATTTGGCACTAATCAAGGTTCTCATTATCCATATCTAAGAGCAACTTGTTAAGTTCTCTAGATTTTTTTATCCCATCTTTTTTTAAACCTATCAAACTTTTTGTTTAAAAACAATAATTTCTCCATGATTACTCGACACAATAGGCTAGTTCAGGGTGGCTCTGGCTGAGATGGGGCTGACTTGTCAATAAAAGGTCTTTTCTTGCTAACCATAACATTAAATTTCATAATACTTATACTAAAAATTTTGCTAAATATTTTCACTATAAGTTTAACATCTTGTAAGGAAACTTAGCTTGATTAACTACTCTGGTGATCAAACTCCAAAAGGTAGACTTGATCCCATGTTAAATGCTTTTTGAATGACATTTATGAATATGTAGCAAGATCAATAGGTACATCTATTATAATTGCATACATGAATTGAACTTTTTCAATTTTTAGTTTTATACATGTAGTAATTGGACATAAGTTATCAAGATTTTTTTTCTTCTAACAGTTTATAAAGTGTCATCATCAACTTCATAGGTAATTGATGTGAATTGAATCCATTTAAATATTATAAAAAATCACTAATTTGGATTTTAGATGGTGTCCTAACTTCTTTGAAAGCAAAACCAAAATTTTTGAACTCAAACAAGCAATAAAAGTCTATAATGACAAAAAGGGACAATGTAAAGGTTTAACCTTATATTTTTGAAGCAACTAACATGTCATCTAAGTCAAATGGTTTACAATCAACATAAGATTCCCTTACAATTTTCACAAAAGAGTAATTGCCCCTTAAATTAGTTTTTCCCATTTTCTTTTCTTAAGAATTACTTCAATGAAATGAAATGCAATATCAAATAAATGGCTTATGGATTCTTTAAAAGTTTATCCTATATATTTTTTCAACCTCGGGTGAGGTGAAACGCAAAATCTTGGCTCAATATGTTATAGGTCTTGATGAACTGGTTATTCTCTTGCCTTTTTCATCACTCTTTGAGTCTTAAAAAGTTGAACAAGGGTTTCCTCAAGAGATGATGTTTGCTTCTCTTGCTTGTCTGAGGATCTTGATGAAAATAGTTTAGTTTTTTTTTATTTTTTATTTTTATGTTGTCATCTTATATCAACCTTGTATAAACCAAGACAACATTACTCATAAAGTTGAAAGGTATATCTATATAATAATTTAAAGTTGAAAGGGATTTCAGTTTGTCTACTACTGCCTATCTAAATATTATAGTAGGTTTTTATTTTATTATTATTATTATTATTATTATTGTAAAAAATTGGAACTCATTTATTTTTATATAAAAATGTTCACTAATACCAATTAAATTGTAATTCATTAGCATTACATAGTTGTTGATAGCCTTACAACTCAACTCCACCACCTAATAATTTTCTACCGCTATTCCATTTTTTGTCTCCTAGAAATTTTATGCTTGTAAAAAGTCTAGATTACATTGATCAGTGCTAGAGTAATGAACGCATCCTATTATTATTATTTTATTCTTTTGAAAGTGTTTTTTGTTTAGAAATGCATCAAAATAATATATATATATATATATATATATATTTTTTATTTTTTTAAAATTAATTTTGATATCAGCACAAGAAAATGACCTACAAACATCAAATTTACACTATAGATTGAATAGGCTATCATTATTATTCTACCTTTTTTTGTAATAATTTTTGTTTTAATATAGATATCCAAACCAGCTTATGCGTATCTCGACTAATCTCACAGGCCCTAGAGTGGACGACCAGTTACCAGACTCCAGTGGTCCTGAGGATTGTGAGACTCGAACTGATGACCTCTAAGGAGCAGTCCCGGACTATCATTATTATTCTAACCTTTTTTTTGTAATAACAATTTTTTTATTATTTAAAAATCAAAACACTCTGAAAAGAGGGAAATTGAACTCATGAACTTCTTGCAAGTATAAAGAACTCACTTGCTAACACTATGTCATAACCCATTGATCATTTTTGGAAACAATTAATTTATTGGCATACATTTTTTTATTCGTTTTAAATTAAAACAAATAGGATATTCTCTAAAATAGCTTTCTAGACAGATTAACTGTGTAACATATAACTGGATCTCATAAATAAGCAATTAAAATAAGATTAGTACAGTAACATAATCAATGTTTCTCCAAGGTTTTTTTTAATTCTTTCAACCTAAAAAAACAACGAGCCTCGAGCTACATGGAGGTAGTTTTCCTCCATTTCTAAAGCCATCCCATTATTTTCTACAGAGTTTGAATCTAAGAAATGAAGATCTCACCATCTTTACGGCTGGATTTCCCATGGAGACAATTGTTTTTCCAAAGTTAGGGGCATATATATATAGGGGTTGACTTGAGAGGAAGAACAATTGCAATGCATAAAAAAGTTGACGATGTGAGAAGTCATCTCGCAGCTGAGATCCCGGCCCTTCATCATGTTGATGACTGGTTGAATGGCGGCATCAGTACTTTAAAAACATGGTTAATTAGTACTTTTGAATGGCGGCTCTTAGAGCCTGTTTAGGAGTGTGGTTGTGGTAGCTTTTTAAAGTGCTTGTCGTGCTGAAATACATCAAAATGATGTTCTTTTTATTTTTTAAAATTCATTTTTGAAATCAGTACATCAAAATGATCTAAAAAGCACAAAAACATATTCATTCAAACTAAAAAAAAAAAAAATTCAAATTTCGGCTAAAAGTCGGTGGGATCGCAATGCCAAACAACACCTAAATTAAACATGAGGTTCACTAACTTTCATGGTTAAGACTTTATTGAAATGTAATATTTAATATAAGCTCTATAACATGCAATATTAATATGATTTAAAAAAAATCAATGAATGGGAAATTAATCTCAAAGACCCCTTAGTTGATATACTTATTTGAAACTCAAAACCCTTTTAAAGAACTTTATCCCATATAAGAAAGAAATAAAATTTTCTTGGTGTTTATATAGTGAGAAGTTAAAATTGAGTCCAAATAACACTTCTTATCAACTTAAATTTGAGCTTTGGTCTGGTTTATGAAGAATCATTTCTTCCAATCCAATGTTTTGTCTAGGCCAACCCTTTTTTTTTTTTTTATCTACTCTAACCTATAAATAATAGTTGCTTGGTTTTTTCCATAAGTATTATTGTGAAATTAAACAGTTTGTTTTACCTAAAAAAACATCAAATTTATGGCTAAAACATTGTTATAGTTTTTTTTTTTTTTTTTTTTTTTTTTTTTTTTTTATCTTTTTAGCTTTTAAAATACCTTATAAAAAGGGGTGGCGAGGGGTTTCCAAATTTATACACTTTTTCTCACATCAAATTTTAAGATTTTGATTTTCCTCGCATATCTAGAGCTTATACTCATTTTGTTAAGAGACACTCGAGTCCTTTAATTTTGATTTGTTGACCTTAATAATATAGTGTTTTTGAAATGCTATGGTATTTATTACAAATATCATTGGCATTCCATGAAAAACAATAAAATCTCAAAAACAAATTATTTATTATTGACACCGATAAAACTCGACCAACTCTAAAATATTTCAACAAGTAATTACCCTTATTCGATTACATGCTTGTCGTGATACATATGTTTACAAGTATCTAGTTTTATTTTCAACAACTAATTTAATTAAATGCTTGTATTATGGTAGATTAACCTACTAACCCGATCCAACCCAACCCAACCCAACATGTTTTGGACTGCAATAGGTAGAAGTAATTTTCGTCCAGCATCAGGTAAAAAAGGTAAATATGAACACGAACACGTTTCACGATGGATAGATGTGTTGAAACCATGGATATATAAAAGTATATGATAATGTAACTTTAATAATTATTTAGTGTGTTATGCTAATCTTTTGGTTTAGCCCGCTCAGGACAAATTCCTCGCGTCGTGCGATGCCCATTCGAGGTGTTTTCAATTTGCTTAATGGTATATGCCAAGAACTAATCCGGACTGCTAATACACATCAATCACGTTTAATCAATGTACTTCTCTCATCGTAGAGCAGAGAATATATGTACACATCTGGCATTTGATAGTTGTCTTTTCCGTTTTAGGACATGTCTGGGAGAGAAGTTGCGGTAGTTTTTCAAAATGTTTTTCGTGCTGAAATACATTAAAATGATGTTTTTGTATTTTTTTAAAAATCATTTTTGACATCAGCACATCAAAATAATCTAAAAACACCAAAACATATTCATTTAAAATGAACAAAAATGATTTTTTTTTTTGGAAACGGCGTTTGAAACGCCGTCCCAAACAGGCACTTAAATTTATTTATTTATTTTTAAATTGTTTTGAAGTGAAAATGCTAAAAATATATTTTAAAAAATAAATAAAAATTATTTTAATATATTTTTTAAATAAAAAACAATATGCAGTAGAACACTTATGCATAGTGATTTTAGTGTCATATTCCATATGTAAATATCGACGAATTGGATGGCGAGGGGGGTGGTGGTGGTTAAACTTTATGAACGAATACCAAAACTTTGAATAAATTTCATGATGCATGAGATATATTTTTCTAACTGGGATGCTGGCAGACTCCTGTATAAAACAAGTTATTAGGTTAAATTATCGGCAAACACAATATAAAAAAGATGAAATTAAAAAACAACAAGTGACAATAATAGAAAAAAGCTTCAATATTACAATCCACATTGCTTCCTTCTGTAGTTCTAAAGTCATGTTTATCAGTATAGTTGCGGTTGTTTTTTAAAGTATTTTTAATTTAGAAATATATCAAAATAAATATTTTTTATTTTTTTTAAAATTATTTTTAATATCAAAACAAAAAAATATTAAAAAAATCATAAACAATTAATCTAAAAAACAAATTCAAAAACATTTTTAAAACATAATTTCAAACACCAAGTCTTTTAATTTTAATGATAAGCTCCCTTTTCTCTACCATACTTTTAACTTTTTTACGTGCATCATTTGTGAACCCTCCCATTCCTATTTCTCATATCGAACCTTTGTTTTTCATATATAGAAATATTTGGGAGAAATATGCCGCGCATACGCTCTCTTTTCACCACTATATATAGCCCTTACCCCCACATTACAATTCTATCACTCAAGCTATATCTCTCTCTCTCTTCCCCTGCCCTTTCTCTCTCTCCCCTTCCTTTTTTCCAACATTCTTTTCTGAAATGGAGAGAACCCGGTTGCGTAGGCAGGTTGCTCTCACAAGGCAGTCTCTTTTTGATCAGGTTCTCACCATGCTAACGATCTAACGATTGCATTCATAAAGATAACGTTTATGCATCCAGAAAATAGATCGATATATGGTAGAAACTATATGCATGCATGCCTGTACTGTACACGATCAGCATCTGTTTACTGTTTTTCTTAGTTTTCTGGTGGTATTGTAATGAAAACTTGAATTGTGGAACAATATATTTTAGGGATTTCTTGATGAGCAATTTATCCAGCTTGAGGATCTCCAAGATGATGCAAACCCTAACTTCGTGGAGGAAGTGGTCACGTTGTACTACAGGGATTCAGCTAGACTGATCACTAACATCGAGAAAGCATTGTCAGTTTAAAATTTTCTGATCAGCTTTCCTTCTCTTCTCGATTTTCTTGTTCAAAAGCACTGCTAGTGACCATAATACAGATTGAAATATATAGCTAGCTAGTAACACTTTATCTCTTGTGTCCTTATATATATATATATATGCAGGGAGAAGAATTCTCTTGACTTCAATAAGTTGGATGGCTTTATGCATCAATTCAAGGGAAGCAGCTCAAGGTAATTAAATTATAAGGATAAAAATTGAAAACGATTATCTAAATAAGGATTACAAAATCATTTAAGATTATATTTATTAAAGGTATCATAAGGTATATTCTGTGTTGGCTTTTAACACAACAATCCCTTGATTTCTTTTCCTCTCTATTGGGTGCAGCATTGGGGCCAAAAAGGTGAAAGCTGAGTGCACTCTCTTTAGGGAATATTGCAGGGCAGGAAATGGAGAAGGGTAAATGATCCATCTTCTACTTTATTTCTTAGAATCACCTCAAATCAAACGGCCGAGATTGATTCTGGCGCAGCTCTATAATTCCTTACGATATAATTATTGAGTGCAACGATAATATAGTAATGTTCCTCATAATCCTAGCTACCTCATTTATTCGTTCAAGTTCTTAATGGTTTTGCATGGATACATACAAGCTGCAGATGCACGAGGACATTCCAACAAATCAAGAAAGAATATGCAACGCTGAAAAGGAAGCTTGAAGCTTATTTTCAGGTGCTTCTCCATCTTGTTTAATTCAAGAAACTCTTACAATCTATGAGTTTTATAAGAAGAAAAAAATGCAGGGACTGATTATTATTTATTTATTTATGCTTTTTCCACTTGCTATTCAGGTGGTAAGGCAAGCCGGGCCTGCTGAGACTGCATGTTGGCCCAAGTAAGGAATGCCAGGAAGATGAAGTGAAATGTTTGACTGGTGATTCTAGCACCAAATTTCTAAAAAATAGAAACTGTTTTGGGTATGCTTATAAGCTATCTTAACTATTTTATGTGTTTAATCTAACCGAAAATGCATGGGCGTGGCTAATTTAATATATTCTGTGTTCCTTTGTATACATGAAAGGATGAATGGAGTATGAAAATCTTGCCCTTTTGCTGACTACTGCTACCACTTTCTTCTCTTATATCACAATGAACAGTAGTTTTTTAAAATTTCCAGGCCCAGTTTTGTTCTCAAGTATCCCAACTCAGCAGGGATCGCAAAAGATAACCCACTTGACACACACACGCATAATAAAGAAGAAATTAAGCCTATAAAATGAAAATGGAGTACTGGTTAGTGAATCCTTCGAGGAATCAGGCATATTACACGGTTAGAAAAAAAGAAGAAGCCTAATGATCAGCGTAGCATGCCAGAAAATCCATCGAAAGAATTTGAAGATTGTTAAAGACACTACAAGCGATGCTCGAAATACCTTTCTATTGGTTTCTGCCCTGGTTCCAGCTGTAACCTTTCATCAGCCAATAATGAATCCTCTCGGTGGAGTTTGGCAGGATGACAGTGCTTTCCAAGCAACTGTGCCCAGCTTATTCCAAATCGAGTGTAGCATACTGAGCAAGCTGGGATGGAGATTTTGGTTACTAATCAAGTTGCTTCCTGTGTTTTTCCAAGTTGCGTAGGAATGAAACTAGCCTTATCCCATATTATTTATATGTTTTTAAATATAATGATATATATATATATATATATATATATATATATATATATGAATGAATTAACCAGGAAAAAGTTCTTCATGTTAATTAAGTATTAAAATAAAAGTTGATTTTCTATATATGTAAAAGTAAAGGATAAATGAATATAAAAATATTTAACCCTGAATATTTTTTTAAGTTTTTATTTATTTTATCTTTGATGTTATGTTTTTGCCAAGAAATATTTTTTTTTATAATATATTATGCCCATATAGTTATATATAAAATGAAATCAAAGGAAAACATTAAGGATAAAATATAATGATCTCTTTAAAGACTATAAAATTATAAAATAACTTTTATTTTTAAAATATGAACTAAGCAATTTTCAAAACCCCAATTTTTAACTTGTTTGAACTTGGAAATATTAATACACCTATGTAAATAGAATTTATTTATATGAAGTTATAACTTTTATTTTAAAAATGTAAATAGTAGTCGCAATAACTATTATTGAGGGATATGATATGGAAGTAAATTTGATGTCATTAGAGTTGCATACCTTTAACTTAATAATAGGAATGGATTGGTTAAGTAACCGCAAAGCTCAAATGAATTGTTTTTTCAACATAATGACTTTTTGAGGAATAGATGGGAAAAAAGTGAATTTTAGGGGGGAAAGAAATGCCATACCAAACTATTTGATTTTGGCTATGATGCCTAATAAATTTATGAGGAAAAGTTGTATGTTTGATCTTGCTTATGTAATATATTATGAAAAGGGTATGGTAGAGTTAAATAATCTCCCCATCATGAGAGAGTTACTTATGAAAATATTATTTCACCATATATTTTGGATTTTCTTACCTAAAAGAAAAGCATGAGCTTTATTATGTGCTCTTGCACTTTAAAATATTTTAGTGCACACTTGTAGCTAAAATTTTATCACGAGGGTTATATACCTCTTATTCATTGTTAGTTAAAGTGATAAAATAATAATTTTATCACTTGTGTACTTAATACTTAACTTGCTCTTGCAATAACTTTTTTCTCTCAAATTTTTTTTTTTCTAGTTATTTCTTATATTAAAGAGAAACATTTAAAATACCAAAAAAATTTATTCATTTTTCTACCATATGTGTAATAACTAGTTTTGTGTTTTTACTATAAATACCAAATTGATTATGGTAAGAAATCTCATGCTGCTACTTTTTTATAATCTTATATACTTGATGCTTTAAGTCTTTTTTTTATTTTAAAAAAAGCTTATATTTATCTTTATATTCTCTTGAAAAGCCTTGAATTTCATATTGCATCAAAATTTAATAGCAAGTCTTGTGTTTTTCCTATAAATACCAAATTGATTTCATGAGAACTCCTAAAAAAAACTTTAAGCCATTATAAATGACTTGAAGCCTTTTCTTTCATTTTCCTAAGTGTGAGTTAATTACAAATGAGTGAAAATATGATGTTAACAAGTTTAAGATCTGAATTTTATACAAAACTCATTCATATAAGAAATCATAGTAAAGACATGTCATGGATATGCATGGATTCTTATGATAAGGATAAAGATGACGATTATTAAAAAGTCAGAAGATAAGTATTATAACTTTTACATATTAGTCCCTATTGGCAATCAATTATTAGTAAATGTCTTTTGCCATCACACCACGTTCCTTGGAGACATTGGCACGTAAACATCATGCATAATGTCTACCGTAGCTGGCACCTTCATTGTCATTAGAATAAAGATTCTTTCATTCTTACCATAGTTGGGAGATTTTATCAAATAAAATTCACCATTATATAGTGCTTTACCTTTTGAATTTGAAATAAGCAAAGAGCAATTCCTGGTTCTTTCTATCGAAAGATAATAGAAGGAGGCTTATAATATCAAAAAAATTCATATTCATCGTGTTGATGGATTCAAACCTAGACAAGGATCACCTTTTAATGTAAGTATTTTCTTCTTCTTCTTCTTTTTGATCTATGATAAAAAATTAAATCTTTATTTTGGTATATTATGCATATGCATTGATAAAGAAGGAATTCATTTAGTATTTTGTTAATATTGTTGTTCTTTGAGATTTTAATGTGAAAGTTATATAGTTAAATTTCTTTAGTTTTTAGAAATGATATTGATTCCTTTAAAAACATGATTTTTGATTGTTTTATGGATACTCATTTTAGTTAAAAAATTTGCTCTTAAAATTTTAGTTTAGCTTACCAAGTAAGAGTTTATTTTGTTATATTACTATTATTTTCACATTTTTAAAATTAAAAAAAAAACAAATTTATAAAAATATTGAAAACTTGTGGGGTTGAATGAAAAAGGTATTTTTTTTATAATAAAATTAAGATAACATATAAGATTTAAGAGCAAACTGAAATTTATCTTAAATTAAAAACAATCATACTTATACTTAAGAGTTATACATGTGATTTCCTTAACAACTTCAATAAAGATTTGTGTTGCAACTAATTTGAACTTCTGGGATTTTTTATATATAAAAAAAATTAGATGAAATTGAAATAACATTTAAAGTAACAAATTGAAATTAATAGTAGTTGAAGTCTTGAAAGTAGACACTTTATCAAACCATGTTATAATTTTGCATCTACTTTATTGTGTTTTATTTGTCCATGCTATCTATACACAACATAATATGTTTAGTGCTTTTTTTGTTGCCGTTCAACTGCATTTTTAAATTTATTTTGTCTTAATTTTTTATATATTTTTAAATTATTTTAATATAATAATATAAAAAAAATAAATATTTTTTTTAAATACTTTTAAATAAAAAATATTTAAAAAAAACGACTAATATTGTACCCAACATTGCTCAGCGATCTATCTAATCTATATTTAATGCGTACATTAGTGGAAATGAAGAATCTAAAAATCACTCCCTATTTTATAGATATAGATAGAGCATGACGAGTTGGTTCAAAATATTAGAAACTTTGAACTATGTATTAGGCGGCCCATTATTAAAAATTTAAGGTCTTAAATTTGAGTTATATGATTGTTAATATAATAATTATTAAAAATTTATATAATTATAAATTTTAGAATTTATAAAATTATTTAAGATATACGTAACTTATCGGATATTTATATTAATAAAAAAATATGAGTGACTTTGGATGTATTGTTTCCTAATTGATGTAAAATTAGGATTCAAACTAACTATTAATATTTTATTTTATTTTTATGTGAGCAAAGAAGTAATATATGGAAAGTAAATGATACTCTCTTAGGTTTAGAGCAGATCCACTTCCACGGGTAAGCAAATCGTCAAGCTTCGATGTCGAAGTAGTTTTTGTTAAATGGCAGTGTTGTGTTCTTGCTGAGGAGTAGGAGCAAGCGAGCGAGCGAGCGTCGCACCCTTGAGCGTCATCTCCTGCAATGGAAATAAACTCCTAATATGGTCAGACAACTTTTAGTTACCGAAAAAAGGGGGGATATCAGAGTTGCCGAAATCCGGACTGTGATGATGTCAAGGCCGGAATTTGGCGATATATAGCAAAACTGAAAGGCAGACTATCTCTTTCTGGTGTGACCGGGGAAAGGAGCGCCAAAACAAAGCACTAAGAAAGCTCCCTCCTTCTCTCTCAAGAATTTACTAGGGTTCTGCCAATAACAGTTGAGTTGAGATTCATTTCAATTAGGGTTTTAAGATTTGCCGGTGAGTTCAATTTTCTCCAGTTTTTGTTTCACTGTCGATGTTAGCTAGGGTTTTTCTTGCCTGAAGAGAATTTCAGATTTTCTTAACCCAGCTTCATACTGGCTTAGTTGTAGAACTTGGATTTGATTTTCAATAATTGAGTTTAAAATAACTAAGCAATAGCAACAATGGCCTCCTATAGGCCATTCCCTGCACCACCACCACCACCACCACCACAACCGCAACCACCGCCACCACCACAACAACTGCAAAGACCAAATCAGTATTCTCAAAATTACAATCCTCAATTAGCCCCACCACCACCGCCACAAAATTATCAGAATTTCTCACAACATTACCCTCAGCCGCCCCGCCCTGCTCCACCTCCTCCATTGCCTCACCAACAATACCCTTACCAGCCACCCCCTCCTCCTGAATCCTCATACCCACCTCCGCCGCCACCAGCACCACAACAGCAACGACCACCACCGCCTAATGTGTACTACCCGCCTCCACATTACGGTCATCAACCAATGCAGCCTCCACCTCCACCCCCACCCCCTCCACCTTCGTCTCCTCCACCTAGTTCTTCAGCTCCACCCCCACCACCTCCCAGCCCCCCAGCCCCAGCCCTTCCTACTGCTGAAAGAGATAAAGGGGTATATCGGGAGAGGAGAGAATATGATAATTCCAATCATGGGAAACAACAACATCATCAACAACACAAGCCACAGCTTCCACCTGTGGCAAAGAAGGCGAATGGGCACTCTGGGAGGGCAGAAACAGAGGAGGAGAGGAGGTTGAGGAAGAAGAGAGAGTTTGAGAAGCAAAGGCAGGAGGAGAAGCATAAACAGCAGTTGAAAGAGTCGCAGAACCCAGCTCTGCAGAAGAATCAGATGATGCCTTCTCAGAAAGGGCATGGTTCCATTGTTGGTTCACGATTGGGGGATAGGAGGGTCACTCCATTGTTGGGTGCGGAGAGGGCTGAGAATAGGTTGAAGAAGCCAACGACTTTCTTGTGCAAGTTGAAGTGAGTTTGTTGTACTGAATCTCAATTTCATATCCGGAGCTCTTAATCATGATTGATTTTCTTGTCCTATAACCAGAATTACAACAGAAGTTGTAGTCAATCCAATTTGTCTCAGCCTGGTTTCATTAGTGAAGTTTGTAGCCTGCTATTGTTGTTTTAACAGAACTTGACTGAAACACTTCTGGAAAATGAACTTTAACTAGCTGGTCCTTTAGCACTCCAGTGACCGCTTTTAATAATATTATTTACTCTAGTAGATTTTAACTACAGTAGTTTGATGTGGTGTATTAGGGTCCTCGGGTTTGAATGCATGAATTTTTGGAAATTGTTAGTTATTTTCTTTAAATTAGGTGTTACTGGGACTTGCACTAATGCATGATATATTACAGTAACTTATCAACATCAAGCTCTACTTCTATGATATGGACTTGTTGCTGTTGTATTTCCTAATGTTTCTACTCTTTGGAACTTAGCAGTAATGTTGATATGAAACCTTAACAATCAACTGTTTCTTCAGTATACACGTCAGCTTTCTTTTCGCTTAACTAATGATAGGTTTTCTGTTTTGTATGTGGTGGTTTCTCTTGTGCATGTAGCACATCTGAGATCTTTGTGTATTATAAGGATGTTCCAGTATATAGGGAAGGACATCAAATTCTTATGTTATTCAATAAGGAAAGTCTCATTTGAAAACCACTTCTATTTGCTATGGGAATGTAGATAAGACTTACCAAATGCGTTGCTTGCTGGCCTTGAATCTGTTGGTAACTTAGTTGTGTGGATTAGGCGGGTTCTATAATATGTGAATTTTGAAGAAGTTGCTCCTATGCCTATTTTTCTTATTCTACTACACCTTTAAACCCATTCATTTTGTAGGGAACCTATATCTAATGCCAACACTTGGGTTTGTTTTACACTTTTGATTTTATGGATCCTGTGTGATGATTTTTAGAATGTGTCTAGTTTAATACTCTAGATATGTCATCCAGTTGACAGGCAAGTAACATTTGTTGCACATTTGTTGTCTAGTTTTGCGTCTTTACTTAAATTTTTACTTGACTACTTCCAGTACTGATGCTATTTTGACTTGCTTTTTGAAGATTCCGGAATGAACTTCCTGATCCAAGTGCCCAACCAAAGCTGATGCCTTTAAAGAGAGATAAAGATCGGTATGTTCATGCAGATACAAGTGTTATATATCTGCATTTTACTTATGTTAACCTCAAAATTTAAGTTGAGGCATGCCTACAATCTTTCCCAAAAAGTGGACATGATAAATATCTGTTTGACCTCAGGAGAGTGTTGAGAATACAATTGAATACGTTTATTTACATAGGAAGAAAAGCTTGTACATAATTTAGATTGTGGTCAATTTGCCGTTTCTCATAATCTGCCCTCCCCCAGCACACATGCAATAAATAACTATCTAATTTTGGGTGTTTACCTAATTAGCTTTATTATATTCGCAAAATATATTGTCATGGTTATTTGAAAGGAAGAATCTTGGTTAAATAGGTGTCACTGTGTCAGTAGGAGGTGTTGCATTTAGTTTATTAGTATTTGACACAGTTATTTGAAAGGAAGAATCTTGGCTAAAGAGATCTCTCTGTGTCAGTAGAAAGCGTTACATTTAGTTTATTGGTATTTGTGCTGGGACATAATAAATATTGCATTTCTCCAGTGCTTGTGTGATTCCAAAATGTTGTAATCCTGCAAATTGATGGTATAAACATGAAGAAGCTTAAAGATTGCAATGGGATCCAATTATGTCAGGAAAATGACTGGTAAATTAGTGAGATGGATAGCATGAATAATCAGTTTTATAAGTTGTATAAAGCTCTAGTAAGGCAGGCAATGTACATGTAATTCACATATGAAAGACTTGAAACAATGCTGGTCTTTTATAGCGCTGTGTGTGGCTATCTGATGCTGTGAAGAAAGCAATGAGGTGCTAATAGAGGTTAGAATTGCATGGATAGACAAACTGGTGATTAATGAGTATGGTCATGCATGTTGCTGTCATTTTTGTTAGTGGCAACTCCAGTGATCTTATGGTGTTTAGCAGATAGATTTTATTAGTATTGAGTTAATCTCCTATTCCATCTTACTCTGGCATATGATTGATTTTTTTGACGCTCTCTGTGCAGAGTTTTTATATAAAACAATTTCAAGCTAAGGGTAAAAAATGCTCCAGAATTTCTAGTTGCCTAATTTCTGCTGATATGCTTGGATATCATGCTGTACTTGTACTAATGTACTATTGTAGTTTATATCAGTATTCTTATTTGCAGATTTACAAAATACACAATCACATCTTTGGAGAAAATGTATAAACCTCAACTATATGTTGAGCCAGATCTTGGGATACCTCTGGACCTGCTTGATCTCAGTGTATACAAGTATAATCTCTCAACTTAGTTTTTTGGGGTCTTAGTAATCTGTACAAGATGACAGTCCTGATCACCCTTTTCTCTACTGGTTTTGTTAGTCCTCCCAGTGTTAGACCACCTCTTGCTCCTGAAGATGAGGAATTGTTGCGTGATGATGAGACGGTTGCCCCTGTAAAAAGAGATGGCATAAAAAGAAAAGAACGGCCAACAGATAAAGGTGTCTCTTGGCTAGTTAAGACACAATATATATCTCCTCTGAGCATGGAGTCCACCAAACAGGTATTCTTTTCATGCACTTCATTGCATGTCATTTACTTCACAAATTGCTGAAAGCTGTTTTGTAATCAAATACATTTGAATTTGCAGTCTCTGAACAAAAACCAAGCTAAAGAACTGAGAGATATGAAGGGAAACCGGAATCTTTTGGACAATCTCAATAACAGGTTTATATTTTTCTGCCTTGCCTATATGTAGAAAATGTTGGAAGAGAAGTAAAAATTATATGACTCTTTATTTTACATGCTTAAAGAATTAGTAATGTTTTCAGGGAGAGACAGATCAAGGAAATTCAAGCATCATTTGAGGCAAACAAGTTACCTCCTGTGCATGCAACTAATAAAAACTTGCATCCGGTCGAGATTCTGCCTCTGCTACCTGATTTTGATCGGTATGGTGTTATTTATTGCTTTTTATATTGCGCTACAAAGAATGCTTGCTAGTTCAGATGTTAGATTTCCTTCTTATTCTTGGGTAGGGGAAAAAAGGCATGCTATGCTTCTATTTTTAAGAAACATTTGTTGTACACATGAAGACATATATGCACAGAAATGATATTTTTGCATAGGTTGCTTTCTTCTGTGTCAAATACTATGTTACACTCCCTCCATTCCACAACTCTTTACTGTTTAATTAATTATTATGTTCGAAAAATATTTAATAATAGTGTAGTAACATTAAGGAATTAATTTTTTTGACTATATATACATTTTGAACTATCAATATAGGAACAAGGACACCCTCTCTGAGATGAAGTATCATCTATGAAATGAAGAATTAGAATTTGCTGATGGCTGATCAAATTTTGGAACTTGTAAAATAGTGGGTGATCATATTGCATTTTTCACTTTTTGATGTAGACCCACACAGTAGATTGTTTTGGACTTCTGACACCCTAGGCAGATGTTCAGCCTTAACGTATTATTTATTGAAATTAAAAGCTGAGTTTTCTCTAAGATTGAGTGTGTCTCTCTTGCTTTGTTACCTCAAGATCGAGTGTATCTCCCTTGATATGGTGATCTTGTTCTTTGCTCTACATCACTTTTAAATCTTCAACTTTACAGCTTTATGACATTGTACTAGGTATGAAGATAAATTTGTCACAGCAGCATTTGACGGTGCTCCTACAGTTGATGCAGAAAATTACAAGAAGTTCAATCCATCTGACCGTGAAGCCTATGAATCACGGGTATATTGTTTAAGTGAATGTGTTGCATGGGAGCAGGCAAATGAGAGTTAATGTAACATGTTTTTTATGCTCATTTAGATACTTTAGTTAAGTGAATGTATAGCCAGAAGCAGCAAAATAATTATAGGTGGCAAGATTTGTTTTTATTTATAATTTAATAGCTAAGACCAGCAATTGAGAAATTAGCACCAGAAAAGGTTTTCAATCGAGAAATAGGAAGTTGAAGTACTAATATAAAGTAAATGGTAGAATGTGATGATCACAAGACTAAATTTTTTGGGTTAATGAAAACTAGATGTCTTAAAACAAATCAGAAATTTTATTCTATCTTGTCATTAACCCAAAGAATCTGTCCTAAAAAGTAAACACTTAATGATGCATTTTGTTGAGTGGTTCTTAATGTTTAATTACAGGCTATTATGAAAGCTTGTGTGGCAACTGGTTCAGATCCAACTAACCCAGAGAAGTTTTTGGCATACATGGTACCTTCTCTTGATGAGGTAAGATTTTACTTTATCCAGAGTTCCAAATATTACACATGCATGCACTTCAATTCTGAAAGATTTATTTCATACTACACTGCTGCAATTATTTTTCTATTATGTTATGGTGACAGATATCAAAGGATATGCATGATGAGAATGAGGATATCTCATATTCTTGGATTCGCGAGTATCATTGGGATGTAAGTGCCTCTAGTTGATAAATGTTTACTTAGCAAGCTTCTGTATGACTGCTGAACATTGTTTTCTTCAAAACACCTCAATCAGGTGAGGGGGGACGATGCCAATGACCCTACAACATTCCTTGTTTCATTTGACGAGGCTGAAGCTCGCTACTTGGTATCAATATTCTCTCCCCCACTTTTTTTTCTCAGTGTACGCATTTTGTGCTGGTTACTCTGGACTCTTACATTTCATTTTTTATGACGCAGCCTCTTCCCACAAAGATTAATTTATCAAAGAGGAGATCCAGAGAGGGAAGATCAGGTGACGAGATTGAACATTTTTCTGTACCCTCAAGAGTAACTGTGAGGAAAAGAGCCGTTGCTGCTACTATTGAACAGAGGGATTTGGGGGTAAGGACACAGAACCATCCATATGAATATTCATTTTTATTCTGCTTTGGATATTAGACCTCTATGACTTAAATTAAATGATGCTTTCAGGCTGCGTCAAGTTCAAGGGTTAATGATTCAAGGATGGGAAGGTTTGACGACGACGACGACCTTGGAAGATTGCGGAGGGTTGCTCAAGATGAGGACCTTGAACAGTCTAGTGGAGCAGAAGATGGGATGTCTGAATGATTCTTTGATTCAAATGTCACAGAAACTTCTGCATTTGCCCATTTGGGTTGGCAAGTGACTGGATGGAGATTGTTTATGAGATTGCAGTTTGCTCTAGTTGATATAGATTTTCTAATAACATGAGGGATAGAGAAAAGAAGCTATGAAAAAAAGGTTGGACATTATAGAAATCCTGTTTCATTTCGTGTAATGTGTTCTGAACAGTAAAATATTTTCGTTTCCTTGATAAAAAATTTTATTTAAGCCATATTGATTGATAAGATGCTCCTAGGAATGTAAAATAATTAGACCCCTCATTATTCTTTATTTTAGTTTGTATATATTTCTAGCGTTATTCTCCACCAACACAGGTGATTTAAGTTACCTCCCTTCCTCGCCTCCACACGTTATGTAGGTTCCATTAATATGTGATAGCTGAAAAACTATCCTCGAGAGCAATACGTGATCACTGAAATTGCTAGATAAATCCAATTGTATGCAGTTGGCTCTTTCTTGAAAGAAAATAAATTTCAATTCGATTCCGAGTCTCGAAAATTTAGTGTTGATTGTGATGACTGATTCGATTCGTTTCGTTTCGGTCGAGTTTTCAACTTCAAAAAATATGTCTTTGGTAGGTATGGTGTAGTGGTAAAGGACGTGAGATATATAGCAGGTTTTGAGTTTGAGTCAAGACATGCATATTTTGTAAAAACCTGGGACAGCTGAGATTTTACTCGTTTATCTGTACTCATAAAGAACACTTTCCTAGCGGTGTGGTTTCCTTTAATCAAAAAAAAAAAAAAAACACTTCAAAAATGTATGTTCTTAGCATTTCACCAATCAAGATGGATTTCAGCAGCATCAATATGATTTGATTTCTTCTAATAGTAATGACTGAACCCATAAGTGGAAAAATATAATGCCTGATTTCTCCCAGAACAAGAAACTATGAAGTACGTAGCAAACAGAGGAACCCTAACTTAACCGAATTTTCCTCAATTGATCCCATGTGTATTTCCTATAAGCTTAATGACTGAAATTTATCCCGGAAGAGATTTTGGGAAGAATCATAGGATAAAATTAGCATTATCAGCCAAGTAAAGAAAAAGCCATAGTTCCTGTTTTCACTTCGTTGCCGTGGATAGACACGTTAAAAGATGTGAAGTTCAAAGTCAAACATTATCCACATCCTCCATTTATGATATAATACTATTAAAATGATCTAAATTAATCTAAAAGGTAAATCATGTGTGAAAAATAAGACCTCTGATACTTTAAATTTCATTCAAACAAGCAAATTTGCAACTAATTATAAGAAAATAAAAATATATAGCTAAAACAAATATATTGTTTATGCTTCTTTATTTGAAAAACGGTGGAAAACTTGCAAGAAAAAACTGTTTTTTTTAGATTTTCTGAATGAAAAAAATATTATATTTGAATAGAAAGTTATAATTTTTGTTTTTTTTAACTTTAATTTTCTAAGAAATTATAATACTAGTAATAAATGGATTCAGTTTTCACCCAACAATGGAAGGAAAGCACAAAAGTGGCTGCGAAACAAAGGAGGCGATAATTTAAGAGCAAATCATTATCCTCCATGAAAGCGTCTCTGTCTATCCTCTAGGGCAAAACAAATATTATTATTATTATTATTATTACTAAAAGGCCTGAAAAGGGATAATAGAGCCAGCCATAATGAACCTGGACTCAATTTCGCACAGGTGAAAAGAATCCTGACAAAACTCCAACGCTGCTGGCATCCTTGTAGAAAGACACTCCATCGTCCTCCTCAATCCTCGTACAAGAAACCGAAACCAGAACTTCAGACACCATCAAACGTACGATACAATAACGATGTCAAGTTCTTTCAAGGAAATTCAAATTCAACACCAAAAACACTACAGCAACATCACTTCCTTTCCTTTCCCTTCCGTCCTATCTCCCAACCCCTTCTCTTCCTCTACTCTTTCCTTCTTCACCGATTCTATTATAGCCCAAAAACCCTTCTTGGACTCTTTGCTTCTGAAAACAGGAGCCATTCTGTTTAGAGGGTTTGATGTAAACACTGCAAAGGACTTCAACGACGTCGTAGAAGCGTTTGGGTTCGAGGAATTGCCTTACGTTGGTGGGGCAGCTCCTAGGACCAACGTTGTCGGTCGTGTCTTCACTGCTAATGAGTCCCCACCTGACCAAAAGATACCCTTTCACCATGAAATGGCCCAGGTTCTTCCTAAACTCTAGTTTTATCCAGCTCTAATCATTAGTTTTTTATTTGGCTGCTTTTTTCGTTTTTCAGGTTCCTGAATTTCCATCGAAATTGTTCTTCTTTTGTGAAGTAGAGCCAGGAAGTGGGGGAGAGACTCCTATAGTTCTTAGCCATGTTGTGTATGAAAGAATGAAAGAGAGGCACCCGGATTTTGTTGAAAAATTAGAGGAGCATGGCTTGATTTATACTCGAGTTTTGGGTGAAGAAGATGATCCTTCTTCTCCAATTGGCCGTGGATGGAAGTCCACATTTCTGACTAATGACAAGAGCGTGGCAGCGCAAAGGTTTGTGTTTTCTTAAAACTTTGCATAAAGCTGTTGATTGATTAATATTTCGCATAAATGGAAATTAAATTCAGATTATCATAACTTTGAACGACAGGGCTGCTAAGCTAGGAATGACGTTGGAATGGTTGGAAGATGGAGTGAAAACAATAATGGGTCCAATCCCAGCTATCAAATATGACAAGTCAAGAAATCGTAAAATCTGGTTTAATAGTATGGTGGCAGCCTACACAGGGTGGAAAGATGCGCGAAATGATCCTATAAAAGCTGTAAAATTTGGTGATGGTGAACCATTGCCAAGTGATATCATCCATGACTGTTTGGAAATCCTTGAAGAGGAAAGTCTTGCCATTCCCTGGCAGAAAGGCGATGTTCTATTGATAGATAATTGGGCTGTTCTTCATGCACGAAGATCATTCAATCCACCACGTCGAATCCTAGCTTCACTTTGCAAGTAGTGTAATATCTGTTATTTGACCTGTTTACAGTAAAGTAAAGAAAAGTAATGGCTAGACAGACTGCAAGTAAATAATGCTGCCCCCATTCTCATATTTTGCTGCACAATGATATTGCTGGAATCCAATGCATTATTTTCGAATAATGTCACTGTTCACTTGATTTAGAAAAGTTTTTTTACCAACTGAAAAGTAATGGCTAGAATTTCATTCCTTGTTCAATATGTAATTTTGTTTTAGCAATAACAAAACTTGCAAATTTACAAGAATGAGCTGATGTATTTTTTTAGTCAAGTGGCATGAGAACTGTTAGTTTAAGATCAACAATCCAATCAAAACGATATTCTTAGCATCATCTGGTAGATTATTAAAATTTCAGGATTTCATCAACATTGGCCACAATATATTGGAGGAGGCTAGATGAGATCATAAATCAACTTACTACAACTGAGAGCAAGAAAAAAGAATGCTATTATATTTGCAACTATTTCCTTATCATTCAAAACAATCAAACTTTTCCTCACTGCATATCATCAGATTTTGCACACAAATGTAAGGAAATTGTACACAAAGGCAAAGAGAATGAAAAGATATGCAGGTATAAATACCACTATATTACTGCTTTGGTGGAATGTGAGGCTGGTGTGCACACCCTACTATAAATACAAAAACGACGGGAGGGGGGCTTCAAGGCAGCCAAAAAACGATGTGAAACTTCTTGGATGGAAGACTCCTCCATTACTACCTTCCTTGGACAAGGCCACTGAAAACTTGGCTGTTCCCAGCAAGAGTTGCTTCCCACTCAATGGAGGATAAAACAATTTGTGACAGGGAAATCACTACTTGCTTCATGTCAGGCCGTAGGATGGGATCCTCATCCACGCATTGCTTTGCTAGCATGGCCAACTATGCATTGATACACAGAAACAGAAGTTAGAAAGGTGAGTCACTGCATCATAAACAGGAGACATTAATTTTGAACTTTAATATGTAAAGCATTTACCTTGAATACACAATCATGAGGATACAAATCCATCATATTAGGATCAATGAGGTCTTTCAAGCTTGACATGCTCATGGAGTCAGGTGAGTTCCTAAGAGCTGCTAGCATCTGCAATATTAACGGGAATGCTTAAAAATATAGCAACAAACATGGATGCTTACCGAGTGGTGCAGATGCAACCGCACAAAAGGAAATATGCACAATTGAAAAATAATTTGTCAAAGTCAGAAAAAGTACAATAATGAACAATGACATTTAGAGGGTGGCAAACAAGAATCAAGAATAAGGAAAGAACCCATGCCATATTGCCAAATTTATTTTTTCCTTACAACCAGCACCATGTTTTCCAGAGAGCAAGTCCTGAGGTTGAGGACCAAAACCTCTTGGAAATTTCTCTTTATGGTATGGAGACTTGAGAGGCCAATGCTTAAGGAGCTTGGAGACATTGAGTTCATCCAGATCAATGCTTAGCTCAGGTGCCATGTATTGATCAAGTTATGTTTCATTAGATGGATAGAAGCAAAACTTACAGTAGATGCCAGTGAACGTCTTTCAGGATTTTTTGTCACTGCACCTTCAGTTCTTATTATGGCTTCCTTCCCAGATATGATCTCAAAAAGAACGACACCAAATGCATAAACATCACTCTTGGTTGTGGCAAGGCCATCACTCAAGTATCTGCAAGGCCAATGGGTGAAAGGTTAGACTAGTTGAAGGAATAATAATAGATTGTAGTAATTATCTAAGAGTATATCTACTCACTCTGGTGCTAAATAACCATATGTACCAACAACTTTTGTTGCTGTAGCTTCTCCCTCGCCTGTTTTGCCAACCAGTTTTGCCAATCCGAAATCTGAAATCTATAGGCACACTACCTTGTGAGATGCAGTGACTCTCATTAAGATTGAAATAAAATCAATAAAGTCTGATATGTTGAAACCTTGGCCTTGAAGGAGCCATCAAGTAATATGTTGCTTGTTTTGATATCCCGGTGGACATAGTGTGTTTTAGTGTGCTCATGGATGTACTCCAGGCCTCTAGCTGCATCAAGCGCAATTTGGACCCGCATGATCCATGAAAGTGGCGTATGACCTTCAAGTCAGTCAAAATTATCAACTTTCAGTTCTAATAATATAGGTCCTACAAACATGCCTAACTCAAATTACTTCCATTACCAGTAATATGAATGAAATGAGTTTGACAGCTTAATATAAGCTGCATTTTTTGTCCTCTTAGGTAGTTGCGCAAAGCAAGAATGATCTAGATACATGCTTAATGAAGTCTATTATTGTGTTATATGTGCTTGTATCGAATTGAGGTAACTTCTGGAACCAAATGAACAAAAGAACAAGACATAAAAATGACTATATGGATACTGTGGAGATCTTACACAGACTTTAGTTATAGGGACACTCCTTTTCCAGACGACTTCTTGAGGTTAGTATATGTAATAACAACAATTAATATCAAAAGAACAGGAAGAAAAAAACATATGTTCCTTTGACTACATACTAGTATCTTCTATGCCAAAAGTAATTATTAGCAAATTTCCTTGAATGACTGTTCAACACTTTTTCAGGAAAATTAATTTACAAACTTAGGAAATTAAAAACATCCAGAAGTTATAACGTTGCAACTTCTTACCCTTATTTTGGGGATCATGTAAATGACTTCTAAGTGGACCCTTTTGTGCATATTCATATATCAGGAAGAGCTCTGCATCACTAGCCGCGTAACCAATCAATTCTACCTTGACAAAGTTAAACCACAATAAGGAGTCAGAGCTTCAAATTTGTGAAACAAAAGGGCATCAGGCCAGCCATTCAATTATAAAAAGCATTACCAGATTTGTATGATGGACCTTGCACAAGATTTTCATCTCAGCCGTAAATTCTTTGGTTTTTGTAGCAGTCATTCTCTTAATAGCAACTTCCTGAAAAGATTAAAAACAATATTATTCTTTATTTAATATGGTCACTAGGTACCTAAGAAACAAAGCAAATAGCTAGAAACCTGGTCATGAAGGTGACCATAATACACAGAGCCATATGTTCCATGCCCAAGAAGACTAGAATCCAAAAATTCATCAGTTGCAAAAAGAATTTCTTCGTACGTAAAAACCACAGGCTTCTCATCAAATGCATCAGTTGCTAGACCTGTGAACAAGAATATGAGGTCAAAAACTCAAAGTTCAAAGTTGACAAGGAAAACACGACGCTGGCACCAAAAGCATCAAAACCAATCCTTCACATCAGAATTCCAGAAATTATGTATGAATCAAAATCTGATAAACAGTTGGTAAGACCTTTAGGTATAGTAATCTGGTGGCTGCTAGACTCCCCATTTGTTTGCTTCCAGTCTACAGATTTGCAACAGATGGACCTACCAGAAGTACAACAAAAACTTTGCTTGCGAAGAATATGAAACTTTTGAGAAATCTTGGCATCAGGAGGCTCGGCGTGACTTCCTTGAGATTCAGAAAAGCAACTTGAGGACTTCAGGGACACACAAATAATTATACATAATACGATCAGTACAAGACCGATCCCAAGACCCCCTACGATCCATCCATATGGTACATGAGCCTTGTGAATTGTTGGAATATTTGCTGCAAAACACACAGAAAGTCATTTTGTGACGTATACGAACTCACACCACAGCTTAAACAGGAAGAACCGGTGAGCAATAAGAAAGAGTGAGAAGCTTTGGGAACAGAAAATGAAAACTTTATAATTTCAGCTTTTAACCAGAATTTTAATCATATTGCAGCATAAATGGGGACTTATGATTATGTTCAGAGTCAATAAATTGAGTTTGTTTAAATCAAAAGAATCATTAACTAGTCTAGATTTACCATCAAGAAGGTTATAGTGATAGTAAAATAAAAGTAAAAGTAAATTGTCAAAGTAAGATGACACTCATAATCTCCTCACAACCAATATTGAGAGTAAACTTTGTTTCATAATCAGCACATACAGCAGGTAATGTGCTTCAAAGTTATGCAAAGCGTTTAGACTACAGCAGTTTGCCATTATTGCACTTTTATATGTTCTGGTTAAATATATACCATAATTTTGGTTTTGCTTTTTCAAACTAAAGCGTATGAAGCCAGGTAAGCACACAATTATGGAGCAGATAACTCTCTCTCGTAGACGGCCACATACACTCAGAAGCATATCATATGTGCTGATGAAGTGCTACAACAGACAGTCATTTGTGAATTTGTTAAGGTACTAATCCGTACCTGATAAAATGTCATGCGAAGGTGCAGGAACAGGAGCAGGAGGTTGATCATTTTCCATAGGATAAGGTTCCCCGGGAACTAGAAAACAAAAGGAAAATTAAATCAATACACACAAAAAAAAAAACTCAGACCAAGGAAACTTCACCTATTAAATATCCACAAAAAAAAAAAAAAAAAGCAATATAAGAGCCCATTTTACAGAGGCAATGGTTAAAAGAACATAAGAAGAGTGGCATGTATGTAAAACTTTAATTTAAATTATTGTTTACAGAGTTGCGCTATGGAACATGGGAATTTTGCTTCTAGTATTCACAACACGAAACAAAAAATAACATTGGCAAGTTAAGCACCAGCAACCAATTACTTGTCATTCTCCATCCCACGATTCTGCTAGCATAAATTGTTTTTTTGTTTCCATTAAAGTTGATTTGGCATCCTTGTCAAACAAACAGAGTATCCAATCTGCAATGCCTAAACCATTACAATAATCTAGCTATTTAGGTTGAAAGTTGGAGAAATTAAAGAGTAATTTGAAGAAATTACTCTTTAAAAATCATCACTCAAAAATCAAAGCCCATTTAAAAAGCTACACATAAGGAATAACCAGAATAACACCAATGAATCATCATAAGACTAACCTGAATTCAGAGGAATATAATACAGAGCACCAACTGTAACATTATCAGGATTCTGAATCCCATTCACTGTCTCAATACTATCCATACTAACACCAAATCGACTAGACAAGGACTGAATAGTGTCTCCTTCCTTCATCACGTAACTCACGAAATAATTCCACAGCCCACTTGAACACCCACAGAACAACCTCAATGACACAACAGCACCAACCTTTGCTTGTCTTGTTGTATTGGGCAAGAAAGCAAGCCCGTCATAAGCATTGATCACAATATCATAAACATAACCCTCACTGAATTTCACTGTGTATGTAGAGTTGGTCACATAGACTTTGTTATTGGACAAACAAGAGCAGTTCTTCTTGATGAATACGTAGCCATGGCCATTGCCTTCTCTGGTCACATCTTGGGGTAATACATCAAACATGCTTTGAATCATTGGTAGAGTTAGGTTCTCCTGGGGTTTAAAGGCCAAAAAAGATGTGCACAGTCGTGTTGTATCCGTACAGTTCATGGGTTGTGTTGAAAATGAGTGCAAAGGTTGGATTTGAAGACAAAGAAGGCACAGTACCGGAATCAACAAGCATGTCCTTGCAGGATGATTCATTGTTCTTGAGACACGATTGAGGAAAGAAGGCTAAAAGGAAGACAGATTTGCCCAATTAGGGGCAAGAAAGAATCAAAGATTTGTAGTTGAAGAAGCGAGTTTTGAAGCTAAAACGTAAAGGAGTGAAACAAGTAGCTAGTATACAAATTTTGCTGAAAGAAAACAAAGTCCAGTGGGAGAAAGATTCAAAATTTAGACTTTGATCATTAAAAAAAAAAACAAAAAACAGCAAAGCTGAATCGACTAGTAAGAAAAGAGTAAAAGGGGCAAGCAAGAATATCTTGGCACCTAGAAAATGAAAGATGAAAGGATTGAATTGGGATCAACTCAACTCACCTGTGACTAGCAAGTAACTGAGTTGGATGTGAGATGAAAAGACGCTAAAACGAAGAGAAGAGAAAATGGTGAGCGTTGATGATGAAAAGGAGGGGGATGGGATGGGAAGAAGTACAGGTAGGCAGGTAGTTGTAGCTTGTAGGGAGGTTTGAAAGAGAAAGACAGGAAGAGATGGGAGGACGACGAGGAGAGTGAGCAGGGCATCTGTTTTTGTTTCTTAGTACACTTCTATGATCACTCTCTCCTCTCCGGTAAGAAACTCGCTGTAAAAAGTGAAGGAGAAAGCGACAGCAGGAGAGAGAAGGGAAGTGTGACAGAGACGAGATGTGCAGTTGAGACTACAGATAGACGAGATGACGATGATGATGGATGGGCTTCTGCCTGATAATTTGTTAAGCATGTTTAATTTTACTTCCTAATCTACCCTTTGTTTATTTTATTATTATTATTCGTATCCGCTCTAATAAAATACACCCGTCAAAGAGCTTATTGATATTAAGAGCACAATTAATTAATTTCTTGCTTTTTAAAAAAAAAAATTAGCCAAGTAATCTATTTTTATTTTCTTAAAAAGCTAAAAAAAAATGCAATCCCAGCAATCTAATTAGTTCAATTTCTGATGCAGTGTTGTTGATCTCATTTTGTTTCGGTCGAAACAGTCGAAACATTTTATATCACTTAAAAAACAAGATAAAACGGACCAATTTTTATCTCATTTAAAATATCTGTATGTTCCGTTTTAGTCAAATAGTATTTTTAAAAAATAAATAATTTTACAATATTAATCATATCTCTTAATCCGACAATTGATTGAGATGAAATTTTACGAGCAGTCTCTTGACATATTTGTATATTATGTTAAAATTTCATATCAATCAAAGAATATAATGACATTGCGAGATTGATGATGACATTCTCATAATATTATACATGTTCATAATTTTGTTCAGAAAGATCATTTTATTGTGTTTTTTAAGATTAAATTGTACAGTTCTAAATAATTTTATTTTTAAATTTGAACTATTTTTTTAATTAATATATTTAAATATATATACACATATAAATAGTACAATTTCAAAACAGAACACTAACCTATTTTAATACTAAAATATTATATTCTAATTAAAAAAAAACGAATAACCAACCTGAAATTGAAAATTTTGGTACGATGGTAAAGGCAGTTCTCTCTTTCTGTTTTTTTAATGAGTGGAAGGTCAAAACCGGGAAATGCTTTCACGGGATTAGGAACCAGAAGCAGGTGATGGGGGAATGGATTGGGCACAACTTGCAAAGAGAGCTGGAAGTGAAGCGACAGCTGTCTGGGTCCCACACTAATCGGGCCAGAATCGCAGTTAGTCGCCGACTAATTGACAGCGTAACCCAGTCAATGAGGAAATCTACGTTGACTTCAAACACTTTTAGTCCAGTTTAGTTTACCGACACTCGCCCATTTCTTTCACTAGCTGCTGTACACTGCATCTCTGTCATTTTACTTCGGTGACTGAAGACACTAACTTTACGTTATATCATGCTATTCGGATTTAATTAAAAAAAAAACATATATTTATTTAGTATTATTATTAAAATAGATTAAACAGGTAGATATTGAAATCTTATAGCCCAGTCTCTTACCTCGTTCAAATTTAAAATTAAATTATTTTTTAATTTTAATATGATTCAGGCAACTATATAATTGTGTCCCCAAAAATAACTCAAATAATATTTTTTTTAGTTTTTTTTCATATCAAACGCATTGAAATGCATTAGAAATTCAATGTCAAATAGCCTTATGTAATGATAAAGTGTCACAACAGCTTTTCAATTAAAATAATATTTTTTTCTTGAATTTAATTTTTTATTTTTGATATCAGCATATCATAACCATAAAAAAAGCATATAAAAAATATCAGTTCGATGTTTTTTTGAGAAAAAATAATTTGGAAGCATGAGTTACGACCATGTCAATTGAGCAAATTCCTTCTTATGCTAATTTATAGAACTTTTTAACTTGTATGAGTTATTGAATATAAATTCTCTTGTTGGTCTTATTAAGTTGTATAAGTTATCTTGGTTCACATTGGCTAGTTTTGGTTTATTTTCAAAAAATATAGCAAAACCTAATTATTATTATTATTATTATTGGTTTTTTAGATAAATCAACCTCGAAAGCCACCTTACTAAGAAAAGGAATTTGTCCATTTTTCGGGGCGTGGAAACACATAAGAACTCCTGATGAATGGAAATGGAAAATTTTGAAAAAAAAACTTGAATTTTTTTAATTTTTATTTTAAATTAATTTTTTTGATATATTTAAATATTTTGTGTCCTAATATCAAAAATATTTTTTACAAAATAAAAAATATTATTTTAATATATTTATAAATAAAAAATATTTTAAAAAACAATCAACCATGCCTTAATTCACTAAATCAACCACACAGCAGATAAAATTCAACGCAATGCCCCATGTTTGAATGTTTGATTGAAAAAGGCTGCACTAAATACTATCACATTTCCATTGTTTTTTTTGTTTTTTTTAGATTTGAAGAAACCTTATCTCCCTGAAAATACATTTTATAATTCCAGATGAACGAATAAAAAAATAGTTATTCCAGACTCTTATAAAAAATACATATCCTAACTCGAACTCAAAATCTATTGTACAAATTTCTAATTTTTTTTTCTAATTTTTTGTCATCAAGTCATGGAGACTATTACATTTTCATAACACACATTGTTACCATCATCTATTGATTTAGCAACTCTACATATTTTTTATAAAACCAAAGCTATTCCCACCAACCATTTCAAAATCATCCACGTCTTTCTTTCTCGCTCACTCCATTACTAACACAAAAAGAAAATGATGGAGATAGATGAAGTCAAGATGGTAATAATATGTTTGATGGATGAAGTTGAAGAAAGAAAGGAAGAAGAAAACAGTTGAACTAGGAAAAAGAAGAGAATACAAGGAAGATATGTGAGAGAAATCAAAGACAGAGAAATTTTAGAGAGAGAAACTAGGAAGAAAGTGGAGATCGACTATCCAAAGAAAAAGGGCATATGAAAGCACGAAGGGGTGTGAGGCGAGAGTAAATTTTAGGGTTTCAGCCTTACAATGTTATATTCATATCTATTTTAATAGTTTGTTTAATTTTTTGGTTGAAGCAATACTTTTCAATCGGTTTCAAGCTTCTGAAACTATTTTTTAAAAAATATTTTTAATTGGTTTTTTTATTTAGTCACTATGTATTAAAAGTGTTTTTGAAAAAAATATAACTTTTTTTACTTAAATTAATTTTTTGATGTTTTTAGATTATTTTGATGTAATGATGTCAAAAATAATTTTTAAAAAATAAAAAACATCATTTTGATGAATTTATGAATGAAAAGTATTTTCAAAAGCAGCCTCAATCACACTCTTAAACAGTCATTAAGGTTCTGTTTAGCACTACGTTTCAAAAGTACTTTTAAAAAAATATGAAATTATTTTTTATTTTTTACTTTAAATTAATTTTTTTGATGTTTTTAGAATATTTTCATGTGTTGAAGTCAAGAATAATTTTTTAAAAATAAAAAATATTATTTTAATATATTTCTAAATAAAAAATATTTTCAAAATAATCCGAAGAACCCTATGAAACAATCACTAAATGTTTTTCTAGTTTTTTGGGTTTTTTTTACCCTAGTAGATACCTCCATTGTCTGTAAATATAAAGAAAAAGGAAAAACTTAAAATTTAAATAATGGATGAAGCGGAAATTAATTGGCTAGAAAATGGCGTCATAACATACTTGAATATGCCTCGAACACACGTGATACCTGCCTGGAGGTGTGCCGATTTAAAAGAGGGTGGTTCGACAGTGTAGGGTCACACGTGGGTCAGGAGACATCTGTAAAAAATCCTACTTTGATAATCCAGACAGGACAGGAGGGACCTCACCTGGAGCAAACACCAACTAGATACCAAACAAATCATGTGATGTTCAACACATTACGCTAAACTAATAATGTAATATTTCTTCCTTCTTTTTTTTTCCTTTTAGGGTTTCTATTGTTTCAAGAAAATAATATATGGCCAGAAAAGGTATATTTTTATATAGATATCCATGTTGATGTCAATCAAACTATATGCTTGTCTTACATTTTATTTTAAAATTATTTTTTATTTTAAATTGATTTATTTTGATATTTTTAGATCATTTTAATATGTTAATGACAAAAATAATTTTTAAAAATAAAAAAAATATCATTTTAATGGATTTTCTAATAAAAAAACACTTTAAAAAATAGTCTTAATCATCCTTCCAAACATACCTAAAATATAAGAAAATAGCATGATACTTCCTTTTTCTTTTTTTCTTTTTTGGATAAATAACAATTACTTTTCATAAAATCACAGCTAATATTTTTCACCTAACAATCGTATCTGTTTTTTAAATGTTTATTCTATGATTTCTTAATTTTTTTCAATTCCTTTGTTTTTTTAAATAATAATTAATGTTCTTCTAATTATGAAAGCAGGTGTGTAGCTGGAATTGAAAGATTTTTCGGGGGGCTAATATTATTAATTTAATAAAATATGAGAGCATCGCGGCAAAGTGGGGGACATCATGAGCATGTGACAATGTGACATAGGATAATTAATGTAAGCATTTCTTGTAATGACACGTCACCGTCTCGAGCTTTTTAGTCCCCTTAAATAAAAGCGTAATATACGAATATTAGGTGGAATTAATTTATATTACGAATATTAGGTGGAATTAATTTATTTTCCTTCCCTTTGTGCCTGTACTTTGCTTTCAGCTTACAACCGTATCCAGGCTGGATTTCTTGGATCCAAAATTGCTGACGTGCCTCATTAATATGTTTTTTCGAATCTTTTACCCGAAGCCCCACTATTTTTCGATTTCGTCTCTTCGGGCTTTATATTAATTTTCTATTTATGAATGTGTTTGATGTTATTTTTTAAAATATATTTTGTTTAGAAATAAATAAAAATATTTTTTTAATTAACATATGAAAATGATTTAAAAACACTAAAAAATTAATTTAAAATAAAAAATTATCATTTTTTTAAAAGCACTTTTGAAAAAAATTGTCAAACAGGACCTAAGACATAAGTTATATGGTGTGTCTAAATATTGTAGCATGAGACACAAATTAGTATGGATTATAATAGTGTAATTATATTTTACCTTTCAGTGCGTTAAAATCTTGGACTCAGGAGCATTTTGCGACTTTTCCATGGGACTAGTTAACATTTTCTTATTGTTTTGGGGTATTTGTGTCTTTTCCAAAAAAATATACATTGGAACTACGCCTTTACCTCTACTATCAGACAAAACAATGTTGTTGGGCAAGGTTTTTTTGATATTTCAATTTGTCAATGCACAGAAAATTAACTTTTATACCCTCGAATGAGACAAAACATTAGAGTTCCAAGTAAGGGTATGTTAGGTTTTTGTCATTGGATAAACAGTGAAACTACAAATGTATCCTCAGAAATCATAAAATCGAAGAGTTTATTATTTGAGGTTTATTATTTTTTTAAGAAAAGCGGCTAACGTGTCTCACTAACATGCCGACAATTGTTTTCTATTTATGCTTTTTTGACGTCACGTGCAGCATCATTTGGTGGTGAAAAATATTCATCTGTCATCTCACCGGATGCGTCGTCATGATCTCTTCAACGTGGTGGTGCACGTGTTTGTTAATGGTGGTCGTAGACGTGCTGATAGACGATTGATCATTTTTTACCTTTTCTCTCTCCTGCAAGTTAAACTACAAATCAGTACTGTTATATTTGTTTCCTTTCCGTCCTTCGGCTTTTGATTTGTTTTTCTAGCTACAGTGAAGCGCAAGGCAAGTGCCTCATTTCTCTCTAAATAAGAGCGAAGATATTTCTTGATTTTTGAATAAAAAATAATATTGACTACAAGTTTACCTGCACGATATTGTAGGATGATTTTTTAAATTTATTTTATGATTTTTAAAATTTATATTTTTAAACAGATTTCATTTATCTAAATTATAGTTTTTTTTGTTCAGTTCTCATTTTGTCTCTAACTTTTATTGTTGGTTTCATATATGGGAAATTAAAATAAATATTTACAATAATCCAATAATTATAGCAAAAATTATAAAAAACAAACACTTTTTTAGGAGATAAAAATATTTTTTAAATGATTCTAAAAAAATCAAAAATTAACACTTCTTTTGTTAGTTGGACTACCAAGACTAGTGCAACCAATTAATTTTTTTTATAAAAAAATAAAAGTTTACACCAATAACAACAGTAACACAACCTTTAAAAATAATAATAAAAATTTATCAAAGATTGCACTTCCACGTGTAGTACAAACTTTGATATATTTAGGGCCTGTTTGGGAGTGTGGTTGCGGTAGCTTTTCAAAGTGCTTATCGTGCCGAAATACATCAAAATGATGTTTTTATTATTATTTTTTAAAAATTATTTTTGAAATCAGCATATCAAAATGATTTAAAACACACAAAAACATATTCATTTAAACTAAAAAAAAATCAAATTTCAGCCAAAAGCCGGTGGGATCGCAATGCCCAACGGGGCCTTAGGAGATTATGATTTCTTCAAATACAAATCTTTTATATATGGACAATGTGGAAAGCCTATCAATTATATTTTTGGATTAGATAGACATATTTAAGTCCAAGAAAAGGCTTGATAGAATGTACTCAAATATTTCTAAGAGATACAACAAGGGACTTTTATAAAAGGATAGTGTTGTATTCTGATTTTTTTACAAGAATTATTTTTATATAAAAAAACAAATCCAAAACAACAACTTCAAATAACAATAAATAGTTAAAAAAAACATTTTTTTTATGTATTTGTGCTGTTTTTGGTAATTTTAGCATGTTTTCCAAAAAATTAATTTGTTTTCAATGCATTCAAAATTTTTTAACATACTCATTTACATAACATTCATATTTTTAAGTCAATGTTGACGTTGTATTTAAAAAAAAATATAATTATAATAAAATAGTTAGACTAGGAGGCTAAAAGTGCAAAGAAAAAAAGGACCAAAAATGATTTTGTATTGCTTGTCCACCAAACAATTGAGATAAAAGGACAATTTGGTAACAACCTATACACAAACAATAAGGGGAGAGTTTTATGGAGAGATTTTAGAAAAGCATTAACCATAAACTATTCGGAAATAGATTTGAAAAAAAAGGTTCATGCCTCTCTTTTTGTATTTTGTATTGCGTTTCAAAAATATTTTTGAACAAATTTGAATTATTTTATTTTTATTTTTTACTTTAAATTTAAAAAATATATATGTTTTTAGATCATTTTTATGTGTTGATATCACAAATAATTTAAAAAAAATAAAACAATATCATTTTAATGCATTTCTGAACGAAAAACATTTTTAGAAGCAATCTCAACCACACTCTAAAACAGTCATTTAAGACACTAAAAAGAATCACCAAAAGGTTTTTATTTTCCACCATCCATGGCAGGGCATTCATTGTGAGCTTTATCTTACCTCATTAGTTGACATTTTCATCCCCTAGCAAACCACCAATTTCTACTTTGTAACCAACAACAACTAAAGAAAGTCATCAGTCTTGCTTAACAATGAGCAACATCTCTCTCTCATCACCTTCCTTGCTATCACAGGGTCAAATGTTTCGCCCAAAATCATCCCTTACTCAGCAGCCCAACCTCCTATTAGACTCAACCCTTTCTCACCCCTTTACTCGTGTTCGTCTATATTTAAGTGTTTCCTACACTGAAGAGTTTCCCTCACTCTCACAAGTTATAAGCTATCAGAATACACAAGTGAAAAATAATGCAAAGTAAGTGCATAATATATACGAGAAAACTCTTAAGCTTCATTACTCTTGTAAACAAAGGATTTATACCCGTCATGATCTTAGTGAATTGTAGAGCAAATCTCAGACATGCCCCACGTCCAACCATCTATCCCTCATAATCTGAAGCTATAACTGCCATCACTAACCCACAATCTACATGTCTAATTGTCATCCCCCAACTGTCAATTTTAGTTGTGTTTGTTGCCATCTTTAAAAGCTTATTATCCAAGCTTCATGTTTATGCCAAGTCACAACCCATGGCTTGCATGCAACAATTCACACTCCCTAGTTCATTAACATTGTTTTCGATGTCTAACAATATATTCGCTACTGAATTTTGCTGCTAAATGATATTATCCCATGAACTACCTATTATGTTTTCGATGCAATATTTCTAGCCAGCATATGTATGATTTATTAATACACTGTTACACCTGCCATGCTAGCATCTACCAACAATGGTTGCACATCTCTTCTCAGTCTTACATCTATAATATAAAGATTATCTTATTATCAAAACCTTTAACAACCTCAGGCCCTTAGCCCAGTTGTGGGAGGTTCTTCTTTATCGCAACCATTAACTTCCAGTAATTAAGCATCTCCTTAACAATATCTAACATCATCTTCTCCACACCATGAGTAAGCAGCAGCAAGAGCGACAAATCTATCCTCAATCGTGCAATAATGGTTAGAGAATAATATAAATCATATTATGGAGCCTCACCTACAAGCTTAAGCTTTTAAGTAAGATAGTTCCTTGACATGATATCAGAGCCTTGTTGACCTATCAGTCTTGAATTCGTATCTCACCATCTCCATTCTATTTGATAAAAATCAAGCACAAGGCAATGTGAGCCTATGCAAGTTTCAAGTCCAAAATTTTTCACTTAAGAGAGTGTGCTAGAGAATAATATAAATTATATTTTGTGGTCTCATCTACAAACTTAAGATTTTAGGTGGGATGATTTTTTGACACCTCATCCCTCATCTCCTCTGCATCATGAGTAACAATGAAAGATCTTCTCCATTAACAACCATTTGTCATGTTGGTTTGGCAACTTTCAGTCCTAGACTCTTCATCATAACAACATCAGAAAGATCAACAAATATAAAAAAAACTTCCTCATTTAAAAAAATAATACAAAAATATGTGTTTTTCTTCATGCATACAACCAAGTCTCTTAAAATAGATTCTATTTACATATTTTAGCATATTAAAAAACACACACAAAAAAAAAATCATTTTATTGTCCATTTTAGGATTTAATAACTATTTATCAAAACCATGAGAATTTGACATATATTTCAAAAATACCAAAAAAACATTTTTTTCCTTTCAATATCTTGGACTACAAACTTATACGTAAAACATTTCATGATATTAAATAGAAAAGTTTTTATTTTTTTATATGTAAAATTTATTTTGTTTAATATCTAGGATTACAAACTTAGACGTAAGATGTATTCAAGACAAGAAATTTAAAAATTTTACAAATTTGTTGTCAAAACCTCATGACCCAAATAAAATTGAATTGATCTTTTTTACACATGGATAAGATATATTAAGGTTTCATCTTGATGCTCTAATAAACCCTTCAAATCTGATCTGGCTAAAACTTTCAAAATCAATGCATTTAATTCCTTTGTCTTGTGTCGAGTTATATGCCTATTAAGAACATGTAATGAGTCTTTGTTAAGTGTATATGCTGATAGACATCAAAAATACAAATTAACATATTACCTAATACTAAAATTAAGCACATCCAATATAATTAGAACTAATCATTATTTAACAAAGGCTAAAAAACCTTTTAAAAAACCATAAAGAAAGTATATCAATTAAAATATAAAATTAACAAACACATATAAAAAAAGATATTAATATACATATATACATACATACATAAACCATGAGGTCAAGGGTTGTTAGACCTCGTAAACCAAACCTAGTAAGCTAACCCTAATGCTTCACCTAATCAAGGAAAGGCCCATTCGCACGAACCTCTATTTTTTAAAAAGTTTAATAAACAACATTTTGTCTATAAATCTTATATTTGGCCATTAGTTTGGCTAAAAAGCAAGATTCTTTTTTTTTTTTTTACCAAAACCTATTTCAACTCATTTTCAACCAAAAACACCGAGGAAATATAATAAAAGCTTTTTTAAACCAATTTGTGGTCTTCAAAAACACAAAAATCCTATAACCAAAAACCTTTTCGAGCTCAAATTGTATTTTTAGGTGTGCTCAAGGTAAAACAACTAATTGTAACCCTTTCATCACATGAAATCTCTGACATAAAAATAAATCGTTTTGGTGGTTGAAATATTTTCTAAATATGACTTTCTCTCTATAAATTGTAATCCAATAACCCTTCTCTTTCCTCCACCTAAAAAGAGATTAGAGAAAAAGAGAGAATGAAGTATGATATTAAAATGTATTTAAAAACAAATATAGGGATCAATCACCTAATAGGTAAAACAGATAGGGGATGAAAATGAACTTTTAAAACAAATTTTCAAGATGCCATCTATATTACTTGTATTTTTCATATTAGTCCTATCTCTTTTAATTCAAACTACTTGCCAAAAAAAACATGCAATTGGATGTCAATTTGGGCTTAAAAGGGCTCAATTGTGAAAAGAAAATTTTTGAGTACTAATTTGTTTTTATACAAAATACACTATTATCATCGAATTGTGAGAGAATAAACAATGAAAATAACTATAATGAATTCTTTAATGTTTTAGTTTCTGTTAATTTATTTTGGAGCCATTTGAAAATATAGCAGTGTTTGTTTTTCAAAGTGTGTTTTGTTTTCAAATATATCAATTATTGTCTTAAAAAATATTTTTGACATCAATTTATTAAAATAATTTAAAAACAAAACATAATTAAAATAAAGTATTTTTTTAAAAAACTCTTAAAACATAAAAAAAATGTAATTCGTTGGGAAGCAAACATAAAGATTGAAAAGCAGATTTATAAAAATGAAGAAAAGGTAAACCTCTCCTTGAAGGACTAAAACCACAAAATCCAGTAGAAACAAGAAACAAAAGAAAGCCAGGCAAGGCAAAAACCTTACTCTCTCTGGCTACAATTTCATCACAGCCATGGATTTTGAATTCACACTTTTTGAGGTAACACACACGCGCGCGCGCACTCGTCTTTCTTACCAATTCGCTCTTTTCTATCATTGCCCTAAGTTGTGAACTTTAGGCTCCAAATTCCTGCTCAACCCCCCCAACACTTCGTGATTTTCAATAATGGGTTGCTCTCTGACATCGTTTCTGTGCTCACATTTATCTCTTGGCTGTAAAAGATGTTCTGAATTACTAATTGTTTGGCATTCCTATTTTGAAACACACACAAGATTGATTCTTTATTTTTTTTCGTTTTTGATGAATAAATTCGTTCATGGTATCTAACTGACTAGCTTACTGTTTAATAATTATTTTGCATTTTACGAAAGATGCTGGAAATGGAGAATCTGTTCAAGGAATCACGGGAGGAAGCACTAGCCCCGCAGTTTTGTGAGAAGCTTGCAAGCAGCTTTAGGTAAAATCTATTTTAGGGTATTCTTGCTGTACCCTTTATGCAATTAAAAGGAAGGAATCCATGCATTGTTGTATTTATGTATTTGCCTTCCTTGAATAAATGTTTATGTGAAAGATTACTGTGGCATTTTCAGTTACGCGCCAAGTCGTGCTGGGAAGGAAGCCATTACACCTCGACAGGTTTTTCTTAATATTCCAAGCATTTCTTTTTAATTTCATGGTCATCTTGGTCACTCCGAAATCCTACCTCACTCTTGCTGTGATCTAGGTTCAAAGCTGGTTCCAGGATAGATTAAAGAAGTCACAACCTCAAGTTGCTTCTTCAAATATGGCTCTCAAATTACTCACTAATCTCTCTGATGCAAGCACTTCTTTCGGTGCAACTGAGAGTTCACAAAAGCTCAAAGGTTCTGCATTTAACTCGCATTGTTGGAACTATAATTAAGATTATAGTGATGGTCGTTCATTTCAAAACTTTTAGATGTCTTTAATGGCGGGTCTTTACACCATCATCCAATCGCATAATTATGATTATTGTGTGTGAATATAGCTTTCTGGTTTGGGTATTTAAGAAGAATACAAGCATAAGCATGAATCAATAATTTTGCATCTTCTTAGTTCTTACCTCAGGCCATTAGCCATTGAGGCATAGTAGTGTGACTGTGCTGGATCATCATGGGGTGGGATTAGTTATTATTTAGTAGCTGGCTCTTATTCTCATCCTAATTGATATCAGGTTAGAATTCTTTTCAACGGCAACAATCTAATCAAATTGCTGCTGTATCATTCTTGTGTAAGAATAGCTGAACATGTACTTGCATGGTGCCTAACTTCCTTAAGAGTGACTCACTGACAATATCATTTGTGTATACTCATATGTAGCGGGCAAAGACTTGATCTTTTTAGAGGTAACCTATCATGTGATGTAATTTCTTATTGACCGGCTGATCATTCAGGCATGTGGATGACTTTCCATTCTGCCATCTGTCTTTTGGTTAGCAGGATTCAGTTGTTGATATCTTCTCTGTATTGAGGCTCTTATTTTCTTTCAGCAATAACTTCTTTCCTGTCTGGTGTTTTCCTTCTCTGTGTCAATTTTTTCGTTCTTATTTGCTTTTAGCAATAACATCTTTCCTGTCTGGTGTTTTTCTTCTCTGTATCAATTTTTTCTCTCTCAATTTGACTGGAAGCATACTGCCTTTTCTTTTAACTCTGACCATTATGGATGTTTATTCATGGGTAAAAAGCGTTGCAACATGGTTCAACCTCATAACATTTAATACGATATTTAATTGTATTCAGGTCCTGTTATCTAATGAATCTTCAGCTATCATTTTGCCATCATGCTTTGTCTGTGTTGTTGATAGAATTGTTTCATTTGTTTGTAAAATTTGGAAACCTTTCCTCTCTTGCTAAATAAGGTTATGGCATCTAGTTAATCTTCACTGTCAATTGTTATACAGGCAATGCCTCTGATCTTTCAGAGTTGATTTTTGAAGCTTTGTCCTCAAAAGATAATGCTTGGTGAGGATGCACTTTCTATAAAGAAATGCCTAAGTGTGTATTTAAATGCTGTATGTGTACAAATAGTGAATGTACAGTAATTCATAAACACGTCATTTGGAAGCCCTTGGTGTCTCAATTAAAATAATAATAAAAATGATAGCAAGAAAAAGGAATCCTGATGTGCATTTCTCAAATAGATTTTTAACACTTTTCAATATGAGATTTATGAAGAACAACATAATTATATCACTTTTTGGTCTCCTAAATTTGCATAAGAGCTCAATCTTTGTTCTATAATGAGATATCAGATGCATGTGTACTTGTATACATTCTTTGTCGTTTTCTTTTCAGAAAAAGGGTAGGATTTTTCAAATGGAATAAAATTTAGAATGTGGGTTAGAAATTGAGCAGACTAGTTGAAATTTGAATGAAGCAGTAGATGCCAGTGAGGATATTGCTTGAATTGGGAAAAAAAGAAAAGGTGAATTTAAAGATTCCAAAAAAACTAAACCTTGGGTTAAAATATGCATTTTTTTTATGCTACCAGAATGCTCCACCATCATAAAGCAAGCAATAAAATTGGTTTCAATGATCTTTGTTTTCCCAGTTGCCATTCATCAATTTTTGAAGATCTCTTGTAGCATCATGGAGAACCTGTCTGCATGAAATATTTCATTAGTGTTATGAAGCCTGAATTCATTGATTGGGGAATATGGAGAGGATATATGAAGTGCATTGAAAGTCAGATTCAATTATATAACACAAATGTTCCATTTCTCTTCCTTCTTCATAAACTTCTTCAGATTTATCTCACATGTTGATATTTTGGTTCACGTGTCTAAACATCAAATACACTTGAAAGTTGCCTTTTGTCTTCTTGCAATGCTAGTTTTAAGTGCGTAAATTTGTCTTTAAGCGTGTTACAATCCTATATTAATGTAGCATGTGTAACAAATTTGTCTTTGGCTTCCAGGTATGATATTGCTTCTTTCCTCAACTATAGAGTTCTTTGTTCTGGTGAACTTGTAAGAGTATTTTACACTTATTAAATTTTCATTGGTGGTTATGTGAACACTCAAGCTGCTGAAGATTTTGAGTCTTGGTTTGCAATACAGGAAGTGCGAGTAAGATTTGCTGGGTTTCGTAATACAGATGATGAGTGGGTGAATGTGAGAAGGGCAGTGCGGGAACGATCTATTCCTTTAGAACCTTCAGAATGTCAGAGGGTCAAAGTTGGCGATCTTGTACTGTGCTTTCAGGTTCCTTTTACTAAACCTTTTTTTAAGAAAAGCAAAAACAAAAATCCACTGAAAAGCTATGGAATAGAGCTTGTTGGCTGAACAAGTACACAATATCTTCCCTTTGTTGACTTAAATGTTTAATATTATCTTGCAATTGACATTTTATTGGCACAGTTGGAGTCCAATCCTCCATTTTTCATGTGTGCACTATAAATTTATATATGCCAATGTAACTTTATGAGCAATTACCTGAATCAATGGGAGGCACACCCATCATTGAAATAGAACTATTTTTTTTTTTATTTTTTTTTAAGTTTCTGATAGTCATATCCGTCTTAGCTTTTGGCTCATGCATGGTTTTCAGGAGAGAGAAGAACGAGCAGTCTACTGTGATGCCCATGTTTTAGAGATCAACAGGCAATTACATGATATAAACAGCTGTAGATGCACCTTTGTAGTTCGATATGATCATGACGACATTGAGGTAATTCGTGTGTCGCGTGTCACTGATGTTATAGATTTTATGTCATCCTCTTCTTGCTTCTTTCCTGTTCATGGAGAAGCTATGAAACTGATGTCTGACCTTGGTGTTATGCGATACGCCAGGAAAAAGTCCAGTTGGATAGGTTATGTCGCCGACCAACACCATAGATCCTCTGGCGGTGGAAAGAGGATGAGAGGTGGAAATTGCATTTCCTTGCTTGTAAAAATCAGGGTGCCTGGAATGTTTCTGTAAAATACCGTTTTCCATCACATAACAGGACACACTGGCCTTCACAAACTAATCTCTCCTAACCTGAAATAAAACCATAATTAAACATGTATAATTTTTCATCTTATATTGATTTTTATCTTGAATTTTCCCTCATAACACCGTCAGCAAGGTTGTCATCTCTCAAATCTCATCTATTTCAATATCAATTAAATTTCAAACCTGGACGGACTTGTCCAATCTGACAACACAACTTCCTATCACTTGAGCCCATCCAATAATGAATTTGCTTGCGGAATCGTATTATTTTCTTAAGAAACCCTGCAACTGTATAGAATTCACGTCTAATATGCCCTAATCAGAGTGCCAATTGTTAAAAAACTGTACAACGTTGAAATAGAGGCGCCGCTATCCCTCCGAGCTTGTGCTCGATTGCATGCTGTAAGCACAAGAGAAAGCCCACTTGGTCTCGCAGGTTGACAGGCTCACCTTGAGGAAGAACTAACGCTTCTATACTTTTGATTGAAATTGATAACCTATATACAAATCAAAATTTCTCTAACCCTAAATGAATGCTACTTGGAAAAAACCATCATAGCTTGAGTGGGATCGGGAGGGGAGGCAGACAAGACACAGCTCATGACGTTGTCCGTCCATAACACATGGATGCAATGTATATATTTTTTGCCCATTTCTCCTGCAAGGTCCATCTCATATTTTTAGATTCTAAGACATGAAAACTAGAATTCAAGAAAAAATGATGCAATGTGGAGAGACAGAAACCTTAACATGCGTGCTAGGAAAAGCTGAGGTTCGAAGGGTCTCCTGTGTTTCATCTGCGGGTTTCCGTTTCGGCACACTCAGAACAAAAGCAGCCTGGTCCCAAGTTGCTGCGGTTGCCGTGATACGATATCCAGAATCCCATCGTCGATGTATGCCTTCACTAGGATAAAGGAAATCAAGTTCAACCACCTGAAATCAATACATCGAATTAGTTCTCCGTCCATAGCTAAAATATATTAATATACAATATATTTTAATAAAAATTAAAATCAAAGATGACCTGCTTTGCAAATCCTGCACCCCGGGACATAACAATTCCCCATCTACTCCCTGAGGTGGCCATTGCAGTCACATAAAAGCCCTCCTTCCATTTTTTATTAATCCATTTATAAGGAAATGAATCGCTAACTTTATATGACTGCTGCATATAGCTAGTACCTGAACTCAAAAGGAATACAGCAAGTCAGACGGAATTGAAGTAGAGACAATTACAAAACCAAACGTTCAAACAGTTTAGACTGACCCTTAGACATTACGACTAATGAGCTTCCATTATTGGCTCCAGCTATGGCACTGATATAATAATTATTTTCCCAGTGCTCCATTATCCATTCCTTCACACAGCCAAAAAAGAAAACAACAAAAATGAAATTGTTACTATACATGTTTGGAAGTTATGTCAATGAACTACCTAACTCTCCAAGGAACAAGAATGAAGTCAGAATAACAGTGATAAAAATGCTTCAGGTAGATAAAAATATATAATCACGTACCTTGCGAAGAAAATATGGCGAGAGCTCATAAACTTGTGCAGAGTAATTTGTATTGGCATCCATAATAATGGCCCATAGATTTTGATATGAAGCTACACTGCTAACAAATAAGCCATCTTCATTTCCTTTTTCGATGTGCTGACCAAGCCTTGCATCAGCCACATTATAGTGATACCTAAGAAAGCATGATAAAGTTCTCAACCTCACCTAATTTGAGTTAATTTGACCACTCTCATGACCTAACAACACGGTACAGAGATCAAACTGAATAAGCATGAGAACATGAAACTTTAAAATATTTCAAATGAATAAAACATCCACAGTGCAAAATAGACTCAAAACAGTGGCCAATATGAAAAAAGGCCAAGGACTAATGACTTGAGGCATATTTCGTACCTTTGTTTCATTGGTCTGCGTGCATTGTACACACTAATCCATTGTGTTGCTGGCATGCCCATGCGAACCTTCTTCTTTGGTTGTTCGTCATCTTCCTCCTCCATAGTCAAACGGCCCCTCTTGTGACCAACCTGATAAATAAGCTTCACAAGACCATAAGTATAGATTAGATACATTTGAAATTCAAAACTTGAAGCACTGGTTCATTGAAAAAGAAGTTAATAGCTCAATAAGTCCAACTTAAGAGAAAACAACTAATAACTCCCAAAAAAAGGAACAGCCTGTGAACCTTCTGGGCACCTTCCGTGTTAAGTGGTCTGATATCTGGATTTGTACCAATAACTCCATCAAAGAGGGAAATGCATTTTGCATAATTGGGTTCTTCATCAAACTTTAAGTTCGCTACATATTCAACAAACTGTTTGAAAGGCTGTGGACAGAAGCAACAAAGAGCCTCAGAGGTTATTGCCATCTTCTTCTTGCAAACAACAAACCCCTTGTTTTCTCCCTAAGAACACAATAATGTTGAAAGTATAAGCAAAAAAAGTGAACTTTCTGTTTATTGTTTATGCACAAGTGAACCAAAAGTGACAAACATGTTCCCAAAACATGTAAAAGAAAGGACCTGCCTGGTACCCTTGCCAAGGTAAACGACCCCGGAGAAGAAAAATAAGCGTGTAAGCAAGAGATTCCAAATCATCCCTCCTGCTACCAGTTCTCCCTAAATGAGCATGCACACTAGCGTAACGCACTGTTCCCCTGTCCAAACAAAACAATCACAAAACCAACAATCAAATTTTTTTAAATAAAACAAATCTAATGAAAGTAAAAATATTCAGCCTGAAAACATCTGGTTTTCAATTAATTTCTTAATATAAAAAAAAAAGATAGAATCAGAAATCTAACCTGAAAACATCTGGCTTTTGGTCATACTCAACATGCAAACCAGTTGAACTATCTTGCCATCTAGTAGCTGAATGGCCAGAACAATTCAGAAAATTGTGTTTCAATGGAGACAGTCAGAAAACCCAAAAATCAGCAGTTTAAAGTTAATCTAAAAGATGAGAATGGCATTTTTGTAATTACCCAATCCAAGATCAACAAGAAATAATTTTTTCTCATCAGGGGTTCCTGGAATGCCAAGCAGAAAATTCTCGGGCTTTACATCTCCATGGACATAACTGCAAAGTTTGTGTAGAGAATCACATGTTTTTTCAATTAAATATGATACTAAAAATTCACAGATTAATCACATAACATAAATAGCCAACTAGCAGTTCCACAAATAGAAGTTTACATCGCCCAATCCACATGCCAGACCAAACCAATCCAATTCATCTTATCAAGACTAAAATTAAAGAGCAATATAACATATGCAAAGAACTTTTACCCTCTAAGGTGCATCTTTTCCAATATGGATATAGCTTCAACGGCAATACATGCAACCATTTCAGTGGACATTCTGCCAACAGGTCCAAGACTTAATTTAGCAAACTTATGCAAAAGAGATAAACTAATAAGCAACAAAACAATTGAGCAAAAGTGAACTCACAAGTTTGAGTTAATATTGTTATTCCAAACATCCCACAGGCTTGGACCCAACATATCCATAACCTACAAGTATAAGGGTTTGCTGTTAAAAACAATTCCAAAACCAGATGAAAATACAGCTATAGGGATTCACCAATCTCAAGCCAGAAACAAAAGCAAAGATAGCATACCATGACATAATAATCACCTTGCTGACCCTTATAGTGTACTAGTGGTACACCATGACTGCCACCAAGAGTGCTGTGCAAGGGACAAAAAGTGATGGATTCAAAATTATTGCTCCAGAAACTTAAGGAAAGGGATTCAGATATGTATTATTAATATGCAACAGTCATAAGAAAGCATGATATATATAATCTAATACTCACTCATAAACTTGCCATTCATGCGGTGGTCCATAATTACATCCTTTACTACTTCTGTGCTCGAATTTTAGTGCCACCTAAAATACAAAGTTCAGAGGTGATAGTATAAAGCAGTATGATCACTGATCAGATCACACTCATTCATCACACGTGTATAAAATAAAACAACTTTACCTCTAGAGCTCCTGCACCAGATTTATCATTTGTATTTACAGCAGACACACGTCGACCAACATACACTTGACCAAAGCCACCCTTTCCCAACTTTCTTTCTACTTTGTACACAGGGGAATCCTCAAACTGAACCTGCAGCACCATAGCCAAGAAATTACATTCATCTGCAAGATTCAGAAAAAAAAAAGTAAAGGGGAGTGCGGATAAAAATACTGCCATGGTTCAGCAGCTGCTGCCTGCACAAAATGGTCATATCATTTCTTTCTCTACATGTCTAAACATGTTACCTTTTTAAGCTCTACAAATGTAATTTCAAGGAAGGTTCCAAATTTAGATAATTGATCAATGGCATCATGAACAGTCACCTCTGTAAATTCTTCATATTGCCTCCTAAATTACCACATTAATTTTAGTGAACTGATCATCATTCCAGAAGATTCAATTTTTTTAAAAGTAAGAAGATCACAAATGGAGTAGAAAAAGAAGTGACGAGGTGCTTCCAAGCAAACCAAAGAACTTTTGACTTTTAGCAAATATACAACGTGAAAAATAATGAGGTGATTTAGAAAATAATCTTATATTTTCAATGAGAAAAACAGGCACGATGTAATAGCAATGTGTTAAAAAGAATTAAAATTTCTTTTTTTTTTAATCAAGCTGAGTGCATCAGCAATGACAAAAAAGGGTCAAGGAGGAACCTAGAGACTTGCTACAGAGACAGAAAAAACACTAGAAATGTATTTGGTCAAAACAGAGAATAATCTGCCAGCAAGAACAGCTGAAAATTATGCTTGCCATCAATGGTAGAAAAAAGAAAACATTCTTTCTACACTAAAGCCCTTGTAGAAATAGTGAAATGCAGAATCAAACGAGGAATCAGTTCTACAAGCAAAAGAAACATGAACATTCACAAAGATTTGCATTCATTAAAGACAAACATGAATTTTGAAATAATCTCACAAAACAAGGTCTTTACTCCTTTCTGACAGATGAAAAATACAAGAAGTTTCATAATCAGGACTAATGATTAATTGCAGCAGAGTTATGCACCAAAGTTGTTATAATAGCTCTCTGACTCCAGCAAACTCTTGACTATGGTATAACAATTTTGACTACATAAAAAAAGTTAATTAGTCAGAAAGATCAAGGTACTCAGATTAGGACGAACTTTTAATGACCCATGGATAGCTGAATAAACTTTCACCAAAAACTTTGCCGATGATTGTTTCCTAATAACCCTTGATTTTCTTTGCTAGTTGATTGGTATTTAATTGTTTAAATGTGATTATATTCTTGTCCATCTGTTGGCAACCATAAATCTTATTTAGATTAGACAGAAATATTCAGAAACTATAATTTTATGTGCAGGTAGTATGTAGCCAAGAAATATAAGAACATCTGAATCTTACATCTGACTAAACAAGCTAGTCAATATGACAAGTGGTACATTCAATTGCTGCTTTCTATCTTACAAATGGAGACAACATACTACAACATCTTTCCCTAATTTTCTTTCATTTGTCTCAAATAGATATTATTAGTGCTCCCGGCACAATGCTCCTCGCTAAAACATGGAACCTGCAGAGTTATCATTATAGGTCCCATTTTTAAGTGAGGCACATGCACTGCACCAGGGGTATTTTTTTCCATCTCAAACCTTAGAAAATCATACTAAATATTCCAGTTTTGAATCATAAACTTTCTTATAATCTGCCATCCAACAGTGCAATGACCACCCCATCAATCCAACAGAGAATTCCATTATGACAAACAGTACTGTATATGGACATAACAGTTTAGGCATAGTCCTTCAGTAAAAGGGCTACAGGGTGCAGTGTGCCTACTTTTACGAAGTAGTTTTCACTTTCTTCTGCATTCCTCTGATCTATTTTCATAATCCTTTTTTTTTAATTTCATTAAAATAAATAAATAAATAAATAAAACACAATTACCAAATATCAATTCCACGACAGAGAAAAACAACAGTACTTGAGACAAGATAGAGCCCTTTTTCAAAGTGAAAAAGAAAATTATTGTTAAACTTTCCAACACTTTTATAGTTCTTCAAGAAACCTTTAACAAAACTAGAAAAAATCTGCAACCCTCGTAAAAAAAATTCACAAACTACAAAGATTCTGTCTTGGCACAACTGATTTCAAGATTTGGCAAAAAAAAAAAAAAGGAATTTTAGGATTGAACAAGTAGCATTCCAGAAACAAAAAGGTTTCTATAACGGTCTCAGTCTCAAATGCAATCGACAGAATCTTAAAAAAAATATGATCAAATTAACTATGATTACCTGATTGTTCAGTCAGAAGTAGAGAATAATATAACCACAGAAAATATACTAGATCACAACTTCAAGAATCGAGAATTTTAAGGAAAAAGGATTGTTTTTTTTTATTACAATGACAATAGCGATCACCATCAAGCAACTTTCAAATTAGCAAATTTAGCTTAAAATTAAAATTCAGAAAGAAAAAAAAAACCTGGTCGGGTACAGGGGCAGCGGTTCCCTCATCGTCACCACAAACGGCAAGCGGCTTCTTATTACTTTTTCCACCACTATCTAACACGTCCATCTGCTTCTTTTCTCCCAACACTCCCTTCTTCTCTCTAGCAACCTTTAAATCCCTGTTCCCCTCCTCTTCTTTCACCGCACCTGAAACAGCATCACCCACTCCTACCCTCTCATTGTCCGTTTTCTGTTCCTTATCGTTAGTTTTAGGCGTTGCAAGTCCCGCCTCCGCTGCTGCCCTCCTTCTCCTTGTCCTCTTCGCAATCGGTTCCACCACTTCAACTGGATTCTTCTTCTTCTTCTGCTCCTGCTGTTTCTCTTCTGGACGCGGTGTTGCTGCTCCTCCTCCTCCTCCTCCTCCTCCTCCTCCTCCTCCTCCTCCTCGACCTCTGCGCACTCGACTACGCCGCACCGGCATTTTTCATTATTTGATTCCCATTCTCATCCACATTTTCTTAAAAAAAAAAAAAAAGAGTAAGAATCACAGTCAAGAATCAAAATGACGTCGTGAATGAGTTACTAGAATTGATCGAAATATTGAGAATCGCATAATCGAATCGAATGAACGTAAGAGGAATTGGGGATTCTTTTTTCAATTAGGGATGCTGTTGGCAGTGAACCAAGAGAGAGATTTATGTTTTTAATTGGAATATTAAAAAGTGATTTATTACGCGGTGATTTTTAAAGTCATAGTTTACACAAACTTAAAACTTGACTAAAAATTATAAAATAAGCTATTAATCCCTCACATAACCTCAAATTCTCATGTGTAACCCGCAACAATGTAGCTTAAATTAACGAACGGTGCATGAAAACATACACATGACTCAGATTAAAAAACTATGCTGAAACATGAATAAAATAATACAAGCCACATGTAAAAATTTAAACATAATAAAACAGATAACCCACAATAAAAAATAAAAAAAAAGCAAGACTCCATCCAATATTTTTTTAGAAAAACCATCATCCGATTCACCATACTAGTTATTTCATTTACAATCGCTAGAAAAACTCAAATATACTAGCATTATCAAATATTTAAAAGTGAAGGAGTTACTCTATTTAAGGTAGACTGTATTCTGTAATTTGATGTTATTTAAAGGTTTTGATGGGTAATATTTATTCTTGTGAATAAATATAATTTTTAAAACTTTATTTATGGGTTTGTGTGCCAAAAAATATTTTTTTAGAGAAGAGATTCATATACATGCTCTTACAAGGTTCATCTATCTTGGAAAACAAATATGTTTTTTGCAACTCGTGTGCCAACATCTATTGAACAATTGAGTATGGAGGAGAGGGAATTGTTGGTTGGGTCTATGCTAAAATGATGGTGAAGGGGAGCTACGAGGGCCAAGTGGTAAAGAAAGGAACCTTTAAATATTTGTAAATCATGCTTTAATCATGGATTTCCATTAAGGTTTTTTATGATTTAATTGAAACAATAAAACTTCTATTAATGATTTCATCATCTTTGTTATTATTTAAAGATCATCAATATATGTAAATCTAAAATTTCACTCATTAATTGATATTAAATTTTTAAAAACTATTAATTGTTCTTTATTTTTTTTATAATGCATGAAAGGAAAAACAAAGTTACATAAAGTTATTAGGCTTCCACTAGACATGATACTTTGTAGTAAATGAATCTTGTTTTGAAGGGCTCTTTCATTGGTGTAGCATTATCACACTCGACAAGCCTATGTTGAGAGTGGTTGGATGTCCTTCAAATGCTTAATTATGGTTGACATTTAATGACTTATATTAATAAAAAAACATTGTTAGAAGAACTAACAAAAGATCATGTTCATACAATGAATGCGCTTCTAATCCGCCCTTAAGCATCTACACAAATCAAATTATTAGGATACCATAGATGATGGACCTTTACCTTGAATCTATATATATTAGGACTTTTGTCACAAAAATGTCTTTATGTTGAATACTAACTAATTTAAAGCAATACTAATGTTATACACATTAATTGTCGGTGATTTCATTTGCAATGAACAATAATTGTCTTTTTACCAATTAAAAATGAATAGATACAAAGCTCTTAGGAAAATACCGATGTACATTAATTATTAACGATTCTATCTACAATGAACAATAGTTAATAGCGCATTGAAATTTTTTACAATTCCATAGTTTTTAGAGCTAGTTGATGACTCCACTTGTAATGAACAATAATTAACACTACATTGAGAAAGGAATAGTTCCAAAGCTCTTGGAATGAATACTAACTAATTTAAAGCAATACTAATGTCATACGCATTAATTGTCGGTGATTTCATTTGCAATGAACAATAATTGTCTTTTTACCAATTAAAAATGAATAGATACAAAGCTCTTAGGAAAATACCGATGTACATTAATTATTAACGATTCTATCTACAATGAACAATAGTTAATAGCGCATTGAAATTTTTTACAATTCCATAGTTTTTAGAGCTGGTTGATGACTCCACTTGTAATGAACAATAATTAACACTACATTGAGAAAGGAATAGTTCCAAAGCTCTTGGAATGAATTGTAATTAACAGTGCCAATAAGAAGTGAATAGTATCAATAAGAAAATTGTTCCAAGGCTCTCAAGAAAATACCAATGGACAATAATTGTTGGCGTATCTATTGGTTTTTTATAGTTTGTGTAATTTCATCGATATAACACAAATTTATGACTATATTATATATTATATCTATATTCTTTGTGTATCTATCCTATAAGTATTTAAAATTAGAGTAACACACATAACACAATAACACCAGTTCTATGTATAATAATAAAATCAAAAATAATAAATTTTTTCTTATTATGAAATAAACACTCATTTCATTGTTATTACATTAAAGTTAATTTCATCTATAAATATTATATTATAATTAATTTCACTACACATTTTTGTTGTGCAAAATTAATTAGAATTATGTTATTCCCAGTTTCATCTTTGTCATTGTCTTTTTCTTTTGTACTCAGTCAATTCTTTATTTTTCAAGATAGTACAACATGCATAAGTTTTGACACATGTTAATTTTTTGGTATCCTAGGCTAAGAGGTTTCATCATGAATTTAGACACATAAAAGTTCTTTTTCAGCCTATTCCATTCAGGTAAAATGCTTCTTGCTCATTTGATAATTCTATCATAACCAGTCTCATTAAACCCATAATTTGAGTTAATGGTGAACACTTGTACAATAACCAATAATTTATTATAATTTATGCACTCATCCTATAATGGTTCATCAAAATCTTTCAACATATCAAAAAACATGATCCTATATGTATAGGTTCTTCATCTATAATTGAACATTCACTTATATAACCATGATTAATTCACATCGAAATCATAATCATATTCTTATAAGGCTTACTATTGTCATCTACAATTCCATGCACATTACTAGAACTAGAAATTTATTCAATTTATTTTATTAATACTTAAAATCAATTTGATTTATCTATATAAATTCAAATTTTTATACATTTACCAAAAAAATCAATTTGAACAATAAAACTGACAAATATAAATCGAACATGATAAATAAGCCATTATTTATTTCATTATAAAACACCGAAGTCACAAATTCAAAATAAATTTCATCAATTTACAAACAAACTCAATTTTTTAAAATCTCATCTAAACCCTAACATGTATAAATCATACAATCTATGGGGGGGGGGGGGACAAGTAATCACCCAAAGGTCCCAAACAAAATACATATACTACAAAATTATGCAATAAGAATTAATATTTTAAAATTGATTTCAAGCAAAAAATTGGTAGTCTTTCTTACTTGATGTAATGGAATGTTATAGAGCTAGGATGAAGAATAAGAAGAAAGAGATGGTTGTTTGCTAGTTCATAAATTAGATATTACCAACGACATTACAAACAAATTTCATCGACAAGTTAATTTCATTGGTATCCTCATTTATATATATGACAAGTGATTGTATATTAGTTCATATTTTGACAAGTTAATTTCATTCATTTGTTAGTGTATATTGATGAATACAATGAGAGACTATGATGTTGGTAAAATTTAACATAATCTATCAATGGAAAAATATTGTTGGTGTTTCTTTTTCTATTTGTCAATTTTCTGGTACTAAAAGACACTTTTCAAGCGTGATCTTTTCAAGCTTATATGTATGTTTGATATCGTGGTAATGGTTGTTTATCAAAGTACTTTTTGCTTGGAATTTCATTGAAATAATATATATAATTTATTTTTAATATTAACGCATCAAAATAATATAAAAAGACTCATAAAAGATAATTTAAAAATATAAATAATTATTTGCTTTCAAAGTATCTTTGAAACACAAAAAAACAAAGAAAAGGCATCTTAAATGGGTTTATTTATTTATTTATTTCTGTTTTTTCATGCAACAAGATTTTCTAAGATGCTCTGGAAGGTCTGCATTTTATTGCCTGGGAATCCACCTCGCCATCTTGCTCGAGCACCATCTGATTAATCCAGAAATTATTTGAAACCCTAGAAATAATTTAGAAGGCCCAGATTGAGGGATCAAGATTCTGGGTTTTCAATGACAGTGGTCTCATTGGTGCAGAAACTTGCATGTGTTCTGGGCTGCAATTGTCCAATAATTGCTAGCCAAATCAGAAACCATGCTCCATTGCTTTTGTCCGAATTCATGGGACACAGCTAGCCAGGAAGGACCTAACAATGATCATTTCCACATATTTTCAGACCAGACTCCCATGGTCCCACATGACCCTATATATATATATACTAGCCAATGCCCCTGCGCCTCGTCGCGGGCGGCACCATATTTTTTATAACGCATGTTTTTTTTAACACAAAAAATATTAATTATGTGTGTTTTTTTATTATAATATAAATTTAGTCAAAATAATAAATATATGCAACATTACCCTGAAGTGCAAGTTTTCTATAAAATATATGAATTTTAAATTGATATAGATTTATATGTTTAGTAGGTTTTAACAAAATAACCAACATAAAATTATCATCTTCATTAAAAAAGCAAGAAGATTCGGATATTTGAATTATTGAATTCATAGTATTAAGATTAGTTCATTTTATAATTCAATTTAAATCACATTTAAAAATAAAAATATAAATTGTGAGAAAGTAGTTAATTTTCTATCCATAAAAGATAAAAACATAAATTGAAAATTCATCCCTACGTTATTGTTATTTTCATTACAATAACAGTTAAAATTATTATCAACATTACTGCTCAAATAATTAAAATCATTAAATTACCTCAAAAAATAACAAAAAAATACTAAAAAATAATCACTAAAATTATCATCATTATTGCGCAAACAATAAAATTATAAAATTATCTTATCTGAAAAACAGATAACATAACAAAAAAACACACATAAAAAAAAAAGAACAAAGAGAAAAAAAGAGCAATATTAATTTTAAAATTATCACCAATATAAATTAAAATTTCAGAACAGAACCTGATAAAAATAAAACCCTTACAAAAAAATGAATAAAAACAAATTCTAAAAGCATAAATGAATAAATATGGACAGAAAACAAACACGATTTTTAGATTATTTTCATGTGTTATTGTTAAAAATAATTAAAAAAACAATTATCATTTTAATATATTTCTAAAAAAAAAATATTTTTTTTAAAAAATCAATCATATTTCCAAGCAAAATTGAAAATATTTCATGCAAAAAAATATATAATCATGAAAAAAACAAAAAAAATCTAAAAAAATTGAATTTGAGGATTAATCGTAGTGCATTTAAGTTAGCCCAGATAACCCAATTATAAAAACAACAAATAATATATATATATATATATATATATATATATATATATATATATATATATATATATATATATATAAGTGGGGGGGAAAGAAGAAAAAAATATAACTAGAAAAAAAATCATGGAAAAAAAAGAAGAAAAAAACGTAATAAAAAAAAAGCAAGAAACATAAATATTTGCTGGGAATAGGATTCGAACCGCGCCCTTCTCCGAAGACAGGCGCGTTTTGGACCAGTTCAGTTACCTCCACATTTCGATTATAGGTCAAGACAATAAATATTAATAGGTTTTATTTGTGGCAAATTAAAAACATGAGGAGAGCGGGATTCGAACCCGCGCCCTCTATTATAATTTTATCCTCCTTGGAACAACTCGGCGACACCAACATATTGCTCATAACTCACGACAAAACATATAAATAGTTAGTGGTATTGTGGATTCAAACAGTAAAAGAGCAACACGGTTTATAACTCACAACAAAAAATATAAATAGTTAGTAGTACTGTGGATTCAGACAGTAAAAGAGCAACGCGGTTTATAACTCACGACAAAAAATATAAATAGTTAGTGGTACTGTGGATTCAAACAGTAAAAGAGCAACGCGGTTTATATATATAGTAACTAGATAATTGCCCGCGCGTTGCCGCAGATATTTTTTTGTATATAATTTAACATAATTAAATCTACAACGATAAATTTATATGATATAAGTAAATAAAAATTATAGATTAAAAGATTAAATATTTAAAATTTTGAGTTGAGTTTGTAACGTAAACATAGATTATATTTTTTAGAATATAGGTATTGCGTCATAAACGACCACAAAAGAGCATGCACTAACATTAGAAAAAAGAGCAAAATATTTGAATAAGAAAAAAAAAATTACTGAAATCATTATTCATGAAAGAAACATAAATAAATGAAAGACTAAAAATATCCTAGAAACTTTCACAAAAGATAAAAAAAATTTTTAAAAAATTATCATTGCTATTACCGGAAAAAAAAACTATCAAATTATCGGGAAGGAAAAAAAATAACAAAAGAGTAAGAATGAAAAATAATTAAATCATGATTATTATTATTATTGTTGTTGTTGTTGTTGTTATTATTATTATTATTATTATTATTGTTGTTGTTGTTGTTGTTGTTGTTGTTGTTGTTGTTGTTGTGTTAAATACACTTATATATACATGGACAAAAGTAGAGATTAAAAAAATAAAAGTATAAGGGCTGAAATGAAAATCAAAGATCAAGGGCTTAAATTAAAAAATTAAAAGTCAAAGGGCTGAAATGCAACTTACATTTATTGCCAATTGAAATCAGAGGATAAAATTGAAAAAATAGGAACTTTTGTAACGAATTGATTGAGTTATATACAGTCAATCTGGAAATTGAAAGTAGAAGGACTGAAGTGAAACTTTGACACTCCGGAGAGAGAGAAACGTGGCCGGCGACTTTAACCGGCCTCCGCCGCGTACACGGACATCTGGTGGTTACACGCACCACCGCGGTAGGAAGATCACGCGGCGGCGCATCGTTCTGGCCTCCGGTATGCAATTTTCGGCCACCGGAGAAGGCTTCACGCGCCGCCTAAACAGGCGTGAGGCAAAAACCCGCCTGACGCGTGCGCCTCACGCCCTGACAGACGCCGATTATAAAATTCGAAAAATAAGGCCAATTACCGTTCTAACCCTACACCCAATTCAGTGTTTTTGTCTTATTAGGGGCTAAAACCGTATTTAGTCATTTCAGAAAATAAGAAAAAATTAAAAGGTTGCGGTGAACCGGACCGGACCGGGCCGGTCCGACCGCGCGTAATTACGCCGGTGCCCCTCAGCCGGAACCCTTATTTTTTCCTATTACCGGGGACTAAATCGTCAATACACTGTTCACAAATGAATATTTGAAAAAAAAGAAAAACAACAGGAAAAACCGAAATTAGCCCCGCCTGCCAGCCCCTCTTCGTCGCGCGCTCGAGGGCCAATTTCGGGCGTGCACTGCTCGAGTCCACAGTGGATTGTGAGGGGCACTACAGTGGAAACTCCACGCCGTTTATTTGTTGTGTAATATATATATATATATATATATATATATATATATATATATATATAAAACCTTGCCATATTCTTTTCCCGGGCGCAAATAGCACAACTTGTTTTTAAATATAATTTTATTTAAAAATATATTTTTTATTTTTTAATAATTATTTTTAAAAACAGCACATAAAAATGACGAGCCATAAACTCGCGCTCCGCCGCAGGGATTTTTTTTTTTTGTCTTTTTTAGCACATATAATTTTTTATTTTGTATTTCGGTTTTTATTTTTATATTTTTTTAGTTTCGATCCCTAGATTTTTTCGATCCTTCTAAAATACCAAAATAAAAATTGTAATAAACATAATAAAAAAAAATATATTTTTGAAACACAATATAAAACTCAGATTCAGGATTAAAGTGATTTTTAGGTGTTGTTCGATACACCTTCAAGTCTTTTAAAGTCTCCAGGGAAAGCAGTGTAATGACAAAGAATTTGAACTCTGTATCGCAGTTTTTGAACTCAAATCAGAACATATGTACTTTATAAAAACCTGAAATAACTGAAATTTTATTAGTTTTTCTAGTAACGCAAAACATGCATATAGTAGGATTTTTTTGCACAATAAAGCTTTTTGAAGTACAGTGACAGCATCTTTGCCGTCGAATTCTTCTCCTCACTTTGTTATTTCCTTGCTCGTTCATCATGATGCCGCATCATACAGCTGATTTTGAGCCAAGATGTGGAGTATTGAAGTCATTATAAAAGTCAATGAATTAATGGTCGTGATCTTAATTTGACTTGTTGGACTGATGATGAAGTGTGGATGGGTTCTTCCTTGACCACCAAGAAATAAAAAATATGACAAATCAATGAAAACCCTTTTTCTATCACAAATTAACTATTTATAGTTAAAAAAAAAATACCTTTGAGTCAGCTCAGGTTTCAATCGAAATTAAGTATTTTTAGATGGTATTAAACGAATTAATACAAACTTGAAAGGGCAAACTTGCAAAGATGAAGATTCAATTGTCTAAAGATTTTTAAATCGTTGTCTCCCATTTGCAAAACAATTTTAAATGGGAGTAAATCAATGTCTGAAGATACCCCTCCCTCTCCATGTGGATAGGAACAAGTTTGCTCTAATCCACAAATCCTATCTGGCAATCGAACATCTTCCACGTCACTATAGTTTTTAAAAACCTAACCAATGTTTATTTTAAAGCACTAATCTAGTGCATTAGTCTTTTGTGCATAAGAAATATATACTTTTCGAAGTAAGAAGCACGAGAAGCAAAAGGAAGAAAATGAAAGGGCAATTTTTCTTAGCAATACACCGGCAGCAAGCCAGCAACAGAAAGCAAGAAAGAAATGGTATGTGGCTCAAGATACACGAACTTTTTTCTTTAACATGCAACAAAGTACTCTTTCCATGGGTATGCTAAAAACAAGCTTTGATTTGTTTTCCATGTTTGATTTTGAATTTTTTTTAATTCGGTTTCATGTCTAGTTCGAGTTTCTAATGAGATCATCTAAGAGTTGATCAAGAATGAATTGATTTAACGGGTGAAAAAACACTATAGATAAATGATAAAAATATGATGAAATTTAAAAAAAAAAAAACAGATTTGATGAGTAAACTCGTCAAACTCTCAATCAGGTAACTCGGGTCAAAATATTAAACTTATAAACTAGATAATGAACTCTAATAAAATTAATAATTTATTTTTCTTTAAACTATTAATAAAAATTCTTTCTTAATTTTTGAACCCCCCAATTAATTTCTCAAGTTAAAATTAAGAAAAAATTGTCTTGACCTACCTGACTTTCCCAAAGCACATGGTTGAATTTGTCAAAAATTAAAATCACATAAATTAATTTCTAGCATGATCCATTTACTGGATGAGATAGTTTTTTTTTTTTAATGTGGATGTTTGGGTCAGCTCGCGAGCACATCGAGTAATCTTACGGCCTTTGAAATGAACGATTATATAAATCTTCAGTGATCATCATATTAATAACCACACGAAAAGCAAATCTCTTAGTCTCAAACTTGTATCACTGAGCTACTTTCTAGATGGTTAGATGAGATATTTTTGAGTCCATATGAGTATATAGAAATGAGTTTACTTGATGTGGGATCTCTACCACCACTATCCCACCATAGTTGCTTGATGCCCAAAAGAAAAGCTTCATCCCTTTGGACGAGCACGAGACTTTAGACTTCCATAAGTTAACGACGGCCTTAGGCAAGAAGACAACAGCTAATTCTAAACTTTAGTCCAAAAAAGCAAGAACTTTAATTTCAACTTTAATGGATGGACGGACGGATTGAAACAAGTAAAGAGATACGACTTTTCTAATTATATATCCCAATAATTTATCACACCCAAAGAATGCGTTTCCTTAGCAACCACATGCATCTTTAGGAGCTTTAGTTAATGTTATTTCTTAAAGTAGTTTTTAGAAATGAACACAAATAATTTTTCTTTTAAATATATTTTAATAATAATATTATATAAAAAATAAACAAAAACACAAAAATTAATTTAAAATAAAAAATAGTATTTTTAGATCATTTTTATGTACTGATATTAAAAATAAATTTTTAAAAATAAAATAAAAATATTATTTTAATGCATTTTTGAACAAAAAATACTTTCAAAAACAAAATCAACAACACTCTAAACAGTAAAAAGAGTTTGACCTTAATCTATACTTTTTTTTAATATATTTATAATTTATTATCTTTCTTCTTCTTCTTCTTCTAGTCAATGATTTGTTTCCTGGTTAGGGTAACCTAGTGGTCGAATTACAAACCACCTTCTTCTTTTTCTTTATTTATTTATTCCGAATTAGAAACCTTTTTTGCTTTGAAATATATCATTGTTTTTTCGAAAATTCGCCATTCACCACGTGTCATATTCTGCGAGTCCAACCATAAAGACGGGCTTAATTTTACACTTCCAAAAGTTTATGTACAGATGTGAACTTCCTTTCTTATTTGACTTTTTGGATTTAATAAAAGGCCCTATAGAAAGAACATCAATCACATAGGCGTGGCGGGCGACTCCTTGAGCAAATCTTTTTTTTTTAATTATTAAAAAATAGTATAAAATTATTTTTTAGATTTTTACCCAATAATTTAATTTTTTATATAAAAATATAATATCAAGATTTTAATGACTAAACAATACTGAATTTAAATTTCATCATTTTATTTTCATTAATAAAATAAAACACCTAATGGCCTATTTCAATTTCAATTTCAACAACTAACTTAGATCTAGAATATTCAAAAGATTCCAAAAACCAAAAGATCATAGGAAGTATGTTCTTGCCATCTTACACGTGTGTGTGTGTGTGTGTGTGTGAGAGAGAGAGAGAGAGAGAGAGATTAGTGCACAAGTAAAGGGTTCAATTATGGAGCACTACCATTGGCAGCTTTTCACCTACTTCTCTTTACTTGTGGTCAACAGGAGTAGATTATTTTAGTCCAAATCTAATCGCAAGAAAATCAAAGTCTCTCTCGTTTTTTTATTTTTATTTTAATATTATGTTTCAAAATTATTTTTAAAAAATAAAAAAAATATATTTATATTTTTTATATTAAATTTAAATTTTTTATTGTTTTTAGATCGCTTTTATGTGTTTCAAAAATAAAATTTTATTTTGAAGTATTTCTGAATAAAAATTATTTTCAAAAACAATTTCAATCACACTTTAAAACGGGTACTTCGTGTAATTACAAGACAATTCTTGTTGTCAAAGAAAGAGAGGTAAAAACCATATATGGTAATTATTTTCGTTTATACATTTAATTTAAATGCATCTAATTTGGATGTCTTTATTAATGGTTGATTGGGAAGCACTCTAAGAAATGCTTTTAAAGAATATTTTAATTTTTTTTGCTTTAATAAAAATTCTTCTAATGTTTCTAGATCATTTTGATGTGTTGATCTCAAAAATAGTTTTTTTTTTTTAAAAAAAACACTATTTTAATACGTTTCTAAATAAAAAAACACTTTGAAAAACAACGATAACTACACTCTCAAATAACATGTTAGTAATATTGGCAATATTGAATGTCAGATCTTTATTCTGTCATGCAATTAAGATTAGTAGAGAATTTAATAAGATGCACGCATATGTATCTCAAATAATATTATGGATACGTACGTTGATCTCATTGTCTTCATATAAAATTTTAATTGATAAACTTGGATTTCAATGATAGCTACTCCTTTATATTTTGGGAGCACTCCCATGACATATATTATATAAAAATAGAAGAAGTAGCAAGAGAAAAAGGTAAAAGACAATTAGCTAATGATCAATTTGATCATCCATCAATTATTAATCAAACACTATAGCCTAAAAATTGCGTTTACCCTGAAGTAATCTTCAATTTCTTTTTTATCAATGTTTTTTTGGTCTCATGACCTAAACCATTGATTTTGAATAATTTTTTGTATAATTTTTTTTTGAAAAAAATGTTTTAGGTGTATTTCATGTGTGAGTTTGTTTATATTATTGTTTTATTCAATAAAAAATGATTTTAATAAACAAACATAGTAAACACAACCCAATAGACATCCCATGTTGTAAGACTAAATATCTATCTCTCATTTTTTTTGTTCTATAGTTTTGCTTTTAGTTATTATTAACAATTTATTTACGCAGATAATTATCAATTTATTATATTAAATACTTGGATAAGATTCAAATTATTTAAATAAAAAATGTATTTAATATATTGCAAAACCCTCCTTTACTTAGCATGAAAGAAATTGACCTTTCCACAAAGCTTCCTTCATTCGGCCACCTTCCATCCCCACATGCTTCCATCAAGCTTCCGAGCTCATGGTATATTTGGAGGCTGCAATCTGGCGAGCACAGCGGGGATTCTTGTTTTCTTTCAAGGACTATGCTAGGACACAAATAATTCCCACCCCTTTTCTTTTTTTCTTTTTTTTAGGTGAGATAAATTAATATTAAAATCACGACCGTTTTAATTTGTAAGAACGTGTTATGAAGCCCTCTCGCCATGTTAGAGATCCCATAGAATCTGAGCTATTAGATGCGAGTTTTTCTATTTATATTATATGTAATTTCTTGTAAAATAAAAAATATTATTTTGATATATTTTTAAACAAAAATCACTTTAAAAAACAACTAAAATCACACTTACAAACAGTTATAATAGCCATTGTATGTTAATCAACAATTCTTCCATGAAAAATAATGAGTAGTAAGAAGGTCAACACTTATTATAAAATAAAAAAATATTATTTTGATATATTTTTAAATAAAAATCATTTTAAAAATAACCTTAATTATACTAACAAGTAGCCATTGTAAGTTAATCAACAATTCTTCCATGAAAAACAATGAGTGGTCAGAAGGTCAACATTTATTATAAAATAAAAAAAATATTTTGGTATATTTTTAAATATAAATTATTTTAAAAAATAAATACTTACAAACAATAACGTATACATTTGTACATGAAAAATAATGAGGAGGCAGAAGGTCAACACACATTGTAATTGTTGACCATACTGTTGCCGCCCTCAATAATATAATAATGCAATAGAAAGGTAGCAGCTTTCTGGACAAAAACAACACTCATAAATTTATCAAAACGTGAAGCATGTCAGAAAGAAGGCAACGGCACGAAGTTCATAAGGCGACACGTGTCCAGCATCTCACCCTTGATTCCACACATGAATCACCTAACATTTTACCTAAACACTTGGCTTTATGGGGGGGGAAGTCTTTTTAGTGCCACCCACAATATTTCAATAGCATGCATGACAGAAAGTTAGGGCAAGATCTTCGCTGGAAAACACAAGCATCTTTGCCCACAAGCGATTAAACCCACCTCAATTGCCCTGTCTCCGGGGATGTTTTCCATTCTCCGGTCAGTTTCCGGCGGCAGGTTCTTCATAACTTCCAAGTAAATCCGCAATGGAATGATTACTCTGTGATTATACGTATTAATGTTCTATTTTTTTTGTTCTTAGCTTGATCAGGACCAAACCGACTCTTGTTGATGAAGGCAGTTTCTTCAATGATGGTTAATTTGTCCAATATTTTTTTTATTTAAAATTACATATTTAATGCCTGGTGAGGTCCATAAAATGCCAATTACAGTGGTGCAAATAATTTTAATTAAATTAATCGGGCCATAAGGGGATATGTGCATGCCAATTTCTTCATCTTTTAAAGTTGTGCCAAGCTTGAGACGTGGTCTATCCTGATTGGATCTCTTAAAGTATGATATGTCCATCAAAAGTAGTCAATAATTTATTTCAGACTAAGAGAACATATTATTGCAATTACAAGTCGAGGTTAAGTGCCTGTTTGACTGGTGTTTAGTTTTTTTTTTTAAATGAATTTTTTTTGGTGTTTTTAGATCATTTTGATGTGCTGATGTCAAAAATGATTTAAAAAAAATATCATTTTGATGTATTTCTAAACGAAAAGCACTTTCAAAAGCAATTGCAATCACCTTCCCAAACAGACCCTAAATATCCGGTCAAAGCATGCGCGATCGATCATAAAAAAAATTATGATTTTTATAATAAATTTTGAGATTAAATTAAAATATGTATTTTTTATAAAAACTTTGAAATAATTAATATTTTAATTGAATTCATAAAATATATTTAAAAAAATAGCCGGTACATCATTCAAAACTACCCAAGCTAATTTTGATGCAAGATCATCTATCAAATTAATGCAAAACATCAATCAATCAACAGTTAATAACCTTTACAACCCGCTGTACTTCCAAAAATTATTTCTTTCTTTAATCCAAAAACACTCAATTTTTTTATACAAGATCCTTTATCAGATGAAAAAAAAAATCAATTGATCAACAAAACCCTTTACAATTCACAGTGCATTCCTGTTCAATAATACTGCTCTCAGATCTGACTCTGAATTCAACCCCCCAAAGTAACCATCTTTAAAAACTGACACAAGGGGAAGTTTCATATAGATCTTCAAAGTGGAAGAACTAAAGAGAAAAAGGAAAAGTTGAAAAATAAAAAAAATAAATAAAGGTTGATACTTTAATTTGGAGGGGCCACTGTTAGGGTGCTTTTATCTTAACTTAGTGGAATCATATCAGGACAAGTAATTAGTGCATTTGAGATGTAGCAGGCAGTGAAAGCTGCGCAGGCCCTCGAAGAATATTGATGGAGCTAAGAATTAATAATTAATTCATGCATGGCGAGCAAATTGGATCAGAAATAATTAAGAAACATATTTTTTTTATTATCATATATGAGAATTGTGATTCATGAAAAAAAAAAAAAAAACACTTTCCATATCAAAACAAGGTTTATTTTCAGTCTTTTGAAACAATATCACAATTACAAAGTAGATACTTACGAGCTAGGAAGAAGATAAAATAAGGTAGGATTAATTTAATTCCCTGAAATATACACACCTCTTTCTCATTCCTTACACAGATCGAGCTTCTTCATCAATAACATTAACCAGAAACAAAACAACCTTAAATGAACAGATATGAGGCAAACATTTTATTGCTGTATCAACTATCACCGACAACGATAGCAGTAATTCCCAACAAGAAATTAATAGCTCCTGTGTCTTAATTAGCCACTCATTCTTTTTTGCTTCCTCAGTTCCTTGTAGAACTTCTCGATGAACTCGTCAGCTTTCTTGTCCACATAACCATTATCATCGTCAACACCTCTCAATGGAAACGGTGAGTCTGTTATCCTCAATTGCTTCACCATTGGGCTCATTCCAAACCCTGGCAACATTGGGGATGCCTCCACAGGAACAGGGAACTCGTTGTTGTTCAGTAACTCCAAAGCCATCTTCACAGCATTCATGGTAACCAAATCATGATCATCCTGAGTTGGTGGCTCGCTGAATGCACATGAAAGGAAGTTATTGTGGTGGTGGTGGTGTCGGCGCTTGTTGATATGGAAGGGGAGCGAGTATGTGGGAGTGTTGCTACAGCTGAACTCGTACTCGCATGGTGCGGGTTTGAATGAGGCGCCGTTGCGGTGGTCATTGTGGTGGTGGTGGTGGTGGAACATGAGGTTACCTATGGCTTTGCTTGCGATCTTGTTGCCACGTTTAAGCATCATGTTGAGATCGACCAAGAGTTTTCTCTTTGAGAAGCCCTTTCGTAGCATGAAGAAGATAACACGTACCATGTTCCATGCTCTCTTAGCTATCACTGGTAGATTCTGATCCATGGTGTTTTTTGTTCTTTTTTGTGTTCTTCAGCGATAGAGTTTTTGGGATTGGGAGAGAAGGAGAGCTGGGGAGAGAGATAAAGAGAGGAGATTTGTTTTGGGACAAGTGGGAGAAGCCAAGGTGAGGGGTTATATAAAGGAGGAGGAGGGGGGTTGGAAGCAAGCAAAAGTCTTTACTTTTTGATGTAGACAACCAATGGACACGTGGAATTATCTAGGGTTTGCTTGATAATTGGTTTGATCTCAATGCTAATCCAGTGTGGTAAAGGTCTCGTGAGCCCGAAAGACGAGTGATTTGTTTATTCGGGGATGGAAAAAGGCTTGGCTGAAAAAGGCTGCTTGGCTTAGCTTCAATTAGTGTGGATGGGTGAGGGAAGAGAGCAAGGACCTCGAATATGTATACTCTTTGCAGTAGCATTCTAAAAAATTTCATGGTATTAGTGACTGTTTGACATATAATTACAAGAAAATCAATTAATTTATATAGAAATATTCTTTTAAAGACACCATTATCAATATAATAATTATGTTAGTAAATAAAAGTAGTAAACATCGAAGGAATTACAGTGAGATTAAAAAACTATGAAGTATGATGAGTTGATATTTTTTTCCGACAGAATTACCAATGAATATAGTTTGTAGGTAATTCCATGGGAAACACCAGTAAATTTAGGGTAGAAATTCAAAAACCTATGAAGTATGATGACATGACATTTTTATCGGTAGAATTACCAACATTGTTACTAATAGATATAGTCCATCAGTAAATTCATTAGTAATTTTTTAATTTATGACTTCATCATCGACCCTCCTCTCTTTCTTCTTTTTTCTCATGTGTTTTTCCTTATGTATTTTTCAAGGCAACTCACATCCAGCCTCTCCCCCAATGTCATCACAATTCAACCTCACACAACAAATTCAACAACCATAATACTAGGTTTACGAGCATTCGTGTTCTAGTTCATTTTTTTTAGGATTATCTATTTTAATTTGTTTTTTTTTTTAATTTAATTTTAATATTTTAATAAGATTAATCAAATCTACCATATTTTTTTATAATCTAATTTTAATATGTTAATTATTTCTGCATATTTTTGAAGTATATTGATTTTGTTTAGGTGTTTGGTATTTGTTTTATAATTTTTCTATATAAATTTATTGGATGGATTTATGATGAGTACATGTTAGGGTTTGTTTTATATTATATAAAATTGTATTTTTTTAGTTAATGTATTTAATTAATACATGATTATTGTATATAAGTTTGATATTAGTAGAATCATTCTTGGATGTATCATGAATCACCTCAAGAGTTGCGTATGATGGATTATTGCAATGGGATCCAGTGTTTTATTAACTACGCAATATCAAATCCGATAAATATTAATGGAAACGATATTAAATGTCCATATAAAAGATGCAAAAATAAAAGTTTGGGAGAAGCACAATGTAACTAGGTAAAATTCGATTCAAAATGTTACATTTTTTTTTATTAATTTAAACTATAATTTATTTTTACCATATAGGTTGCGTGATTTCTGGTATGAGACATAAAAAAAGTAAAAACAGTATGCAAAAAAAAGGTCTTCCTCTCATCTTAAAGACTATATGGGAAGCTTATATTTAACACGTGATGTCTATGTGTTTCATACGACAATCACAATCCTGTACAGAAAAATGGAGCAAGAAGATTCATGATTCATTTACCGCGCACACCAGCAAATCCATTACATTCATTTCTGATGCAAGACATTAGGTAAGATTCTTTTTTATTACATCCATTTTTTAAATTGTTACTTTATAAGAAAAAAATTAACTAGCAATATCTTTATTTTTTTATAGGCTATGGTTCTTAGATGCAATCCAAGATCGATTGATGATTGAGCATTTTATAGAAACTCAAATGCGAAATGATGACCATTAAAAAAGTATACAACAATTTGTGGATAATAAAGCTAAGAAGTTCATGGTAAGTTGGGTTCCAATAATTTTACTCAAAACTATTATTTTTTAAAATTAGCTTACTATTTGTTTTCTTCCAGAAAACATATGCCATCTAACTGTAGAAGAGTTACAGGGATAATCTTTTTACCAATCTGAAACTTGATCCAGAATTATGGTTAGATCTTAAATCACCCGATGGACTATAAAAAAAATTGGATTTATGACATCTCAAACACTAAGATCGAGGATATATGGACAAGTCATACTATGTCGACCATTGATTCCTCACAATCGAATTTGAAGCTCTCGACTTTGGCCTTTCAAACAATTGTAGGAGAGCAAGTTGAAGTTAAAAGTGTTAGGTTTACAGCAGACATATAACAACTTAGTGCTGACATGATAGAAGTTTGGTGATCATACATGGATTTGTCGTAAAACCTTGGTGTTACATATGATCCATCTCATCGCCCACCCAATCCTTGCAAAGATTCGCGTCTACCACCACTACAAAAAAAGGGTGCCGTTAGCAACGGAATTTTGCAACGGCAACATTCCGTTGCTAATTTTGCCGTTGCAAATGTAATTTGCAACGGATTTACCGTTGCTAACCAATTCCAGGAAAAAAAAAAAAAACTTGTTTTGCAACGGATTTGCCGTTGCACAAGACATTTGCAACGGCAAAGTTTGCAACGGATTTTGCAACGGCTAAACCGTTGCAAAATTTATCCGTTGCAAATTACATTTGCAACGGATTTACCGTTGCTAACCAATTCCAGGAAAAAAAAAAAAAAAAACTTGTTTTGCAACGGATTTGCCGTTGCACAAGACATTTGCAACGGCAACGTTTGCAACGGATTTTGCAACGGCTAAACCGTTGCAAAATTTATCCGTTGCAAATTATATTTGCAACGGATTTGCCGTTGCTAAACCAATTCCAGAAAAAAAAAAAAAAAAAACTTGTGTTGCAACGAATTAGCCGTTGCAAATTACATTTGCAACGGGAAGGTTTGCAACGGATTTTGCAACGGAGTATCCGTTGCAAATTTTATGCGTTGCAAATTATATTTGCAACGGAAATTCCGTTGCAAATGAAAATTAATTTTTATTTCCATTGCAGGAATATTTATTTTGTTAAAAAAAAAAATTAAATATATATTTAATACCCGCATCACCCCGTTTTTTTTTCAAATGTAATTAATATCCATATCACCCCGCAAGAATTGTTTTTTTTTTAAAAAAAAAAACTTAAATATATATTCAATACCCGCATCACCCCGTTTTTTTCCAGATGTAATTAATATCCATTCTTCTTCTCTCTCGTTCTCTCATTTATTCAGAACAAATGCAAACACTCATTTATTCAAATGTAATTAATATTCATTCTTCTTAATTCTCTCTCGTTCTCTCATTTATTCAGAACAACTCTCCATCTCTGCTTCCCGATCTCCACCTTGCCGGCTAAAAACTTCTTTTTTGCTACTAGGCCTAGAAGCCGGTGTTCTGCCATAGCAATCGATGCCCCATCTACAAGCTTGCAGGGCCCACGTGAAGAGATGGAGGATGATATCATAATGAAAAAAATTAAATTAAATCAAAGAATAAAAAAGCCTAAAAACTATAACAAACTAAAAGAAAGAACAAAGAAAAAAATATAAGAAATATCAATTTTCAAATGATCATAAACACAAACTAAAATCTAAGAACAAAATTTTTCAAAAAGTTACCACCTTAACAAATAAGAAAATAATAAAAATTAAAAATCAAAACTAAGAGCACACATATATAAATATAGACAAAAATAAGGTGTGCGTCAGGTTGAATATTGTCGGCGGGCGTGTCAGATGCGTACATAGTATTCGCAGAAAAGAATAATAAAAAATGATAAATTAACATAGCACCCCTACATTCAATGCATATTGTTGTGTATGGTGTTGCTGTGTGTTGCTCCTATGTGTTTTGGTGTTGTGTGTTTGATGTTTTGTTAAGTATTTGTTGGTTTTTTTGTTTTTTTTGTCTTGGCCATGAAAAAATTCTAAAATGTTTCTATGTTATAATGTTTACTAGATTAATATGGATGATCGAGAGTGGATGTATCGTCGTAGGAGAAGTGGTCGTATGAATCCTGAATATATTACGGGTGTTAGAAGATTTATCAATTTTGCATATTCAATTGAAAGAAATGTATCATTGGGGAAGGTAGTAATATGCGATGTTCACAGGATCCGGATTGCCTCCATTCAATCCATGGTTCAAGCTGTTCTCGAAGCAGTGTAAGCATTAAACGGAAGAGTTTTGACACGGCAATCGATCCAGTGTCGGGAAAAAAAGAACTGAGTTTGTATGGAACATCCGAGTAAGTATAATATTTTTATTACATATTTATCATTTGTGTCATTATTGTTCCATGAACGTTTGTTGCTTTAATTTTTCAGGTTCAATAACGCTTCATGTGGCCGAGAAATCGGAATAATTTTGAGATCTAATTTCAAGGGGCCATGGTACTCTTGGGATAAAGTTGATGCCATGTGTAAAGATGAACTGTTTAAGGAGTTCAAGGTATGTTTTTCTGTTAACTATTTTTTAAGGAGATTTGACAATCATGTTTAACAGTAGTTGAATGATTATTGAGAATTGCTTTGCCTTGTTTGTTTAGTAGTTTGGAAAAGATTTTTGGAAAATGTGAATATATGAATTCCCACTTCCCAGTATTAAATATATTTTTGGACTTGGCTATGAGAAATATGATGGGAAAACGAAAGAGAAGAAATGAAATCGGATCTGAAAAATTGTTGGACTTACGTTAAACCTTGAAGGATTGAACTTACTGGGTTCATTGTACTGATTAGGGTCAAGGTGTATTGATTTAGCATCTACATTAACGTTCCACCCTTTCTTTATCTTAAATCCTATGGAAGATGGTTATAGCATTGTTTGTGTTGTTGAGCTGGCCATTCAATGTGACATCCTCTCGAGTGGATTTCAAAAGCCGGTAAACACACTGAACTGGCCACCTTTTTCTAGTATTTTGGTGACATTGGGTGGACCAGGTGGACCAGGGAAGAGGGTTTTTATAATTCTGGTGGTGGAAGATTAGAATTAGGTGTAATGTACGATTTAAGTTTCAAAACCTTAGCTGTTAATACATTATCTTACTTCGAAAGGGAGGGGGAAATCAGTGGAGAGAGGGGAGTAAACACTGCTGCAACAACTAGTTTGCTTGAAGAAACAAATAAAAATGTGCATCATTTCCTGATAAACTACATGATAATACTTTTGCTAAATCAGAGCTGATTGATGGGTCATGCTCTTGATCTCAATACAACTGTACCTTGGTTTCTTCACCATCTTGCAGCTTTTTCTTTGATTTTTGGAATCTAGCAACATGCTCCAATCTTTTTACTAGTTTTTTGTTAAATGATGAGGTTGTTTGAGATCTGTGTGTTTATGTTAACATTTATTAATTGTCATATGTATTTGATAGAACAAATATGCCTTCCCCGAAGAAGATGAAGTAATTGTTCGTAAAATATGGGAAGATAAAGCTCGAACTTGCTTGAACCTACAATTGACAAGAGCTCGGAAAAAAGCTATGTCAATAATAGGTACCACCAATATCATCGATTGCCTGGATAAAGGACCTGTTTGGATCCAAAATGAAGATTGGAATACGATGATCAACGATGTTTGGTCTACCGATAGATTTTGCAAACGATCCAAAACATCAAAACAAAATCGATTGAAGCAAACAGATGGGAAAATAAGTACCCATTCTGCTGGCTCTGTGTCATTTGCATCATATCGAGCTAGTATGGTACGAAATGTTGTTGTTCAACACTTGTAATTTAATTTGTTTAATATTTTTGTTGCTTACTTTTTTTTTCATGTTCGTAGCAAGAACAGGCCGGGGGGAAAGAACTTCCCTGGGATGAGGTCTTTTCTGCTTTGCATCAAAAATCAAATGAGACCGGCACATTTGTAGATAACCGGTCTAAAATAGTGGTGGTAAGTACTTATATTCAAGTTTATATATATATGAAATATCATTCATATTCAAATTAATATATTTTGACATGGACTTGTCTGTTTGCAGGAAAAATATAGAAATGAGATGGTTGCAAGATATGGACCTGATCAGGACAATCATCCCTCATTTGATGGAGCAGCTTGGTGTGAGGCTTCAGGGGGAGTAAGCAAGGGTCGAGTATATGGTGCGCCCCGTATGCCTAAATCTAAAGTTGATGTGAGTTCTTCTTCACATACCTACTCAGTAAATTCATCATATCCAAGCACATCAACTACTAGACGGTATGAAGAGCAATTGCAAGAAAATCGTGAAGCTATTAATGATATAAGAAATGAAATGTCTTCCATTAAAGATTATCTTAAGCTCATGGTAGGACATATGGGTCTAGGTATGCCAACACCTATGGCTCCGTCGATGCCATCACCTGTGGCTCCGTCGATGCCATCACCTGTGGCTCCGTCGATGCCATCACCTACAATGGCACCAGGACATCGACCTCGACCTCAAATGCCATATAATGGTCCATCTTCCTCTCATCAACAACATCGTAGATCATTTCCGCCTTAAACACTTTAAAATATGTATTTTTAAGTTTCATGTTTATTTACTTAGTCATGTAAATATAATCGAATCTGTAGTGTATTAAGGTTCCACGTTTATTTACTTAGTCATGTAAATGTAATCGAATCAGTAGTGTATTAAGACTTTTAATTAATCTTTTAAATTTTATTTCCACCATATTTATGTTATTTTCAATACTAATAATATTTCAATATTTGCTAGTGCTTTTAAAAGATGTAGTTGTAATTAATTAAAATTAAAATATATTAAAAATAGATTTTAAAAATATAAATATTTAAATAATTTTCTGTCCGTTGCAATTGCAACGGCAATCCCGTTGCCATTGCAACGGCCCGCCCGTTGCCATTGCAACGGCCGGGCCGTTGCCCTTGCAACGGCAGGGCCGTTGCCCTTGCAACGGCAGGGCCGTTGCCATTGCCGTTGCAAAATGTGTATTTGCAACGGGAGCAATTGCAACGGATTATCCGTTGCAAATTAAATTTGAATCGACTTTTTTGCAACGGATTGTGTCCGTTGCAAAAGCCGTTGCAAATTAATATTTGCAACGGATTTCTTTGTAATTTGCAACGGATCAATCCGTTGCAAAACGCCCCCTTTTTTTGTAGTGCACCTCCTCGAAATTGTATCCTTTAGATAAATTGCATTCAAACTTATAATTTTTGACTAAAAAATCCCCCAACTCATCTGATGAAGCCTCACAGAACCTTCAACCGTGACCTGTAGCCAGCCTCTCACTATTTTTCTAGACTACGTGATTCATCCCTTTCCGAACCTAACCATATCTATTGCGTCCCATTTCTAGTTTGTGTGTTTGTGATCCATGATTTTTATATTTTAGCATGTGTTAAATGGAGTGATAGAAAGATTAGAAAAGGTTTAAAATTTGCATGGCAAAGCTTTCCGAAATAGAAAGCATAAAAGATATATATATTTCAAAAGTTTTGAAAAAGCATTAATTTTGCACGATTTAGCTTTGTAGAAACTATAATGTATTTTTAGACTTTTATTAAACCCATTAAAATCGTGCCCATTAAAACCTTTTTGTCCAACAAGGGTTCCATGTAACTTCGTGTAGCATTCAACCCATTGAAAGCAAGTAGTTAAGTAAGATGTGAACGACGGATACGATGATTAAGAAATGAGTATAAAGAAGCATGCTTTGTATAATGCGAGCTGTTCTAAAAAGAGAAAGGGAATTTGCCTGATCAGATAGGGCTCAATTTGACTAAGATGCGAAATAGAATAAGAAACAAATTAATTAAGCAATTTAATGAGAAATAGAGGATGTACATGAGAAGAATAACACGAAAGGTTGCCATGCAAAGATAGGAGAAGTGCAGGTTATTTGCCAAGTGAAAGATAAAACAAGTCGTTGCAGCAGATGAATAAAACACTGTTAGATTTTGCTTCATTTCTCGGGTTTTAGGTTGCTTTTTGCTATGATGGCTGAGGGAGGCTGTCATTATTAAGGAATCATCTCACCTAAAAACTCAAGTTATTAAGTGATGCCCTAAAATATAATTTATATTATTCTTTAATACACTCCCTCAAATGAAAGTTCTTTGGGCTTGAAACTTGCACAAACCCACGTCATCTTGTGCTTGATTTTTATCGAATAGAATAAGGGTGGTGAGATTAGAACTCGTGACTGCTGAGTCAACAAGGTTCTGATACCATGTTAATTAAAGAACCATCTCACTTAAAAACTTAAACTATTAGATGAGACCCCAAAATATGATTTATATTATTAGATAGTGGTGATTTTCTTTCAGTAATGCTATTGATTTTCTTGCTGTATTTTTGTTCTTGGTTTTTACTTCGTTGCCAGTTTAGATATGTGTCAACTGTCTGCTTTTGTTTACTGGAACGCCTTTTTTTTTTCATAGTCGTCTCTCTTTTCCATATTAGGTATTTTTCTATTGCTCGCTTCCTTGTAATCCTAGAAACGGGCATGCTGCTCACAAGGTATTTTAGGAAATGATTGGGATAAAAAGTGTTATTGAGCCTCTCTTTGTTTTAATAAAAAATTTGCTGTTATTTGCATGCCACTGTTTCTTTTCTTTTTCTTTTCCTTGTAGATCGCAAAGATAGAATTGAAAAGGCAGTGTCAGATCTGGTGTCCAATTTTCAAGTTAGTTGTAGACATGTTTGTGCTTACTGTCCAAGAGACATGGGGTGATGATAAAAGATTTGTGATCTATATAGCAGATTGTGAGTTCAAGTAAGGACATGCACTCTTTGTAAAAACCTAGAGCAGCCGAGATTTTACTCGCTCACCTGAGCCCATAAAATATGTTTTCCGGGAAATAGGTTTCCTCGCATCTAAAAAAATATTTTTTGTGCTTACTGCTGGCATGACAGAGGGATGTTAGTATGTGGCCATTCTGTGTTTCTTTTTCTGGGGTTGTGCTTGTTATGCATCACTTGCTGGAGAGATACAAGTTAGAAAGCCTCCAGCATCTCGAGAAACCGTATGCATGCTCATCGTATTAAGAAAAGTCCCTGTTTCGTTTCTTCAATCAGCTTAACAACAAATAAAAGGGTTAACCATTAGGTCCACCTTTACTTAAACAGGCTAGTGTTTAGAGTAATCAGCCATCAAAAGACTGAAGTTTTATATCCTAATGAGAACAATTGCTAGGAATTAGTCAACCCCTCATCCGAAATAATTATATGAACCCTCTACCAGTTTGAGGTGATTGGTAAATTTCGCTTTCTGTTTTTAGTGGAAGGGCTGGCAATAATTTTCAACTGAAGACACAGTCCCGAGGACACCAAGTTCTCGAAATAAGAATTGGTAAGATTTGAACTCGTAACTAATTTGAATACCATGTTAAAGAATCATTTCACTTAAATCATATTATGGGATCTTACCTACCAAACTTGAACTCTTAAGTAAGATAGTTACTAAACATAGTATCAGAATCTTATTAACTTAACAGTCACAATTTTAAATTTCACCACTCACGTTCTATTTGAATTCTTATTTCAAGAGTCCCGAGTAGCTCATGTTGTTCCCAGTAATGACATGGAAAACTTGGAGGTCTAGCTTCCACAATCTTGGACAATATGCTGCCTGTTAGATGGTAGACTAACCATTCCTGTTGGTGAACTTGTTATTAAGAGTGTTGGGACCAAAGAGGAAGGGAGAAACAATGGGGGGCTCTTCTTTCTCCTCTGCAAATTTCAGCTACTGTCTCCAATGAAAAGGAGCTAAATGTGGTGTTGATTCTTTGCATAACTCTGTTGATTCGTTAGCATTCATGAGATGTCATGTGGTCGCGACAAATTCTGCAGTCCCAGTGGATCTGTAGGCTTGATATATTTATATCCCATCCATTCTTGAGAAATTTCTTGCTTCTGTAGGCTCTAAATTTTTGGATGTAAGGAAATCCCACTCCTGGAAAATATATTTTATAGACCTAGATGAGCGAGTAAAACCCCGGTTATCTTAGATTTTTATAAAGGATGCACGCCCTAACTCGAACTTGAGAATGCTAGACAAGTGAATCATATGCCCATGTTTATTTCTGTAGAGTAACTTCGCAATTCAAAGCTGAAATTCGAAGGTCCAATTTGTGTCAAAGCTGATATAAAATGGTTGCTGGGGGCTCCTAGATCTCACGTTTCTTAGAGAGATTTCATCAATATATTGTCAAACATCAGCACTAATTACTATCTTCTCTTTGCCATTAAAACAGATCGTGTCATGACAACCTCGACAGTAGAAACATCCTTGTCTCTAGATCTGTCTTGGGAATTTCAAGCAATTTTTGGCCACAAAAGTCACAGTTCTAGATATTTTAATTGCGTTGGAAGGTTATTTGAACTGATCTGGACATTGGTGTATGTTTCGTTCTGATTCAGTTGAAACAGTTAAAATATTTTGTATCAGTTAAAAAAATACTATAAAATACTATTTTTTATCTCGATTTAAATTCTTGTCTGTTCTGAATTTTTCAGTCAAATACCGGCCGAAACGTTCCGGTTTTAAACTGCCCATTCCGTTTCGGCCAAATAGTTTTTTTTTTTAAATAATGAATAATTCTACAATATTAATCATATTTCTTAATCTGATCGTTAAATTGTGATGAAATTTTATGAGGAGTCTGTTGATATATTTATATATATATTATATTAAAACTTCAGAGCAATCAGAGAATGTAATGATCTTGTGAGATTGATGATGACATTCTCGTAATATTATACATAGTTATAATTTTGTTCAGAAAAATCATTTTATTGTGTCTTTTTTTAGATTAAATTGTACAATTCTAAATAAATTGTTTTTTTTGAATTTGAACTAATTTTTTTTGAATTAACAGATTTAATTATATATAAACAATACAACCTCGAAATAGCATATTGAAACACTCAGAAACAAAAACTTTTTGCTCTAATTAAAAAAATAAAACACCAATCGAAACAGTATTCACAACATTGCATCTGGGTGATATTTACAAGCTGTCTTCCATCCATGCAATCTATTTTCTGTAGCAGATTTGTTTCAGTTGACTCGATGCATTAACCTGATCAATTCCAAAACCATGCACCTGCCATGAACCAAGCAGAAAATCTTCCCTGGAATATAAAAAAAAAAAATGATCATAGATCAAAGGTATGCGATATGCTTCCACACCACAAGGTTCGTATAAGCTTTGTATTATCTAAAGATCATTCTGTATCCAAAACATGAGTGGTATTAATTATTAAACTTAAAGTTTGTATGGGATATCATCATCAATTAACATTAATAAACAATATTTAAAGAGGATGGGTAATCAAATAAAAGAAGATTTTAAACAACATTCAGCATCAAAAGATATAATATTTTTATGTGTATTTATTACTTGGGTTTTAGCATTAATAATTATTATTTTTTAAATATTTTTTTAGGATTTTAACATTTTTACGATGTACATTGATAAAAATATGTTTTAATTTTTTATCATATATATTAGGAAACATTGATTGTTTTAGCTCTTCTTGAATTTTCTTTCTACTTTGATTTTATCATCTTTATTCGTGTTTTTTTTTCATGGATTTAACTTTTTTTCCTCGATTTCAACTTTTAAAACTATATATATTGGAAATAAAGCTTTATAATAATATTGGAAATAAAACTATATATTTATATCAATCTCATGATCTAAGTCACAAATTTAACAAGTTAACTCATATTGACTTTGGTTTTAAGTTAACTTTTTTAATTTATTTTTTTTATTTTATTATTAAACATCAGATTGATTTGAAATTGAGTTTTGCGTTTTATATATATATATATATATATATATATATATATATATATATATATATATATATATGATTATCGAAATCTCATGAATTGGATTGCATGTTTGATAAAATAATACATGGTTGACTTTGTTCATTGTTTTTTTTGTCCTTCTATAACATAATATTTATTTCATTGAGCTTTGTATTTTTTTCTATAAAGTTATCTTAATATGATAACTCAAGTCACAGATTTGAAAGGTTGATCTTAATGAACTTAATTTTTTTTATTTTTAATTGAATTGTTTTTTTTCAATTTCACCCCAACAACTTAATTTTCTCAGTTTTCTTATTTAGGATTTTGATTTTATTCTTTAATATTAGATTGTTTTGGAATTGGACCTTGTAATTTTTTTTTAACTATAGAGTGATCCCGATCTCATGGATTTTGTTTTTTTTCTTGATTTTAATCTTCAATATTTGATTTATTTGAATAGAGCTTTGTGATGTTTTTCTTTTTCTTTTTAAAAATTTATCTTATTCTTATGACTCAGATCATGAGTTTAATATATTATTCGAAAGATCATGGATCCATGTTAGTTATGGTCTCCTCACTACAATAATGCTTGAAGTATATTATAAATAGAATGTTGATAATTGTCAGGACTAAAAAGAAAGTTTTATTGATTAAGAATGTGGTTGTACTCTTCATCGAGGTTGAAGATTGTAGAGATGGAAATATTTATTCTTTTAAAATAATGAATATTGAATGGGTTCTTAAGAAGGTTAAAAAATTTAAAAGTTGCAAAGATGGATAACAATTGATTTTTGAAGCATGAGCTAAAACTAAGATACTTGAGCGACTCAATATGATGAAATTAAAATGTGCAAACCAACTATTTGAGCATGGATATAAGTCTAAGAAAGACGATTATAAATGGTTTATCAAGGTCAAAAGAGAAGATAGAATGAAAAATATTGAAGGACAGGAGTCGAAAAGGAATGAGCTTGTTATCCCACCACTTTGAATGACCTCTACAAGGTTTGTGAAAGTGATTAGATCCAATCGGAAAGACCTCTATATTAGTTATTTGGAGTGTCAAGATAAGAAACAAATTGAGGAAGTTAAGTTCAAAGTAGAAAATAACATTTTCCCATTGTTATATGTGCACAACATCAATGACATTACTACAAAAGCTTTTGTGAAGAAACTACCCGAATGATAAATATAATAAAATTGAAAGATGTAGCTTGCTCCTGTAATGTTTAATAAGTAATTGCTCATATTTTACCAAGTTTACTCGAGTGTTTTCTCTTACCCCTTTTCAGATGTTTTGTTGTGTTGTGTTGTGTTATTCATACTTTTTTTCTAGTTTTCTTGGTAGTTTGGCTCACAATGCCACAATATTATCTTTTTTATTTTAATGAGATCGTGCATTTTATTATGTTCATGATGTGCTTTTGTGTTTTTTTTTTCTTTTGTGCAAATAACACTTACACTTTCAAGAATCCTGAAAATTCCATCAATTCACAAATCCACTACACTAAGAATAATTGGCCAAACCTTGATAATACATTTATAATAGGTGATGAATATTGGGAAGAAAAGGATATCCTTAAATAATTAGTGATTTCTCAATTTCTTTAGTTTATCCTTTCAAAAGTGTTACATGTATGTAAAGTCTATTTGAAAGAAAAGTAAAGTAGATGGTAAGAATTTTACTGGGACATTATTTAAAAGGAGAAATTGAAAAATTAAAATCATATTATTTATCATGTTAGGAATACATAAAACATTGTTTAATATAATAAAGTTTGGGAGTTTTAAAATATGTGAGACTAGTTTGAGTAATAGAGAGACCTAGTTCATTTTGATCATAATCTCATTGGAGCTAATATAAGGTGTATGAAATAAAAGATTGTTTAAGCATAAGGTAACATGGTGAGGATCACCACTATTTAGGATTCATAATGTAGTGTTAGGAGCATTGGCAACAAAATGAGTTATAGATACATTAGAATTATTAACTGGTGATAGAATTGGTAATGGAAAAAAAGTAGGGAATGACCCTAAATCCTATAGATTTATTAGTAACCAAGATATAATTGTTTAGTGACTATTGTCCCATTTCATTAATTATTAGCTCTTATAGTTTGATTTGCAAGATTTGAAACAATTGGAAAATGGGGGTGTTTAAGTTTTGTTGCTAAAATTGATACCTCAAATTTAACTAGTTTCTCAAAGGTAATTAAGATGTCTCTAACTTAAACAACATGTATTAATTCCTTTTAATCATCGTTAAGTCCATCAAGGATTTTCTCTTTGATATCTGTTTTATTAATTAGGGCTATAAGAAGGGCAATTTTATTTGCATGAGCTTTGATAGTTAATAGAAACTTAGTTGTGCTTTGTGAACCCTAGATGATCTTTTTAGGTTGGATTTTTACTTACTTGATACAACCACGAGAGGGTTAAAATAAGTGTTGGATAGGATTTTCAAAACTTCATGAGAGGTTTTAGCTTGATTAATAAATGATGTTATTGTTAAAGAGATAAAGCCAATGATGACATAGAGGATAAGTAGTTTTAACAAATCTAGATGATATGGTTGGGTTTTGGTCAAGTGATGCCATTTTGAGTGATTATGGTTATTGGATATGTTTTTAATCAATCAATGTAATTAAATAGATTATAATCAATGAAGATGGTATGAAATTATAGCTTTCATGAGAAATAATTACAAGATATGAGTTTAATAGGGGTTTAGGAAACAACATTAATGTTAATATGGTACTGTAGGATTAGCTAGTATTGTGAATGGTAATAAATGTAGATTGGTTAATGTTGTTTGTGGTCATTAATATAGTAAGAGAAGAGAGAAAAGAAAAATCTAACATTTAAAGAGCAAAAGATACTCTCGTACCATTAAAAAAAAAATTGGATACTAATTGCATGTTTTACAATTCATAAAAGGGTGAGAATTGTAAATGTTTCTTGTATTCATGTGTTAGTATATATGGGTAACATTGTGTTTGATTTAAATCCAAACCAACTTATAAAACTTATTCTATCTCAAGTAAAATACAAACTTGAATAAATTATAAATTAACTAGAGTTTCTAAAATAATAAGTAACATCTAGGGTAATTATCCTCTATGAAGGTAAACACTATCATGATATGAGATATATCCAATCATAATATTAAAAATAAAAATGAGATGCTAATTTAAAAAGAAATGTAAATAAGTTATATTATGATATAAATATTTGTGTTCTCATACATACTAACACAACTATGTTACTCTCACACTTTGTTGTGGTGGATCAAATGATTTTTTTAATGTAAAAATATAGAAAATATAAGCATTGCCAATATTTCTTTCTATTTGCAAGGAAAAATTGGACAATTAATTTAAAAATCTAGTAAGTTGATTTGTACTTTATCATTGGTTGATGAAAGAATTTCTTAACACCAAACAATAAACGTGCAAGTGTTTCCAACATGTTATTGATTTGAAGAGAAAAACTTTTATTGCATATTAAAAATATTATTTAATTAAATAAATTGAGAATAATACCCACCAATAATTGCAAAAAAGATGTTAATTCTAACTAAAAACTAAACTAAAAGCTAAGAGATATATACAGATGATGATACTTGATCTCATAACACATGCTATTGACTTGATTGATTTTAGTAGCTTAATTTCTTGGACTCAATTCTTCGTATAATTACATGATAATAAAAATAAACTTGCACATGGAAGTTGTTTAATAAAGTTAAAGGAATAAAAAAAGTGGCACAAAACCCCCCTACAAATATTAGAAAAAAATTTATAATCTCACTCAAAAATCAAATAAAAACTATACTATTAAAAAATATAAAGAGATAGCTAAACACAACTTTTTCCAGCACAGATTGATAATGAGATGTCACCTTATCAATTTTCTGGTCAAATTTATTCATTTTCTAATAAATTTATGAATAATTTGGTTAATAAAGTTGGAATTAAAAATAAAATTGTGATACCAAGCTAAAATAATCTGAAAATATTGTTTTTTTTTTAAATTTAAATTTAAAATAAAAATAAAAAATTTTCAAAATTATTTTTGAAATACAATGTAACCGTAGTTTTTTTTTAAAATTTTTTATTTGAGTATATATAAAAATAATTTATTTTTAACATTATTACATGAAAATAATTTAAAATAATGCAAACAAAATAGCTGGCTGGGAAGGCCTGATAATTTGGTGACTCATCATGTGAACTTGTTCAACATTTCACAGAAAATGACGAAGCGATGTCCTCTCTGCGCTAACGCTAACAGCACCCATCTCATCAACCACCCACCCATCTGTCCTTTTTCATTCCCATCGCACTCACATGTCATCTCACTCCCTTCCTCAAGATGACGTCGTATTATTATTATTATTATTATTTATAGATTTAAAAAATAAAATTGCAAATAATATTTACGACCTGTAAAACTATTCTGGATATTTTTTCAATGTTACTTTACCTTTTTTTTTTTTTTTTTATTTCGAGACGCATGCAAGAAAAACATCATGGTGTCTCTGTGTCCCACGCCAGCCCCTCTCTCTCTCTCTCCTGCTAATTTCCTATATGCCATTTATTACTTGAGCTCATTGTTTTTTATTAATATATATGTCCATGTCAGTTTGTGTATATCTTAACTAATTTTAAGAATTTAAAATTAATAATTATATAAGTTTTTAGTAATTATCATATTAATAATCAAAATGCTCAAACTTAAAACTACAAGAAAAATAAACATTTTAATCTCAAACTCTTACGCCACTTACTGTGTGATTATACGAGAGTGTGATTAAAGTTGTTTTTCAAAGTGTTTTATATATTAAAATAATATATATTTTTATTTTTTTGAAATAATTTTTGATAGTAGTACATTAAAGCAATATAAAAACACTATTTTTTTTTAAATTTAAAATAAAAACACTATTTTTTTAAATATTTTTAAAACACGGTTTAAAACAATAATTTTTTAAATTTGGTATCGTTAGTGTTAGTAAAGACGTAGTGGGATTTGGAGTTTAAACAATTGTCATGGCTGACTACGACGAGATGAGATGAAAAACACAGCCTTCAACTACATGCCCCGGTTATTGTTTGAGGCTTTCGAAAATTAATTTATTTAGGTTTCGTTTCCATGATCCATACAAATTTAATTTAATTTTCTTTTACATCAATAGAAATACTTTCATGCATGTGTGACTCAATTTCAATTTGATTAATTGAAATTTTTTTTGAAAAAATTATAAGGCTTGTATGTTTTTTAATTATGAAGAGTTAGGGTTTTTCACTCAAAGGTGTTTCCAAGTTTTTAGATGGAAATATTTGATATAATGATAGATAAAAAAATGATTTCATAATCATATATAAACAAATCGGATGTAATTACACTTGTAGTGACTAATAAAACTCCCTTCATTAAATTAAAATAACACTCCTACATTATAGTCAATTGATTATCAACCATGCAGAAGAAAAGTTTAAATATATTAACCATATGGTAGGTAACACAGCGATAAAAGTTTTGAGACTAAAAAAATTGTTCTATCTTTAATCTCGGGTTCGAGTCTCGTGGTTGCTAACATGATAGCTATTATAGGCTTATATGGTCGTTAACTTTAGAGACCGTGGAATTAGTCGAAATGTGCGCAAACTGACCTAAACACCCTAAATAAATAAATAAATAAATAAATTTAAACTATTTTAGAATATTAATTATGATAACATTTTTCGAAAGCACCATATTCACGCGAGGAAAGTGTTTCCAAATCATTCTATGGGCCTATTTGGGAGGGCGGTTGCAGTTGCTTTTGAAAGTGCTTTTCATTTAGAAATACATCAAAATGATATTTTTTAATTTTTTTAAAATTATTTTTGACATTAGCACATCAAAATGATTTAAAAATACCAAAAAAATTTAATTTAAAATGAAAAAAATGAATTTTGGCCAAACGTCGGTTTGACCGCAGTGCCTAACAGGAACTATCTATCTATCTATCTATCTATCTATCTATCTATATGAGAATTTAGGATGGAATTTATCTTGGAAAATTAATAACATTGCTCGAAAAATTCATATTATTAGCTTTTATAAAATTCATGACACTAAACCGTTAATTAGGCCATCAATACTTAAAAGGAAATAAAAATGAAGAATTCAAAAGCTTCTACCTTCCTTCAAGCATCGCTATTCTTTTCAGATTATAATTAAGAGTCATAATTAACGCATTAATGCAAAGTTTCTTCTTTCTAACCAAAAGTATAAACGTAGTCATCTATTTGCTTAAAATGCACACATGAAGTCCATTAATAATAAAGATAAATTGCAAAATGCATGCTACGATCTTCACATAGCCATGCATGCTTGTAACGCAGCCAAGGCCAGTAAGCAGAAGAAAAAAATGCTTCAGAAGATGGTTGCAGTTGCTTTTAAATGTGTTTTTTTTTTCTTAAAAAAATATATTAAAAATATATTTTTTATTTTTTAAAATTATTTTTGACATCAACACATCAAAATAATAAAAAAAATCAAATTTTGTTAATTTAAACTTGAAAATAAAAATAAAAAAATTTCAAATTTTTTCAAAAATATTTTTGAAAAGCACTTCTAATTTCTAAACATCCCCGGAGAGGAAGAGACACCATGTCGGGCGCTCATTTTGTCATTGTAGAGTGTTTGACATTATGTTTTGAAGGTATTTTTTTAAATAAAAATATTTTTAAATTATTTTTATTGAAATTAAAAATAATTTTAAAAAAAAATATATATATATATTTTATTTTATTTTATTTTAATATATTTCTAAATAAAAAAATATTTAAAAAAACGATCCACAACACCACTCCGAACAGGTAAACAACCCTCACCAAATTAACCTATTTTTTTGAATCAATCCCTCTCACCAGAAGGGCATGTCTGCCACCAATTTGAAAAATAAAAAGAAAGAATTTCCCATTTTCCCGCACAGTGAAAACTTTTTTTTTTTTGCAAACAGTGTTAATATTAAAAATAAAAGAAATATTATTTTAACAAATCTTTAAATAAACAATATTTTAAAAGATAAACACTAGGTGACAAACCAATGAGAAACCCCCACGCATATATTTACAGACAACACAGCAAGAATCTCAAAAGCCACTGCACACTAGTACTAGTACTCCTACAACTAAGTACTACAGTGTTCCTTCCATTTTTAACTTCAACGACTAAGGTTGTCTCTCCTCTTCTCCTTCCTCCTCAACAGTAAAAATTTCCAGGAAAAATAATAAAAGAGAAGACAAAAATAAACCTCCACTTATCATTACATGTTTCGAAGGCAAAAACCATTTACCTTTTTCTAGAAAAAACGACACTATTTCTGATTGTTTCCTTGCTTTCTTTCTGCTGTGAATAATAAGTCCATAGAAAGGGGGAAAGGGTGAGAGAAAACAAAGGAAGATGTTTCAGCGGTTAGGGACGATTACTTTTCAAGTTTGGATCGGGAATCCGGTGCCGTAGAAGGAGCGATCTCTGGGTGGTGAAGCTGTTTTGTAGGTTTTGTGGATGAGACAGATCGTTTGGTGTGGAGCACTGATCTCGAAAGGTTTATGTTTTTCTTGTGTTTGGGGACTGTCGCATAAATAGACAAGATACAAGGAGGAGGATAACGATGTATCCTTTCTGGATATCGCTGTCCCTTGTGGGTTTTTCTCTTTCTCTACATTTCACAAACAATAACCATTAAAAACCCGAAAAGACAACCTTTTTTGTTCTCTTTAGTAGTTCAAACCCTGGTTAAGGACGAGAAACTAGCTGGGTTTGGTTTATTTTATGTTGGCTGTTTGGTTTTTAGCAAGTGGTCTCCCCCGGCTGTGTGCGTCTGTTTGTTTATGCCCTTGGCTTTCTTTTCTTTCTAGAAGCTGCAAGAACGTGTTGTAATCTATGATCAAGAGAGTTTACTCTGGTGGGTTTAGAGCTGCACAAAGTTGGTTTAAGGTATGATAACTTAAGTACAACAAGTTACCTGTGTTAGAAGAAAGAGTTACCTGGGTCTGGAATCTTGTCGGGGCTTAGAAATTTAGGAGCTTGAAGGGAAAAGGACCCTTCTTTGGGTGATTGTTGGGTTGCAAATATATCTTTGGTGGGTATTTGTGAAGTTTAATTTTGAAGATGGCAATGTCCTGCAAGGATGGTAAGAATCTTATTAACATGGACAATGGCAAGTATGTCCGGTACACGCCTGAGCAGGTCGAGGCACTGGAAAGGCTCTATCATGATTGCCCCAAACCCAGCTCCATTCGCCGCCAGCAGCTCATTAGGGAGTGCCCAATTCTCTCCAACATTGAGCCCAAACAAATCAAAGTTTGGTTCCAAAATAGAAGGTATGGTAATAAAGTATTGGTTTCACAGCCAAGAAATCTTATTTTCGTTTCATTAACTGTGTTTTTTATTTGCTTAACATGTCAAATTTTCATGCTTTCTTGCATAAAAGAAAAGAAATGGAAAGGCATTTTCTCTACTGTACCATGGCTTGATGCTCTCTTTATGGACAGTGTGATTTTTGGATTTGTTATCTATCCATAATTTTATTGATAAAATCTCCTGCCATGCTTGTTATATGCTACAGGTGCCGAGAGAAGCAAAGGAAAGAGGCGTCGCGCCTCCAAGCGGTGAATAGGAAGCTGACTGCAATGAACAAGCTTCTAATGGAAGAAAATGATAGGTTGCAGAAGCAGGTGTCGCAGCTGGTGTATGAAAATGGCTACTTTCGCCAACATACCCAGAATGTGAGAATTTGTACCTCTTTTTTTTCCTGCTGCTCCGCACCCTAACATGTCTGGTTATTGAAAATTTGCAAGGGAAAAAGAAATTGAAAATTTGGAATTGCTGATAAGATTCAAGAAAATGCCTTTTAAAATGTCAGCAATCAAGGGTTGTTATGTAAATGTCTTTCTTTTTGTTAGAAAAAGAATGCGTTTTTCTTTTATTATTCAAATTTGTGGAAAATGAGATAAAAGAGGGGCTGGGTTGTTTTCTTTCAGACAACGCTTGCTTCCAAAGATACAAGCTGTGAATCAGTGGTGACGAGCGGTCAACACCACCTGACACCTCAGCATCCGCCAAGGGATGCTAGTCCTGCAGGGTTAGTGGGGTTATGGTTACTAGGTCCTTTTCTTTTATCGTGCTTTGTGACCACTTTGTTGGGTGTGTTACTGTGGAATATTGAATTCATGCTTTGTATTTTTCCAGGCTTTTGTCCATTGCAGAAGAGACTTTAACAGAGTTTCTTTCAAAGGCCACTGGAACTGCTGTAGAGTGGGTCCAAATGCCTGGAATGAAGGTATCTCTAAGTGCTTTTTACATTTCATAAATTAAGAACTGTTCTCTCCTATAAAATAATGCAAATCTAAATTATTTTATTGTTATTTTTTCAAATTGAAAGAAGAATATTAATATCGGAAAAGATAGAATTAAGTTGCTCTCCTTATCACAATAATCTATGATGATAAGCTACTGAATTTTAGAACTTTCTATTGATTTTTTTTTCCATAGGAGGGTTTAATATGAATTTCTTGATCTGATAGCACATACGTTGTTCTTTGTCCTTGTTTAAGCATTATGCTTGAATTCTACCCATTGCTTTTCACCTAGTTTGTTTTTACTAACCTGTTTCTTCATCGCTCTTTTGTATAGCCTGGTCCGGATTCCAATGGAATCGTTGCTATTTCTCATGGTTGTACTGGTGTGGGAGCACGAGCCTGCGGCCTGGTGGGTCTTGAACCTACAAGGGTAAGTGTACTTAGTTTTCCATAACATTTTCATACTAATAGCTGTCCACGTTATGTATTATATCATTTTCCTTGCAGGTTGCAGAAATCCTCAAGGATCGGCCATCGTGGTTTCGTGATTGCCGAGCTGTGGATGTGCTAAATGTGCTGCCCACTGCTAATGGTGGAACGATCGAGCTGCTTTACATGCAGGTAAGAAAATCATTATGCACTTCTCATTTCTCTTGGAGCACTCCAGCCACAATTATATAATTACATTTGACTTTAATTGATGATGTAGCTCTATGCGCCAACAACATTGGCACCTGGTCGTGACTTCTGGTTGTTGCGATATACCTCTGTTTTAGAAGATGGAAGCCTTGTGGTAGGCTCCCAGCTCCCAAATTTTAGAATTTGTCATTCCTATTTTAGGAAATTTAGTAGACTTGGTTTTTCTATGGTCATTGTCATACACATGCAATATTCAGGTATGTGAGAGATCTTTGAAAAATACTCAAAATGGCCCAAGCATGCCACCAGTGCAGCATTTCGTGAGAGCAGAAATGCTACCAAGTGGGTATCTGGTACGGCCTTGTGAAGGTGGTGGTTCAATCATACACATAGTTGACCACATGGATTTGGAGGTAGGATATGCTGATATTATGTTATTCTGTGGCTGTATAATCTAAAAATATTATTTGACCCTGATGTAATTTGATTTCTGATTTCTTCAACTAGCCTTGGAGTGTGCCTGAAGTGTTACGCCCGCTTTATGAATCCTCAACTGTACTTGCTCAAAAGACAACCATGGCGGTAAGCAATTTTTCTATCTTTGATGTCATGAACATTTAAAGGATGTCTGAAGCACTTATATGGGTAAGGGTGATGCATTTGTAACTTCTCATTTTCAATAATGTATATCAATTCCAACCAGGCTCTACGCCAGCTGAGGCAAATAGCTCAGGAAGCTTCTCAGTCTAATGTGACCAACTGGGGCAGACGACCTGCAGCTTTACGAGCATTGAGCCAGAGGTTGAGCAGGTAGATAGATATCTTCTGTTGTTTGATAGTATCTGATTCAGTCCTTTAATGATTATCTGCCTTTTAGAATCTAATGTAAACCTCGCAGGGGATTTAATGAGGCTCTCAATGGATTTAGTGATGAGGGATGGTCAATGATTGGAAATGATGGCATGGATGATGTTACTATCCTCGTGAACTCTTCTCCTGACAAATTGATGGGTTTAAATCTTCCCTTCTCTAATGGATTTCCAGCTGTTAGCAGTGCAGTTCTGTGTGCTAAAGCATCAATGCTTTTACAGGCAGGGATACAAAATTGTTTAGTTTCTTTACAACACTTGGTAACTTGTGTGCTATGTGTTTAGTTGCTGTAGAGCATGTGCTACTTCTAAGAGATATGTTTGTCTTTGCTGTAACTTTCAACGGTTAGGTTCTTGCAATAGGGAATTGTGTTTTTCATATAGGGGATTCATTGTTGGAATTCTTCCCTTCTTTATTCATGGCCTTATACTGAGTTGTTGTTTATCATCTTTTCCTTGTTTTGTGCACTTTCCGTTTGCAGAATGTCCCTCCTGCAATCCTTCTCAGGTTCTTGCGGGAGCATAGGTCAGAGTGGGCCGATAACAATATTGATGCCTATGCTGCTGCAGCGGTTAAAGTCGGTCCTTGTAGTTTACAAGGGTCGAGAGTTGGAAATTTTGGCGGTCAAGTTATACTTCCACTTGCTCACACCATTGAGCATGAAGAGGTGAGTGATTTAATCTTACTTTTGCAGCTGTTGGACAATGCCTTATATCAGATATTGAGCATGCTGTTATCTTTTGTATTTCTCTTTCATTTTGCATCTGATAAACTTAACGTGTTTATTAGTTCCTGGAGGTCATAAAACTAGAAGGGGTTTGCCATTCTCCTGAAGATGCAATAATGCCCAGAGATGTGTTTCTTTTGCAAGTGAGACCTTTCTTCATTACTTTCTGTGTTTTTCTCTTGCATCCAAATACATCTACAGGTTGTTTATTAGGTAAGAGGATAAGCTTTTTTTTTCTTGTCCCTAGTTGGCAGGTAAGTTTTAAATAAGGCTATGGAGAGAAGGAAATCACTGAGAATTCTCACACTCTTGAAATGGACCCACAATGTAGTTCTGGTTTGGAATGGACCACAGAATATGAAAAACATAAATAACTGTACAAATCTCTCCCATTCATCATTTGTGCTCAGATAGAAATCAGTGGAAATCTGCTTTTCCTTGTGTTGAAAGATGACAATGATTTCAAAGCAAGAACAAGTTTATTGGGTAGAAGTGTAAAATGAAAATAAATTTTTGCCTTCCTGTTTTCAACCTTTTCTCTTCCAAAATATCTTTTTGAAGAGCTGGGTTGCCAGTCACCAGGCTGGGTGTGTTATAAGCATCCTTAATTATCTAGTCTGGGATTGCATGGTTTGATTCTTTTCATACTATTATCACTTGATGACATTTTTCTACTTGGTTCTCTGTCATATTTTCTCCATTTATTCTTTTCTGGCAGCTCTGCTGTGGAATGGATGAAAATGCTGTGGGCACATGTGCTGAACTTATATTTGCTCCCATTGATGCTACTTTTGCTGATGAGGCACCTCTTTTGCCTTCTGGTTTTCGCATCATTCCCCTTGATTCTGGGAAGGTTAGCTAATTGTTTCTGAAGTTCATTTCGCCATGCCTATTTATTATCCTCTTTATTAATGCATTGAAAAAATGATGCAGGAAGCCTCCAGTCCAAATCGTACCTTGGACCTTGCTTCTGCTCTTGAAGTTGGAGCTGGAAACAGAGCATCCAGTGGTTTTTCTGCTAATTCTGGCTGCACAAGATCTGTAATGACAATCGCATTTGAATTTGCATTTGAGAGCAACATGCAAGAGCATGTGGCATCAATGGCTCGGCAATATATCCGCAGCATTATATCTTCAGTTCAGAGGGTGGCATTAGCACTATCTCCTTCTCATCTGGGTTCACAGGCTGGTCTACGGTCACCACTGGGTACTCCTGAAGCACAGACACTTGCTCATTGGATCTGCCAGAGCTACAGGTGTGTCATGTGCTCCTTTCCATGGATGTTATCTGAATCAGAATGTCAGTTTTTGACCTGGGTGATAATCCACCTCATTCATCTTAACAAGTCAATTTTATTAACTGAGATGTTGCGTGATGATTGAGTCATTCTAATGCACATCTTCTCCCGCAAGAAATAAGTTTAGTTGCTGTCACTTCATTCTCTCATTTTTACATGATTTTAAAGTGATAATGAATTTGAGTATCTCAAGAAAATCTTTTGTGGATTCTAAGAGGATTTTCTCATTTCAAAAACAACAGTTGAAAATATACGTGGAGCTAAAAAGAATTGCTGTTTTGTTTTGGTCAATAGGATAAGTTCAACGATTTTCATGCAGATTTTAAAGCTTTTGTATAATCTATTATGGCGAGTAAATTCTCATGAAAATGTATCCAAACTTGGACAGTAGAAATGTTTTGATGACTGAACACATTATCACAACTTTCCAGGGGCTATTTGGGTGTGGAGCTACTCAAATCCAGCAGTGAAGGAAGTGAATCTATTCTGAAAACCTTGTGGCACCATTCAGATGCAATCATGTGCTGCTCACTGAAGGTGAACACAACACAATAACCTACTTTCCTTTTACCGTTAGTGATATGAATTCTACATGAACACTGTATTAAATTGAAGAAAATTATATCTGCTCATGAATGCTCCCACTACCTTATAATGATACAAAGCAATTGATCAACATGATGCTTTTAAAATACAGCAGATAGATATCTGAATAAAGTGAGGTTATTGGAGTCTTCTCTAAACGATTTGTTCTGGATATATTTTGCTGTCATGTTTACAAATGCTGGAAAATGATTTGTACCAACAGAATATTATAATTGTTGCTCTAATCCAACAGTCAATTTCTCATGCACGTAATGAAAGTCAAATAAATATTGTTAGCTCCTTTGTTTAACATTCAGTACTATTTTGCATTCAGACCTGAACAAAACGTGATTATTATTCTGAAGTATTACCACAATTCTATAGCTACCTTTTGCGTTGATAGCAATTTGGTCTGAAACTTGGGTGGTTTTTGTAGGCGCTGCCAGTCTTCACTTTTGCAAACCAAGCAGGACTTGACATGCTCGAGACAACCTTGGTTGCACTGCAAGACATAACTTTGGAAAAGATATTTGATGATCATGGAAGGAAAACTCTCTGCTCAGAATTCCCACAGATTATGCAACAGGTTTACACTTCTCTCTTAAATCTGATTGAAGGAAAAATGGTCTCAGGTTAAGTTGGGAAATTTATATTTATTATTCTGTCATAGAAGAACATGCAGTAGTCTGAAAAATATAGATTGCAGGAATGCCTGGGTGAATAGACTAGTTATCCTCCAGAAGTAAACCATCAGCCTTAACGGAGACATTAAAAATAAAAACTGTATTTCTTACTATAGTTCTCAAAAAGTAAATGATGGAAAAATGGGAGTTACAAACTGTGATAATCTGATTTTTAGAGCTGCACAGGATATTATGCCATTTTTTTTTTCATTTTCTTTGGGCAAGTAGCTTGGTTTGGCAGATTCTATATGCATCACCTTATGTGAATTCATATTTCTCTTGCTAGGGATTTACTTGTCTACAAGGTGGTATCTGTATGTCAAGCATGGGCAGACCAGTATCGTATGAGAGAGCTGTGTCCTGGAAAGTGTTGAATGAAGAAGAAAATGCGCATTGCATCTGCTTTATGTTTATAAATTGGTCTTTTGTTTGAGACTTGAACCAGAATCTATTGGTGTGGCAAGTTAAGAGAGAGAACTCTTGGTCGTCTTATTTTGCTGGTTTGTTCTTTTATCTATGACAGGTAAAACCGTGGAGTACTTTGGTTCATTTGCTATGTTCTCAACTTCATTTGCTTGTGGGTTTCATCATCCTAGAGATGATGGATGTATCAATGAGACAATATAGTTAGTTGCTGGGGATCAGTTTGTTTGTGGCTGGTTTGGTCTTAATCTGGTCTTGTGCTCTACTTATCTGCAACTGAAACATGTCCAAGTAGAGGTAGTGTGTCAAAGCCCGGTTTGTCTTGTGTTGCATACATGGATTGTTCTGTTGTAATAAGTTATTTCCAGGTTCTTTCATCCTTGGCTGGGATGTTTATTTGTTAGAAAGATAGCAGTTCCACTTTTAGATATATTTTCAGTGGCGCATTGGGAGGTCATACCATTGGCATCATCAGGTTATTTTGGTTGCAGAGGGATGAAATGTTAGAAGGGACGGGAAAGGGTGTAAATACTGGTTACAGCACTCATGTTTTGGTTTATTGAAGTTTTTCACCACGGATCATTCTCCGGCGTAGGAGCCATATGTAGACTGGCGATTAGTCACTCTCTTAACGGTTTTATTGAATTTGATAGTTGAGTTGAAGTTGAGTTTCACACAAAAAAAACTCAAGATTCAAGGTGTGGGATACGATACATTCATTAACAGGTGGATGGATTATTTCCATAAGTCCACTGAATCATGAACTCCTTGTGTGCCAATAAATTTACTGCTGAGGTTGTTTGCTTAATAATTATAATTACCTCCTGAAATTAACTCAGTTTTTGAGTCAATTCAGAAGAAAACTAGTGGTCGAGTGTTCATTGCAGCAAAAGGTAGAGGGGTGCCGAGTTCTTAACACAATCTTTTTAGTTGCGTGCGTGGCAAACCTCTGATGGAGTAGGATGCGTTGTATTCTTAGTTCATGCAGCATGGAAAAAAAAAAATGATAGTGCACATGGTTTTCTTAGTTTATTGACTGAAGAATAGGGCCAATACATGGATGTAAAATAACAGTTTATTCTACTCGTAAACTTCACTACATGAAACTGGGTTTTACATCTTGCTGTTAGAAATATATAGTGGCAGTCCTCAACAAGCCAACTAAACCCAATTGTTTCATACAGATGGCAACAAATTATGTTACCCTTGTAATTATAACTAGCCAGAGTGTGGCATCTATAGCCGGATGATAACCAGCGGCTCAGATCATGTGGTTGGCTAACACAAATGGCAGGAAGAAGAATGCAAGAGAGGATTTGGAACAACCCTAAAAAACCATGATAAGAAGTTTTGATTGAAGTCATTAAATGACCATAATTAATAAAGGGTATAAGAGGTAGGATAATCTGATCATCCGGCCACCAAGAGAAACCCTAGAGGGTAAATTAACTGAAGGTGGATAAAAAATAGCCAAGGGAAGAAAAACACCCCTTGGGTCAGAAGGGTGAACAGGTTTGGATCAACAACTCGTAGGGTTGGTTCACACAGCATAAGCTGGTAAAAATCCTGAAGTGGAGACTAGAATTGTCATTCCAGAAAAACTGCTACTGAAAAGGCTTAAAGAAGAAGAAAAAACAGGATCGTAAAGAGTTCAAGGGCCAGTTGAAAGAGATGGGGTGGCGATCACTTTTTCAACTTTAGATGATTCATGTCTCTGGTAATTGCTGCGATGCAGCTTGAACTCCTCGCAATCCCGCCCATCTTTTGAGCACCTTTAGGACTGATGGATTTGGCCCTTATCGCGCTTTTCTTCAAGATCTCTCTCATGGCCTCAGCTTGAGACAAAACTGGAAAAGCCCTGCCAAACTTGTTAAACCTCGCACAGGCACTCATATGTTCATTCAAAGCCTCCTCTTTGTGGCCTCCATTTTTCTCCATCTCCTCTTTCACCGCCTCAGAACACAACCCACAAACCCACTTCCCTAGGAACTTGTTCCGAACACGATCGATATACTCAGGGGTGCACTCTTCACTCATCCCACAGCACTCACATTTGGCATCTTCAACCTCGGATATCGGTGGGAGATTGATATCAGCTGTTTCTTTGCTTAGCTCAAAACTGAGATCGGATTTTGCTCGATGAAGATTGCCATTTGAGAGTCTTGGTGGCTTGGAGAAGGCGTTTGTCCTCGTGTAAGCGCTAGCAATAGCCTCCCCATGTGGCGCCATATCGATTCACAGTGCTGTATACGTTACAGTAAACTTATTTATAAGAAAAACAACAGAACCCTAATGAGAAGTTGGCTCGGAGCTTTGTAGAAAACAACTGAGTTGTAAGTGAAGAAACCTATATATCTAGGTTTACGTAGTAGAACTTGGAAGATTATGATCTCAAATAATGTGGCAGATACGGGGTGAGTACAGGCACCATATATATTTATAATGGTTCACTTTTCTTCTTGGGAACTCAGCGCAGTGAGTTTATGTGGATCTTGGTGAGTCACATGTCAATTATCAGAGCAAAATCGTGAGTAGTCATGATCATATGCCGGACTTTTCAAGAAAGTTTCGAAAAGAAAAGGATGGTTCATAGCTATATGTAAGGATCATCATTGTCATTTCATGCAAAATGAGGATATTTTGTATTTTCCAACTGTATTTTTGATAGCTAATATCGTATGAGAGGCGTGGGTGTTCCTCTGTCACATCAAAACGATTTAGAAATAAAAAAAAAAATAACATTTTTTTAAAAAATATTTACAAAATAAGGTGACAAAAAAAATACCCTATGGAAGTGAATCTGATAGTGGTCGAATCACTTAGTGGCACTGAAGCTTCTTTTGTTCGAAATGAGATTTTTGTCAGCCACATGCCCTAAAATACTTGAATTAAAATACGGGGACATCTTGAGTTTAAGTACCTCTCTCAGGGGTATTTAGGATTACGTTTGTAAACAGTTTTTGAAAAAAAATAGTATTTTTATATCATTTTAATATGCTGATATCAAAATTAATTTTTAAAAAATAAATAAAAAATATTATTTTGATGTAATTTTAAACAAAAAATACTTTTAAAAATAACTTCAATTAATTTCGGCACTCGAGGCCTGTTTGGAAGGACGGTTGCAGTTGTTTTTTAAAGTGATTTTCATTTAGAAATACATCAAAATGATATATTTTTTTTATTTTTTAAAAATCATTTTTGACATCAGCACATCAAAATAATCTAAAAACATAAAAAAAATTCATTTAAAATAAATAAAAAATTAAATTTTGGCCAAACACCAATTTAACCGCAGTGCCAAACAGTCATATCGTCACAGCTCTTTCACATCTATAATTAAATCTCTATTTTAGCTCACACAGCGATCGAGCTTGCAAACTAAAATAATCAGACGTGAAAATGCTAAATAAAATAATTCTGTGCATGGCAGTCTCCATTCTTTTGCCCTTTGAAAGAAGCAATACAGATGAATGTTCACATGTGGGTATGTTACGACCATACATTTATGACTTCATCAATATCTCGTCTGATATGATATGCTGAGAAATGATTCGTACTGTTTGTGAGTGGTTGTTTTTTAAAATATTTTGGTTTATAAATACATTAAAATTATATATTTTTAAAATACATAATCAAACAAATAGTATAGCGTTCTCACAGCCACAACCCCAAGGGGTTGGCCTGGCGGAGGAGGCCTGGGTCTCTTTGGTGTGCTCCCAAAGAGGTCTCAGATTCGAATCCGCTCAGGTGCAAACAATTCCTTGGGGCCATCGGACTTGGGTGAAGCCCATGAATTAACCGTGGTGCACTTGTGGGAAATTCCTTGCCGAGGGCCTGTGCACCCCCGGGATTAGTCAGGCCCAGCGGCCTGGATACCCGTGGTTAGCTTCGGCTATTCCAAAAAAAAAAAAAAAAAAAGTTCTCACAGCCACACAATGACTTCACGAGCACCTGCACTAATCACTCTTTTGAGAGCGTGAGAGGTAGTTGAAGTTAGGTGTGAGAAAAGGCTAGTGGTGATTACTAAAGTATTTTGCAGATTCACAGCTGACTGAAAGACAGAAAATTAGGGCTTTAAATGTGTGGCTTTTATTAATGGACTGCAACTTTATAGTCTTAGCTTTTACGTGCCCACTTTACATGGTGATGCAGAGACATGCATTGGCGCCCACTGGCTAGACTCTTTGCATGGATCTAATGTGACTATCTGTAATATATATTGCCTTTTTAGAAAGGGAGAGATGCTAAATTAATCCTAACCAAAAAAAAAAAAGAGAATGAGAAAAGGATGGGCCAGTTTATTGTCTTGAATGATCTGTCCCTTTTGAACATGAGCATACGAAGTTTGTATCGAGTGAATTCAATTTTATATAATCAATTTCTCAAGAAAGATAAGATCTAATTAGTAGCATAATATAATTCCATTCTTATACATTGATACACATGCAATGGGTTAGTTTCATACAATAAATCAAGTACTATATCATGTTTTCCTATGATACCTCATGTGTGTTGATAAAACTGGTTCAAACATGGTTAATAGATACATTCGAGATCAACTTAGTTAAGGGTTTACACATGATTTGGGTAAAAATTATGTTGAAAATCATTCTCCAACCTAAGTACTTTTGAAATTAGTTGTGGTTGAATAAAAAAATTATTCTCAAATCAATCATGGACATGTATATTCCAAGAATTTTAGAAAGGAGAGGAACTAAGTTAGGTGGGCTTTGAACTTAAACCATGCACTATTTTTTTTAATGATTTTCATATATTGGTTTATTAAGTTGAATATGACATGATACTTCTAATTAAAGATCACCTAAATGAGTGGGAAATGAAATAATTTATCTGATATATTTAAAAAAGGCTGAATTGTATAAACCCTAATAAAATAGAACTTGTTTAAGACATACAGCCATGAGAATCGAAAAAAAAAACCCTAAGTAGAGAGTTATACGAGCACTGGTTATAACATTTTCATTCATATAGAGGATTTATTCATAATTTTGGTTAAGGTTGTCGGAAATTGCTTTTCAACACAATCACTTCACATTATTTGAGATTTTTAGAAATTGTATAATGTAAATAGTCGCACGTTGAAACCATTAATCATGGCTGTGGAGGTGAGAGAAAGGTAACGAAAGAGCATCAGCCATGAGGTACAGATAAGAACTTGAACTGATAGAAGATGTAAGAGATTACAGGTGGCAGAATTATAAGTTTTGGTCAAAGGGCTGGTCAATGGGCTGGCCAATGGGCTATAGACCAAGAGGCCTATCTTCATTTGTCTATCTAGAGTTTGAGTCTTGAGTTTATATTCAATTTGTATATCCCATTTAAATTCAATTTTCATATATCTATCAATTATTACTACTATACTTTTGAATTATTTTATAGAATATTAAAAAAATAATGAAAAACAATTTAAAAAACCAAAATAATATGTTTTATGTATTTGTGTTATTTTCAGTATTTTCAATGTTGTATCAAGATAATTAAAATTTTAAATGTTTTTTCAACCTGTTCAACTTTTAACGTATTATTTTCAAAATTATTGTTTTTTTCTCTTTGACTTGACATTAATATATATATTTTTTAAAATAAAAAAATAAAAAAAATCTTATGGAAGGATAAAAGTTGAAAATAAGAGAAACAGGAGGCCACAAATTAAATTTTATACCACCATATACACATGTCCACACAAGAAGAAAGGGGGAGGGAAAAAAAAAGAAGAGAAATTTCTAAACTAATTTGAGACTCTAAAAAAAAAACTAAACCTAAATCTAAAAAAATAAATCCGGTAGCCGTTAGATACATTTTCTCCGATCAACCTCCTCCTCCCTTGAGCTTGTAGCCCTCTTCCCTTCCGCCTCGATCCTAAGCAACCATCACCAACAACTCCTACTATCCCACCACGTGTTCCATCATGACCCAACAACTTCCTCCACAACAACGGCGTTTCCTCCTCCAGACACATAAGAAATCCAGCGATTGCACTAGATCTCTCTTGACCGACATCTTCATCTCTCACCCACTGTTTAAATTGACCACATATGAATCAGTAGAGAGAAGAAAATAAGAACAAAATTGTTTTGTGTTTTTGTTGGTTTTCGCAGACATGCACCGTAGACACTCATCGTCGGCACAAGGAGAAAGGGGAAAAGGAACCGCTCTAGTTCCACTCGCTTTCTAGTCATCATCGGTGATGGCGTGTGGCTCCACGTGGCACCAGTAGCGCTAGTATGTGAGACCTACGCGCTACCACTGTCCTGCAGTTCCTTGAAGCTTGCTACACCGCTCCCGGGTCCAGCAGCTTGTACAAAATATTTTTTGACATTTTGGAAGGATTGTTTTGTAATATTAGATATTGATTTGTATATTTATATTTTTATTAGTTTTTGTTGTCATGTAAACATGTTTGATTTTTAATTGTTTAAAAAAAATGTGTGTGTTTTTCTTTTCTTTCAAAAACTTGATAAAAAAAATAAAAAAGTTCTAATGTTTTAATTGGATATGGAAAAGCCTTCCAAAAATACAGAAAAAAATGTTTGGTATTTTCATAAAAAAATCCCAAAAAATAAGTGTTTGCATGCGTTTTAATATTTAGTAACCAATTTACTAAATCTATTAGAATTTGGCTAATATTTTAATAATTCATGATAAAAATTCTTATATAAATATTGGATCTACAAGTACAAAAATATTTAAATATTCAGAACTGACTAAAAAATAACTTGAGTTATTATGAGTTCTTAGTTAAAATATTTTCTTACCATGACACATGAGTTGCGACAAACTATTCACTTTCTATGATTGATGAACTTTGGTAAAGCATTTATATGGATCTTTTTTCTAAAAATCTATTTTGGGCACACGAGCCCATAATAAAAATTCAAAAAAATGGATTTATTCACTCGAATGAATATTACCTATCCAAACCATTAAATACACATCAAATTGCACAATGCAACTTTATCCATGTAGGGTGTGCTAGCAGTTCTAATACTTTTCGTAGCCACAACCTGTTTCTTATCCTTAAATCTCTAACAAGACCTTTACACTCGGGTTTTCCTAGCGACCCTGAACCAAACAACTAGGTAAAGACTCCAACAACTAAAGACGCGCAAAGCCGTACAAGGGGAAAAACACTACTACATTCCATACCGTAGAGTATATTAGGCTTGATAGATGGTAATAAGAGGCACTTTAATAAAATAAACGGTGATATCCAGAGAGATAACCATATCCAACTTCAATATATGAAACTGAATTTTCCCTATTTTAATAGGAATAATATGGTTGGTTAGTTATAGCAAGCCAATTAGTTCTTTAATTACCATAACACTAATCTATAACATCAAATATTTATGGTAAGTTGTCATATAAAAGGAAAGACCATAATATAATTTCAAGAAATGGAATTGACAGGAGTAATTATTATTTAGGTGATCATTATGAGAGTCATATAGATCCATTTTAGTGCCAACTTATTGATGATCTTATAGAAAAGTTGACTAATTTGAAATGGATTATAATTTTGGAGAATTATAGGCTGAGTTTTAAATTATATTCAATCGACTCAAGGAATTTTAAACTCATTTTTTAGGGATAAGAATGTTGAATCCATTGAGTTTGGTCTCTTTTTATGGGCTTCCGAGAGTGCAGAGGAGAATTTGCGAGTTGAAAGGATAAAAGTCCATTATTAGTGGTTACAACCGAAAGCATTACCTTAACTAGAACTAAGAACACTTTTAAGCCTAATTTAACAGTCCATGTGAAGGAAAAAAAACAAAGACAAAGCTTTAAGTATGATGACAAATAGAAGGAAAGCAAAAAAGAGGTGGTTAACTCGATCAACTTATATTTATCCTATGAAACTAGAGTTCAAACGTGAAATCATATTTTATGTTACGATGGACAATTATAGCCCAATAACGATGAGAATTAGAGTTAATACCAATAACCATCATTAAGTAATTATATTTAGTAACACATATTTATCAATTCTTAAAATGAAAAAATTAAGGTTGAAAATAGATATGAAAATATTACACATCCATGTTATTATTAGAAGAGGAAAAGTCGGGCTACAAAAGCTACCATATGTGCACGCAATAATTAGCTGAAGAGTCTTTGTTACCCTATAAATACCTATGGTGTGTTGGGAAAAAGGGAATAAAATGAGAGAGAGGAGGATAAATACAATAACAAAGGGGAAAACTAACAACAACAAAGTTAACACCCCACTTAACCTAAGTAGCAACCCTTCAATATTGACTTCCATCTTTTTCTGTTTATTGATAATAATACATCTGTTTCATCACTAGCTTTAGCAACAACTACAACATTATCTTTTTTCCCTTATAAATAGTTGTTACTTTTTCTTTTTAGCAACTATAACTTCGGATGTGTTTGATATTGCTTTTACTTTTGGTTGAGGTTTTAAAAAAATAGTTTTATGAAAAGCACTTTAGTTGCGGTTCAAAATAATTTTTAAAGTGTTTGGTTAAAACTGTGGTTGAGTTTGAGGTTAATAAAAAACAGTTTCAAGTGTTTGGTTACCAAATTTTTCATATTGTTTTTAACTTGTGAAATTACTTTAAAGTGTGTGTGTGTATTTTTAAATATTTAATAATTATAATAATAAAATATAATTAATAATTCAAGTAAATTAGACACTTTTTTTTATTCTCCCATCAAACTACTTGTAATTTTATCATGAACTATAAATCCATATGTGAAGACCTCTATGATCCCGGAACAGCATATAGTTAAAATATCATCTGAAACAAAATTAGGATTGTGAAATAAAAATTATACTGTGATCTCCTTCTAATATATCTATTTATTGTAATTAATTTTTAGATTATTTTAATATTAAAAAATATATTTTTTATAAGAATATTTATATATATATATATACACTTATGAATTGTTACATACACCTTCCGTTGATTATCCCCTACAAAAAGAGTTTGAAGTTAAATCATGACATTAGCCTTTTGTGTTTAAGCTATGTGAAAGGAAGACAAGACAAGCCACTTGGATCAAGATGAGTTGTAAGCATTGTGCTTAAACGTGGATTGGGAATATAACAACATGTTAGCCAAATTAGAGTAAAAAGCACAATCGATGCAAGTTGCTGCTATAAACAATTAACAATCATGGAGAAAAGAAGATTACATCTCTATCGGAGTTGTAAACTTGGACACTAATGGAGAAGTCACTGCGACAAAACCTGCCATAAACGTGGATATGGATTTAAATTGTTTATTTTTCATAAAAATGAATAATTATTTGCATGACAAATTTGTTTGCATGCCATTCATTATAATTAATTGAGTATTTAATACATATTTCGATCCTCTTACATATTGTTTTGAAGAGCATCACTGGCTATGTTGCTTATTTGTAAAGTTAATTTGAAGTAATTATAGAAATTAACCAAAAAGAAATTTCGAGTTTTAGGAATAGCAATAGTCTTCGCAGAAGTAAGAAGGCACCACTCGCCACCCCATTATTTTATTCATCACCTCTGCCATGTTAATTAAAGATTCTCTCAAATTTTCATTTTGGTCCTTCCCTTCACTCCTCAAAACCCCACCAGGCCACCACCACCACCACCACCCACCAGATCTCCACTCTCTCTCACACACCCAACTCTCTTCCTTTCTCCAAGGGCTTAAGGTTTACATCTTCTCCTCTGAAGCTTCATTGCTTTCTCTCTCCATTTATATATATGTGTGTGTGTGTGTGTGTGTGTGTAGTATATACTATTTATCTCTTTGTATATACACAGATGTATAATACTAGCAAGCTAGCTATTGTTTCAGGAATTAATGGAGAGGCCAGAATTCTTTATCGGCGGGTACAATGACTGTGGAACCACCGAGTTCTTTGCGGAGAAGAAAAGCTCCGAGCAGAAAGTAGACCAGCATTTCATGGTGGAAGACCTCTTGGATTTCCCTAATGATGATGATATAACGGCGGATGGTTTTCTCAGTGATATTGATAGTATTAATGCCACTACAAAAAACTGCGCCACCACTAACCATTCCGTCACCACTACTGACAGCTTCAGCTCCGCCTCCGTCGATTATGGTCGGACCTTTGCCGATTCTCAGTTCTCCAATGAGCTTTGCTTTCTGGTAATTTATTATGCACGTTCAAGCTCATGATAATTATTTTCCTAAAATGGAGTTATTAGTGTAAACGATTTTCTATTAATTAATTATAATGCGTACGTGAATTTGATTTTTTTTCTTTTGGCTGCAGTATGATGACATGGCCGAGCTAGAATGGCTCTCAAATTTTGTGGAAGAGTCATTCTCAACCGATCAAAGCCTCCAAACCAACATTTACATCCTATCCGGGTCCAAACGACCCACGCCCGAATCCTCCGGATCCGAAACCCACCCTGAACCATTAACCAGCAACCCGACTTTCCAGCCTGAAACTCCACTCCCTGGCAAGGCCCGCTCCAAACGCTCTCGGGCTGCACCGTGCGATTGGTCCACCCGCCTCCTTCATGTCCCATCCGCCACTAAAATGTCATCTAAAAAGCAAGAAGCGGAGAGACCCGACCCAAACCCGGACTGCAACACCATGGCCCGCAGTTGCCTCCATTGCGGAGCAGAGAAAACTCCGCAATGGCGGACCGGGCCGAAGGGCCCGAAAACGCTGTGCAATGCATGTGGCGTCCGGTACAAGTCGGGTCGGTTAGTGCCCGAGTACCGACCCGCAGCAAGTCCAACCTTTGTCTCAGCAAAGCATTCTAATTCTCACAGGAAGGTTTTGGAGCTTCGGAGGCAGAAGGAGATGCAAGGAGCGCAGCAGCACCAGTTCCTTAGTCAAAGCTCGATTTTTGGCGCATCAAACGGTGGGGATGATTTCTTGATGCGTCATCATAGTGGGTCCAATCACGGGCACATGATTTAGCGGGTCTCTGAGTAGGATGCCAGTACTTAATTGCAAGTAATATTTTTTAGTTCTCAGATTTGAGTTTTTATTTATTTCTTTTCAGGCACCCATAAAAAATATATATATATATAATTAGGGGAGGGAGAGAATTTTCCACTCTCTAATGTACTCTTAATTGGCAAAATTTAGAACTAATTATATGTTTCCCTTCTAAGGAACTAAACAATTATTTATTTTCATATGACTGGTCAAAGCGAATTGATAAAATCCCTAGCACTATTAGTTAGAGTTTAGGAATGTGGTTTCAGTTATTTTTAAAAGTATTTTTATTTATAAATACATCAAAATAATATTTTTTATTTTTTAAAATTATTTATGACATCAACACATTAAAATGATTTAAAAACACTAATTTTTTTAATTTAAAAAAAAATAAAAATCATTTTTTTTCAAAAACACTTTTAAAATACAATGTCAAACACCGTCTTTAATAACTTGCAATCAAGTTGATCGTCAACAAGAGATTAGTCTAATGATAAATGACACCATGCTATACAGGTTAGAATTACCATATCGAGATTCCTCAGCAATCTTCATTCATCCCAAAAATTCCAACTTTGTTCACAAACAACATAATAATAATAGTAATATATAGAGAAAAAAAAGGGAAATCCCATAAAAAAAAAACCCTTTTTTAAAAAGAAAAGAAAAGAAAAAGAAGCAAGCACTATATTCTCTTTCCATGAAAGCCAGCAAGTTAAAGAGGAAAGAATATGCAGTGACATTTTTGTGGAATCAATCAAAGGATGCCACCCTTTCGTGAAACCTTACGGGCCACAGGACCGAAGAGTTTGCCGGCAAATTCATAGTCTTTGATTTGACAATTCGCAGCGATGACCTTCAATTACTCGGCATGGATTTCAGTGAAGAATAATCAAATGGGATGAGCATCGTCTTCTGCACGTACCACCCTCTTGGAATCTACTGTGAAAGCAAGATCGAGAGAGAGAGAGAGAGAGAGAGAGAGATGCACGAGACCATGTGAGAGTTGTTAATCTAAATTATAAAAATTTGGGGAGATATGTAACTGCCCACTTGAGCCTTGATCTTGTATGATAATTTTGATAATTATATGAGTTAAATCTCTATTATTCTTTCATAGAAGATAAGATTTTTGAATTTGTGAGTTTCATAGAAGATAAACAAATTGGAGAGAAGGTGGAAGGCAAATCACTATTATAAAAAATTTAAAAAGATTTCAAAACCTTTGGGAGTGGCATGCTTAAGATGCTGCAATATTGTAAAAAAAAATAATAATTCAAACTTATCTTTTAGATTACACGGAATAAATTCAAACTTATGATATTTTTAGATAACAGTTGACTTGTATTTCATTGACAAAATGCTCATATAAATGATAAGAGTTAATAAATGCAATTTTAAATGTATACATAGTTTTTTTTTTTTATTTCATCATTCGATATTTAATTTATTGGAAGGTCTCCATGGGTTTTTCTATAAGACCCAACCCGAGAGTATATTTGGGGCAAGTATCAGATCGAGAGTCAAATGAATTGACCCGAGTTAATCCAAGTTCACTAAGAGTTTTTATTTTATAAAATAAGAAAAATTAATAGCACTTTGAAAAGAATAGTCAATGAGTTTGACCTAATCATGAATAGGTTTGTCACGGGGTGACCAAGTTATAAGTGAACCTGAGTTTTTGATTGTTTTATATTGAATTCTCCTCTATTTTCTCTTAAAACTCGACCCAACTTAAATCTTGGGTTATTGATCAACCTCGGGTTAAGCCAAGTTTTAAAATAACAGTTTCCTCTGAGATGCTTGCGATTTAGTCATTAGCTACAGTGATAAGTTTGAAAAGTTAACACTACTTGACATTGTTTTTTTTCTTGATAACATCCTAAAAATATATTTGATTTTAAAATAAACTTTGTTATTTTCTTTGGTTTCTTTTCAATCAAGATATCAATTTCTCATAATCTCGGTAGAAAATTTGGTTAGGTGGCTTAAATTTTGTTTAGGTCCCTTTTTATCCTTTTAAACTTTTCCTTCAAAATTCAATTATTTTAGGTTAAAATTGTATTTTTTTTCCTCCTATTTTGCTTTTTATCAGGTAAACGCATGATTTTTCTTACGAGTTTTGACAACTTTACTTGTTTGTTAGTACTTTGATTTTCATTGTTTTTTTTTTCAATTTTAATTTTACAACTTAACATTAGGTTTATTGAGAAGTGAGCTTCATCAGATTGATTATGAATCAAACTTTATAATTTATTTTATTTGTTTTCTATTGGGTTATCTTAGTATCATATTTCATGTTCTAGGTTTGACAGGTTAACCTGAATTTACACAAGATTTGTTTTTTGTTGTTTTTTTTTTAAATTTTCATTATTCAACATGAGTTTTATCAGTAATTAGGTTTCATAATTTATTTTTATTTGCTTTCATAAGGTTATCATAATTTTATAGCTTGACATGTAAATTGACAAGTTAACTCAAGTTGATCCGAATCAATTCAACATGTTATCATCTCAATATTTATAAAAAAAAAAAATCTCATATTGAATATCAATGGGAGTCAAACTATGTTTTTAGTTATCATTCATATAGTTTTTAAACTTGCCATATCATCTAAGTTACATTGAGTATATCCCCATATGGTTTAAATTGTTTTTCTACTAAAAAAACATTAGTAACACCTAAATATATTTTCAAAATATAAAAACAATTCATCCAAATTGATCTAAGTACCCTCCACATATCCAGATTGTATTTGTTGCCCATTGTCTACAATGTCCAGGGATATTTCCATGTTACTCTCACTATGTTGATAAGATGCATATTGTCCCCTCCCAGCACCATTCACTGTCTAATTTCTTTCACTTCTATGAGATATAAAATCGGGATTTTAGTGCTCTTTTTAATGTCCAACACAAGCTCTATATTAGTGGGATTGTGACTATTTCTTTTGTCTCCACCTTTTTTTTTGTTCAATGAATCTCAATATATATATATATATATATATATATATATATATAAAACTCCTAGACCCTAGTAGCTTGAAATTATGAATTGTGGAGCTAATGGAGAGATTGAGGAGAGAAGCGATTTGGATTTTTAAATCCGGTAGGTGTTTTTAAATAATTTTCATATACTGATATTAAAAATAATTTTTAAAAAATAAAAAAAATATTTTTTTGATATATTTCTAAATAAAAAATATTTTAAAAAATAACCACAATCACACTCCTAAATATATGTTAAAAAACCTGTATTCCAATTAACATGTATTTGGATAAATAGAAGAATAAAAACTAAAATCACTTGTGTATCTTAATAATTGCGTGGGAGGTTCTTGAAATGGGTCAACAAAAGGTCAGCAGACTAGTCAAAGTATCAGGAGCTGGTGCTGTGACCTATAAGAACACATACACAGCAAACATGCACTAACAAAATGAAAGCGAGGGGATGGCCAAAGTCCAAGCAAGCAAAGCTTTAAATGTTGTTTTGTGTAAAGGGTATACTAAATTATAGAAGTAGGAATCCCCATTTAAATTGCTGAAAGATTAATATTTATAGTGAAAGGATGATGATATATACTTGATAACTAATATCTCACCATGTCCTCTATATATTTGTTGAATTATTTCATAATAAAATTGTTAAATTACTTAATTGATTGTGTGTGTGTGTGTAAAATAGAGTATATAAAAGAATAAGCTAAGTTTCTCAGATTTGTTATATGCAAACAATTATTTTTCATTTTATGGGAATGCGTATTCTTAGACTAGTCCACAAGGGGTGTGGTGTGGTGGTAAAAGGCTTGAGATCTGCACAGCAGGTATCGAATTCAAGTCAGGACGTGCACTTCTTATAAGAATCTGGAATAACCAGAGTCTTATTCACTCACTTGGGCCCATAAAATGCGTTTTCCGGAGAGTGTGGTTTCCTCAAATAAAATAAAAAAAGAGTATTCTTAGAATACTTTGTATCAAATGAAATTATTATTTTTTTCGTAAAATTTTACAAGTGCATCAATTCAACCCATTCAAGAAAATAAATTATATTTAATGCTAGTTCTAAGATTTGAATCATATTATGCTATAACTTATTCAATTTAATATAATATATCCATCCCGATTATTATCTGAAAAAAAAACAAAAACAAGGCAGTACTTTTACACGTAGAACAAAAAACCTCTCTTATTGATGTAGTCATTAAATGTTTAGGCTCACACAAACTCATAAGAAAATTAACTTGGTCACTATTTATGTGCATTATTTTTCATCATATCGACCATAAAATGAAAAGAGAAATTAAAAAAGAAAATGAAAAAATGATCCCGTGTGCTTCACAGTTAGGGCACGGGATTTGAATTATAACCTCAATTTCTAGTCAATGCAAGCTACAAGATCCCGTGAGTACAATCAAATATCTTATCTATATAATGATACAAGTCTGTGCGTGAAGCAACTGGTAAGAACATCGGAGCTAGCCTTGGAGGTGATGGGATACAGCCCAACTTTTCTGCATCAAAGGTTTTGGCTTCTGGGTTTTTTATGGCTAACATTTGCTGCTCCATCGAGATGGAGCCTAGGACCTTGAGTGAAGGACAACTCAGCCATGCCAGGGTAGGTGACGACATCTTCTCCTCGTTTGTAAACTTAATTAGGGTTTACAAAAGTCTCTATAGTGATATTGCCTTGGCTGTTTATCTAGATTGCTGATCAGTGAGTATTATATCCTTTGACTGATCACCTTCTTCTCAATCTCCTCTGCAACAGGTTTCTCTTTTGACCTTTAATGAAATTGTATGATTTATCAAAGAAAAAGAAAAGTTCTCTAATAACCATTTCATTATTTTTCATTTCACTATGTACAAGCTAATGGGGTGTTCTTATAACAATTTAGAGTGGCATTATATATTATCACTTGTAAATTTGGGATACATCTCTCTTTTATATATAGATATAGATATAGATATTAAAGTTTTGTTCCAAATACTTGTGTTAGAAAGATGTAACCGTTCTCAAGGGGCGTAGCTTGATGGCAAAGAGTTAGAGATCTACATAGTAAGTGACGAGTTTAAGTCAGAACGTGCATCTTTTATAATAGTCTGGGATAACTGAGGTTTTACTTAATCACCTGGACTCACAAAATATGCTTTCCGGGAATGGAGTCCGGGGATGGAATTTCCTCGAATCCAAAATAAAAAAAATGTAACCAAACACTTAGTGTCGAAAGCTTTTTGAGCCTTTAATGTTTTTTTCTTCCAGGAAGTGGCTGCGGATGTAGCTCAGAAGATGGGACCAAAAGAAGCATCTGCTGTATTCATAAATGTAAATTTCCACGTCAAATCTCTCATAAATAAGAGCATCTCCAGCGGAGATGGCAAATGGAGTGCCAAAATTAAAATATTAATTTTTTTAACATTTTGGAGCTTCTGTTCATGCTCCAGCGGGGATGCCATTTGCCCATGTAAAAATGGCATCCCCTTCCCGAGCTGCTATTTGTAGCAGCTCGGGACATAGAGCTAAAAAAGGTGGCCCCACCTTGGGGCCACCTTTTTTATATATTATAATATATATATATATATATATATAATGTAATATATATATTAGAAAATAATATAATTATATCAAAAAATATTTATTTTTATTTACAAATACCTTAACAAGAGAGTAAAACTTTATATATAAAATTAATAATTACATAACTTACTCCTATTAATTATATAATCAATGTTGGAGGGTTTTTTAAAAGCATTTATTTAATTATATAACTTACTCTTATTAATTGTATAATTAATTGCATAATTAAACTACATACAAAATAATTATACTATATTTAAAATAATATAAAAATAAATGGCTCTCCAAATAGCTTTTACCACTGGAGCACACATCAACAAAAATGCCATTTTTACACTATTCAAAGTGCCATTTTAGAGATTTGGCACTCCAAAATAGCACTCCCCACTGGAGATGCTCTAAGAAGAAAAACACAACATTTTGCATGAAAATGAGCTTAATTTGTTGTTTGTAACTTGTATCTGCAGGGACTAAGACCTGTTGTTTCAATCAAGGAGATGAGTGAGGTTGAGGTAAATGGAGATCGAGATGATCACAAAGTTGCCGAGTGTGAGGAGAAGACTGTTGAGATTATTGACAGACCTTGCCAATGCTCATGTAACCCTAAAGACAAAGAATCCCCGGATCATCATTTGGATCTTAAGGAACCGCTCTCAGCCCCGTTTTGATTCTGCTATTTTAAGGTGTCTAGTCTTTATTTTGTTTTTTACTTAAAATTATATCAACCTCGTGGTTTAGCTTGACGATTAACGACTTGTGTACTTGGAGTTACTTCTCGGATTCGATTTATGTGGCAATGCTTCGTTGGGATAATTTTATATTTATGGCATGGACCTAGACTTTGGGTTGTAATATGAATCTATGGACTTGCAAATATATTCTTTTCCAAAGGTTTTAATGAATTTAATTTAAATATTTTAATAAAAAAATCATGTCAAGAGTTGTTTTGTGGTTCAAGAATTCAATGTCATATGTATATAAAAAATAAAAATCAACCCCTCAACATATGATTTTTTTTTAAGGAAGAGTTGTTTAAGAAATTAACATCAAGTTATAACCAAATGATGGAACAACTAGAACAGATCTAAATTCAAAGTATTAGTAAAGTTAAAAAAAAAAAAAAAACCATCTTTAATAACTAGGGTTGGAGTAACATTGGTAGTAGAAATATTTTTTTTATAATAATGGGTTAAAGGATGGGAAATGTCCAGAATCAAATATCATTGATATCTCCAATTTTTTATTTTTTTATGGAATATTGTCCTCCACGATTGTTTGGCATCCATTTACAATGCAAGCATATAAGAAATCTTCATTTTCTATCTTCTAAACAAGCATTTCTCAAATGCTTATGACTTGTGAGTAAGTCATATAGGCATTAAAAAGAGACAGAGAGATCAGGATAACATTGTAGATTGTGAGAAAAATACTGTGGATTGAGATGGTGTTTTTCACTTCTTTTTTTATTGTTCTTAATTGACATTTACAAATTGTTTTGGTTTATTTTCTATAAGGTTATTATAATCTCAAACAAAATTCATGATATTTAGTTGATGCTCAATTTTGTGATTATTTATTTTTGTTATTATATCATTAAGTAAAAAATAATTAAAATAAGCAAAGTTGTTAAACTTAACGAAGTCTATGATCTGGCTCGTGTGTTTTATAATATAAGTTGTGAAGCTTGAGAATATCTAATATGTTATTATCTTAGTATATATATAAAAATATCATATTGAAAAAAATCTTAAAAGCAAGTCTATATTTTTTACTAGGTGTTCATACTATTTTTATACTCATCAAGTTGACTAGGCAAGTTGCAACGAGAATTTTTAAAGTTGAGTCAATGAGTTGAGTTTAATAACAATGTTATAGTGTTCTCTATAATATGAACATTTTTGTGGTTTATTTTTTTATTCAACCCGTAATACGGACTAGTAGGATACTACTATTATCTAAAATATTAAAATATTCGAGGTTTATCATGGGCTTCAATGTTCATATCTTTCCTTGTTTTATTTCATTTTTTTTAATTTTATCATAACATTTTTTATTGTTTTTATTTTAATTTTTTTATAATTTAATTTCATGAGATAAAATTTTAAGTTGGAGGGGGAAAACAAAATTAAAAGGGAGAGAACCGCAATATAAAACATGAATATATTTTGTGATCAATATTTAATTATTAATAATTTGTATTTTTATCTAAGAAAATATTTTATTTATTTTTAGTTTTTGAGTTTGGGAGGTGAGAGAGAAATTTATTTGAAAACAAAAGAAAAAAGAACGAAATCACAAAAGTGCCCTCATATAAGACGCCGAAGAAAGAGAAGGGAGCGGGGGTATTTCCATCCCTCACCAAATAAAAAACTAAAAAATGATTTGAATCGACAGAATCGGGGTATTAGGGCTTCATTACAATTTAAACCCCCAGACACGGCCATAGCTCTCTTCTCAGCTTGCTTGCTCTTAGGAGGGAAAAAATCCCTAAACTCACAGGTATTCTCTCCCTTTTTCTCTTCAGAAATTTCATTTGTTTTCCAAAAATGTTGTGCTGATTGGTTACTGTGTTGCTGTAGGCTGTAGAGGAGAGGAGAGGAGAGGTTTTCATTTGCTTTGCTTTAGGTGCTCTGTTAGAAGAAGAAGAAGAAGAAGAAGAACACTAAAAAGATGAGCAGTTTAGTAAATAAATCATCTGGGAGGCAATCCTTGTTTTTCCAAGATTTGGCATCACCTGTTTCTTCTGGTAAAGGGAAGTTCTCGACTCCAGCTCAGGCTGCTGCTGTATCTGCTCTTTGGCGTGACAATTTTGGGAGTTCCGATCTTCCTCCTCCTCCCTTTTACACCTTGGAGGACCGTTCGGAAATCTCTCCCGAGTCTGGGATTCCTGATTATCCCTTATCTCCTGACATCAAATCCCACCCTACAACATCTCCATTTCAGTCTTCTGGGAGGGAGTTTGGTACACCCCCAAAAAACAAATCCGAGACTAGTACTTCCTTTGCTTTGATCAGTGGGCAGAATACTCAACAGGGTTCTCCGATTTCCACTTGGTGGTCACCATCAAAAGCTAGAAGCAGCGAAAACGAAGACAAAGGTAAAGGTTCTCCAGTTGAGGGTGTGGTCCAGCCTGGTGCCTTAATCACACTTCCACCGCCTCGAGAAGTTGCAAGACCGGAGAAGCATAGAAACTGCTTGCCTGCAGGGAACCTTGACGAGGAAGAATGGGTTACTGTTTATGGGTATTATTTCATCTCCCTTTTTTTATGCACCCATTGATTTGTTATTTTTTGTTTTCCTCTCTTAGCATTTTGTCATGTAGTATGATGTCTCCTCTTTTTCCTTGCTATCTTGTTTCTGTACTTTCAAATGGATATTTACTTTAGCTTGAAAATATGTACTGGGCATTTAGATTTTCAGATTTTCACAGGTACAGATAACGTTGAATTAGGGCTGCTTTTTGTAGTGTTGTTTTAGATTGGTGGCTCTATGTACTACATAACAACAACCATAACTAAGCCTCAGCACCAAACTAGTTGGGGCCGGTCTGGCTATGATAGCGATGAAATATGGTTGCTGTGCAAATAGCTTTCCATGCCTAAGTTCTTCCTTGATACGCCTAGAACGCTTGTCAAAACTATTGGAAGATCTCTACAATGCTGCTTCCTTTCTAATGTCCTGTCAAACAGTTAGAGCCTTAGAGGTTACTTATGTTAAGAGAAATCATAGTATCAAAACTGTTAATGCCTAGTTTATGATTTGTGATTATTTCTTGTACAATCATTAGGTTGAAAATGAATAGATTTGATGAAATATCTTCACTGGGAATTAGTCAAAGATATGATAGCATTGAACCCGTAATCTATATCATTAAATCCAAATTTGATTTTTTTTAACTGAACTTTCTGGTGTAGCACCTTCTCAATGGAAGTACTTCGATTCAAGTGTAAAATTTAATTGAACAAACAAATCTGATTCTCGTTTTATTATCTATGCCTAGTAGACGAGTTTAATCTAAATGCTAGTATGTTGCATGTAGATAGCTAAATAAGTTTCATAATCATATCATTTAACTTAATGATATTGTGTCTGGGCATTAAGGTGCACCTCAAAATTTTTGTAACTGTAGCAGACGAGTCTTTTAAATCTATCTATGTAGATCTCTAACTCTTTCTCAAAAGTTATTACAAGTATGGATGTTTCTGCATCATCATGAGATAAATTTTTGACATAAAAGCCGCTTCCAACCACTAAACAATAACACATAATAAGTTACCATTCTTTATTAAAACTGATTTTGAAATTGTTTTTTGTGTTTGTTATCTGTGTAAAGGAGGTAGCAGGATGCAATGTAATTGTTTCAGCCATCCTATATATGATTGATCTTTTGGACAGAATTCCAGATTATTGTTTACTGTGACAATTACAAAAGAAAATATGCTAATTTAAGTTCACATAACACAATAAATTTTATTTTATTTTTTTTGAATTTTTATGCTTGATGTGATGAGCAAAGTCAATTTATTACTGTTAAATTGCTAATGCTGCCACTATGAGAGTCATAGAGAAACCCCTTCTTTGGTATTTAAGCCTTGCCAGTAAAATCCTCTGTATAATCTGCTCATGCAAGGTTGATTATCTGACGCCGAAGAAGTTCTCAACCAATATTCCTACAAACATGTATTTTCTTCTATTCTTTTAGAAAAATCTTGCAATTTCTGATGATAAAGCTTCAATCCATCTAAAGAAGAAGATGACATGAGATGCTTTCTGTAATCACAAAAACAAAACGAGATGGAGATTTCAACCAATGATTGGTTAGTTTATAGAAAGAAGAGTTAATGAGGTGTGGTGCAGAATGTGAGAATTGGTTCATAAAACCCCTTTTCAGATTTAATTGAAAAAAATGTTTCACTTCTATGATGGAGTGTTTCAAGTCAAACCAACAATGATTGCAATTATTTGTTGCTATAGTTATTTCTAGTGGTTTGATGGTAACTGAAGTTCTTAGAAGCATGCAGCCAGGAATCTGAAGCCTTGGAGGCTTGTGTATTATTATTCTTTATTAATCTATGTCACGAGTTGAGAAATGTCCTCCATTTCTCCATGTTGTTTCCTTACATTCTAGATCTATACCACTTATTGGAAATATTTATTTGTCAGATTTGCTCCTGGCGATACCAATTTAGTGTTACGGGAGTTTGAAAAATGCGGCATGATCTTGAAACATATTCCTGGTCCAAGGGAAGCTAACTGGATGCACATTCTCTATCAGGTTCTACTCGTTTGCTGTTTATCATTATTTAGAGGCTGTTCTTTTGTTGTTTTTTCATATCCTCGTTGCAAATTTTCTTTTGGATTTTTGCACTTTTAAGGTTTTTCGATATGAATGAACAATTGCATCTCAGAAACATATGCTAACTGAGCTTAAAAGTTTACAAAGGTGGTGATATACATGAGAGAATTTGGAACTTTAAGGAGGCTTAACATTTCCTCAATTCTGTGTTTAGTGGGAGTATGGAAGTATTCATGTATACCTGTTTGGCTGTTCCATGATGACTTCTAATCAACCAAGTTCTTCTGTAGATTTTTGCTATCAACCAATATGCTAGATTATTTGCATAAATATGGTCGCTACAGAATGTTCACCTGATATTCAGGCATCATTTCTCAGGTCAACAGGTGACCTGGGTTCTTATCAGTCCTCATACCCTAATTTGATTCCATAAGAATAAGCTGCTGCTGTCTGGTTTATGTTCTTCCTCTTGCTTTTTTTTCTTGGCTTATTGTCTCACGTTTTCTTCATCTTTTTTCACCAAGAATTGTGTGTTATATATCTACTATTATTATATGCATTGTTGAAAATCTTATCTGTCCATCTATTTTGGTCATTGTGCTTTATACCTATATGCTTTATCCAGAAGTCCTCTGGAACCCTTTTCCATTTTGCTTCTTTGCATCAGAAATTGTGCACAACTTTTTCTGATACTCTTAGCCCAAGGTATCAAGGTGTTACATGATTATGAGTCTGCTCCATGTCAAAGCTTATTTAGTGGCATGTCCTTTTGCTGTGTAGAGTCGAGCTGATGCTCAGAAGGCTCTTAGCAAGAATGGGGTGCAAATGAATGGAGTACTGATCATTGGTGTGAAGCTAGTGGATCCAATGCAACGCCAGGCTTTGAATGAAAGAATTAACAATCAGGGATTCATGACCTTACCCCCATCTTCATTTACTAGAACCCCAGATTCAAACACATTTAGAGCCTCTCCTCACCCCCACTCTCTTCAAAATGGCAGCAGCAGTGCCCGGCCGTCAGGAGGTGCCATTGCTTCCCCAGCAAGGTCCATGATATCCAAAGTCTTTGATGTTATGTTTGGCATTTAGGTTTTGTGTTGATCTAAAAGCCTTTTTTTATATCTTGCTAGAGTATTTTTCCTCGGCAACTAGAATATAACAGAGTTAGGTTTCTTATGTCTCATTGTGTTTCCCATGGGAGATATTTGTTATATTCCCTGTCTTGAAAATTGTACTAAGACTCCTATTTGAAAAAAGAAACAAAAAAAACTGTAGTTAGACATCTGCCGTATGATATTTGCTCAAATGTTGAAAAATGAAACGGTGTTGCTATGATGAATTTGGAAGATAATAGAAACCAATTTTCTTATTTTGTTAAGTTGATCTGGAAGCAATTATTTTACGTATTTCCTTTCTATTTTTTTTTTTTTGTTTCTTTAAATTACGTGATGATGCATGATAGTGTAATATGACTCAAATTCTATAATTCTATTATTATTTTTTATTTTTTATTTTTTATTATGATGTGAAAGAAAAGAACGAGGTTGGTTTGACAGCATAAAAAGGATAAGGTCCAAGAAGGTTGGAATTTCCCTGAGATTTTTTAGTATCATATTACAGGTTACAATGTTCATAACTTGGTGTCTTGAATTTATGGAAAAACTCTACTGAAATTCTGGCAGAAAGGATGTTCTTTTTTTTTAAAAAAAAAACAAATTGTTTTTGATATAATTAAAAGAATTAATTAGAAATTGCATCTAAAAGCTAAGGATATTACACATGCAGCTTGAGATTTAATTAAAGTGAAATTGAAAAAAAAACAAAGTGTTGAAGTTGGTTGTAATTGAAAGACCAAAGATCAAAATGGAAAATATAAGAAAGCTTGGAAATTCAATTCATTCAGCGGGGGATGTAATTGACGATAAATATTAGAATTTTAAGGAAAAATGGATAAATTACATGAATTACAGGATGAAAAAACAAGATGAAAAGCGATGAATTTTTTTTTGAAGGTGTCATTAATTCAACCAAGGGCTTAAACTAAAGAGAAAAACTTGAAATTTAGTCAATTTGATGAAAAAGGAAAGAATTAAAGGAAGAAGGATCAAAATGGAAGTGATGTTAAAATGTTTGGGTTATTTTAATTTAATCACGGGTTTAATTGAAGATGAAAAATGAGAGTTTTAGGCGATTTTATTGAAAATGCACAAATTGAAAGTCATGGATCATAATGTAAAAGACACTAATATGAGAGGAATGTTTTTAATTGTATTGAGGGATAAATTAAAGTACATCTTGAAAAAATCAATCAAAATTGGGGCAAGTTAACTATACTAACTAAATTAATTCCAAATAAAATATCAAGCTTGGGGTAAGTTAACTAACATAAACACCTAACAAGACTTGTAATATGTTGGATTCACTAATGATCATGGTTTTTTTATTAGCTTAATGCCATACTTAACTAGAGTATCAATTGGTTGATAATAATTTATAGAAAACTTCTTTTGCATATTTTCCTTTTAAGGTGAAGATTCCACAACCAACTTGCTTTCCTTCAATTCCTAAAAATAAGTCACGAGTCTCAAATCTATCATTTAAAACCCTTTCACCATAATTACTTAAGATCTTCAATCATAGAAGAATTATTACCTGTAAGGTCATTTCTAATGACTTTTTCCATTTAAAGAAATCAAATGATTATTACAACACTTTAAATAGTGACATTTACCTCTTTTTTTCTCGTGTGGTATTGCAATGAAAAAAAGCTAGTTTAGCAAGCTATTATGCTTTTCACATAGAATGATGAAAAAGAGAAGGAGAGTTTAAAAACAAAAAAATAGTTAGAGTTTTCTCTCTATCTCCAATGGCTTTTGCCATTTAAAGGAGCCAAATGATTAGTACAATATTTTAAATAGTGGCATTTATGTTCTTTTTATTTTTTTCTCATGTGGTATTATGATGGAAAAAGCTATTTTAGCAGGCTATTATGCTTTTTACATAGAACGATGAAAAATAGAAGGAGAGTTTAAGAAGAAGAAAATAGTTAAAATTCTCTCTTTTAGAAGTTTCCTAGAAAAACATATAGGCACAACTTTTTATTTGGACAAAAGAAATTTTTGTATCTCATATAGTTATCCTATTGGAGACTTAAAATTAATAGATAAGGAGTTGTTATTTTAGTTATTAGTTTTTTTTTTTTTTTTTGCTCTCTATATAACTCTTCCATTGGAGATGCTTTAAATATTAAATCATTTATATAAAGGTAAACAAATAAAACATCCCATTAAATGTTAGTTTTCACATACAAAGCATGTTCATATGACATATAGAGAAACTATTCTAAGTGAAATAAGCATTGCTTTTAGAGTTCCATGCTTGTGATACCTGTCGGACAACATAAAAAACTTTATTCACCTTGCATTCCATCTATTTTTGCACTACAATAATGAAGCTAGATCGTTGCTTAACATGTACTTTCTCTTTAGAATGAAAATTAAGAGAGCTTGACTTTACTTTTTTTAGAGCAACTTCCACTTTGTCTAAGTTAATGAGATTAATAACCTCATCATTTCAAGTGAAGTTACTGGTGCAAACACTTCTTCATAATCTATTCTATATTGTTACTTATAGTCTTTTGCCACCAACATAACCTTGTGTTTTTCTACCTTATTGTGTATATATTTTTTTTATTTTGAGCATCTTTGTGACACCAATTGCTTCTTGTCCTTAAAGGAAGTGTGGTGAGCTCTCAAAATTTTATTTTATTTTCAATAAAATTCATCTCATATTCCATTTTTTTTCCATTTTGCTTCTTGAGAAGCTTCTTTAAATGTCATTGGATCGTATTTTTTTTAAAAAAAAAACATCATGATAAAATTATCAAAATCAATTACTTGTTTGATATCATATATATTCTTGAGATGTTCTTATATTTCTTGGAGCTAAACTAACAGTACCCTCTGATAAAAGTTGAATTTCATCTTAAGAAAGTGATGATAACACATTCTGTTTTCTTCTTCATTCTTTATTCTAAAACAAGTTGTTGTGTTGACGTTACTCCAACTATACAACTACTCTTCATTAAACTAAACATCCTTTGACATCCCTATTTTTTTAATGATATGATTATGACTTTTCACATCTACACACATATATAATATATTCAACAATATCAAATACTCTAAGTGACCAAGCTTTGATGTGTGTAAACTCCATGTTTTTTTATGCTTGATATTATGAATATGCTTTATTCAAAAAGATCAATACAAATAACAACATCTCCCCATGATTCTCTCTTTAGGATAGTTTCTTTATTTTAATACACATCTAAACATAATAATATTTATATTCTTCCTCTCATACATCCTATTTTGTTTTAGTGTTTAAAGCACAATACCATTTTCCTTGCAAAAAATCATTAAACTTGTGTGAGTTATAGTCTCCACCCCCTTCTGTTTTTAAGCATTTCAAATGACATCACTTTGCTTCTTAACTAGATTCTTAGACCCTTTAAATCTACTAATGATTTATTTTCTTTTAGCAAATAAACCCAAGTTCCCAAGTTTTATTATGTAATCATCTGTAAAGATGAGAAAATACCTGCTCCCACCAACTGATGTAGGCTTTTTTTTTTATCAATTTTTCACTCATGGGTGTAAAGAGAACCAACCATGAGCTCTTCCATTGTCATCTGTTCTATATCTTTGACTGTTTTACTGCCACAACAACAGGATCAAATTTTGAGTTCAAAGATCTCAAAAACTCTCCATTTTCTGAACACCAACAATATTCTCTCAATTTTTTAGTAGATGTAAAACTGAAATTACTTATATAAAGTAATCAAATATGGATTTATTGCTCTTCTTATTCAATTTTTCTACACCATTGCAATATTATAAGAGAACCACTGTATAATGAATGAATTTAGTAATCAGGGCGTAGTTGAACAAGTGTTTTGGTTTTTTGTGTTAATGTCAATGGAGGGTGGTGGCAGGGGAAGGTTACAGCAGAATTTCCGCAAAATGTAATGTAATGCTCTATTATATTCATCACCAGTACTTATTAAAATGTTTATTTATGAACAAAATTTTAGCTCACACTGTACAAGAAACCGCACAGTGAGACCAGTAAGTGCCCTGCCTCCTTCTGTTGCCTATAAAAACCTCCCCCCTCTCTAGATCGTCTATTGCCTAACTGCCTCCTATCTATTACAATTTTACATAAAAAAAAAAAAAAGGTTTTGAAAAATCGAAGAAGCTTGAAGAAAAAAGGCCCTAAGAACATGATGATGAATGGCCAAAAAAAGGCAGCAGCAGAGGTGGCAGTGCAGCTGCCTGAGTCAAAGATGGTGGCCGGGAGCATGAGTGGGCCCTTTGGAGGTGCTTCAGGAGGGGGAACGGCAGCTGGTTTGAGGAGGCCTTTTGGCAGGAAAGCTGAAGTTATGAACGTGTTGCTCAGGGTGTTGTGCATGGTGACCTCTGTTGCGGCTGTGTCCTTCATGGTAACATCCCAACAGTCCAGCACCGTCTCCATCTATGGCTTCACGCTCCCTATTCAATCTAAATGGTCCTTCTCTCACTCATTTGAGTAAGTTAAATTTACCCTAATGCCCTTCGCCCCCTTTGTTCTTGCTGCTTCTGTTTCTGCTTCTGCATGGTTGGTTTGTTGCAGGGAAAGGGGAAAGATAACAGAAAGTGGAAGGAAATTTTGGATATTGACATCTTAATTGTTGTTAATGGAGGGTACTGTCTATTTAATCATACGAGTTTAATTCAAAGCATTTTCCGTTTTCACTGTGTTAATTTTATACTCACAATGAAGATAATGTGCAGAATCCACTTGCTTTACTTTCGCTTATTTTCTTGGTAACCAAACAACCCAAATGAAGTGGCAATTTGAGCCCTTTCTTTCTCCTTTTCATTTTTAATTGATCACAAGACCCTTTATTTGTGGTTTTTTTACAATTCAATTTTCTGTTCGGTTTTGTCGAACCCAAGCTTGGCCGACAAAAGCGGAGCCTGACCTCACTCGTTTGTCCAGTTCTATGAAAGAGTTTTGTCTTTTTATGTTGACGAAGTTGCCCCTGGTTTTGTTTCTTCTACATGAACAACAAAAATTTTGGTAGTCCCACCCCCATCCTCCCCTTTGTTAGCATTTGAATGAACAGAATCAAACCCGTGACTGTCGTTGTTTTCTTCCTTTGCTTTTCTCTTTTTCGAGTCGTGGTCAGATTATGATTTTCTACTTTTTTGACTGAAGTAAATCTTGCGTGACAAGTCGTTGCCTGTCAGTTATAGTTAGACTGACAATCCTGTACCTCCTGTTTCAAGAGGTCTCGTGTTCTAATTGGTAACTTGCATGTTCGAATCCTACTTAAGAACAACATATATCAAAGAGTTATATTTGTGTAAATTCGGATGAGCTAATGTTAAGAATTCTGTCAATCCTGCTGAAACAGATATCTGGTCGGAGTCTCTGCAGCTGTCGCAGCACACTCATTGCTGCAACTGCTGATTAGCATCTCAAGGTTGCTTAGAAAATCTCCGGGGATTCCATCAAGAAATCATGCATGGCTTGTTTTTGCAGGAGATCAGGTATATACATAAAAAGCATATCTTAAAAAGCACGCATCTACTTGCCTCTCCAGCTGGTAGCTTCTTAGTAGTTTCGATGGCAGCAAAAGTGCCTTTCCTCATTCTGAATTTTTCATTTGTTTGTCCACTAAGTTTTCTTGTTACCAGGAAAAGTTAAAATTTATATGCTTTATTGGTTATCAATGATCTTGAAAATCTACAGAATTCAGCTTATTCATTTTACTAAACAAGGTAACCAGGTCAGCATGAAAACGAATCAGAGTCTTCTTACTGATCCCACCTAGCTATAGACTATAGTGCATACTTTACAAATGGAACATGCACAAAATTGAAAAACCCCTTGGCAATTAATGTAATAGAAGTGTTGTTGGAAACTGACATAACTTGTGCTTCCTCATTTTTCAATGGGAGAATTGAGTAAGGCTATACTTCTTGATCTCTTGGTAAAAAATGTTGTTGTCATATCATAGGCTTTTGTAAGATCAATGGCAGTTGCCACCACTCTCAAACTATTATAAGCTATGCTTGATCCAGGAACGGAACTAGCTTGTAAAGTACTAATGATACCATCAGGCAAAGGCTTGATATGGTTGGCATGAATCAGCCCCCCTGAATTTTGCATCAGCTCATTATGAGTGAGCCCAAATTTAAAATGATGGCCATTTCGATATCCCATTCTAGGACAAAGGATTCTCGAATTTTCTGGTGCTGTTAGTTCCAAAGCTGTCAAATTGTTGAAATTTGTCAAGAAATTATTTCATCTAAAAGCTCAAAGTGTAAGGTGAGGTTTTAGAATATAATTTATATCTAACATACTCTCTCAAGTGGAAACTCTTTAGACTTGAAACTTGCACGGTTTCACACTACCTTGTGCTTATTTTTTATCAAAAAGAATGAGAGGCGAGAATTGAACTCGTGATCGTTGGGTCAACAAGACTCTAATACTATGTCAAGAAACCATCTTACCTAAAGGCTTAAATTGTTAAGTAAGATTTGGAATATGATTTATATCTACTGGTGCTACTTCCCCTAGCTGAAAATGTAAATTAGTTGTCGCATCAATTTCGCCCAAGTCAGCTTGACTGGTAATTAAGGGTGCTTGTTCTCTAAAGTTTGTACTCGTGCAGTCTCAAGTATCTGGTTTCAACTCATCCATTAATCTAGTCCTCTGCTGAGGTTTATCAACTTTTGAGTTGTAGGTATTTGCATATGCAATGATCAGCGCCGGGGCTGCTGCGTCAGGAGTCACCAACCTCAATCGCACCGGAATCCGGCACACAGCTTTGCCAAATTTCTGCAAGCCTCTACGGAGCTTCTGTGACCATGTTGCCGTCTCTATATTCTTCACTTTCTTTAGCTGCTTCTTGCTTGCTGCGTCTGCTGTTCAGGAAGTCGTGTGGCTCTCCAGATCCAAGTATTGAAGATCTTTTCCCTTAGATATACTTGTTCTTATCCTTCCTGGACAAGCTCGAATTCTACGAAAAAAGGGTGTATCCTTCAATTAACTCCAGTGATATCTTCTATCTTTACTGGAAGTTTTGCGATTATGGCACTTTAACCCTTTGTAAATAACAAGGATTTGTCTATTTTGCTACAGCGCCATGCATGACTCACTTTCAGACCCATTTATGAGCAGCTTGTTTCGATACTCTTGTACGTGCTAGCTAGTGTTATTCAGGTTTTGGGTACTGATGATCAGAAAATTTGTTACACTACATGCACGAGCCACCTTAAATCGGAGCTAACAAATTATACAAGTTTGAGGTTTTTGTGTAATTTTAACGATAGAATGGCAGTTTCCCATTAGAAATATCAGTTCGCCGTGGAATTTTAAGGATTGAAGAACATCATGTTTAACAGGGCTCATACAAGTTTAAGGTTTTTGCGTACTTTTAACGATAGAATGGCAGTTTTCCATTAGAAATATTAGGTCGCCATGGAATTTTAAGGATTGAAGAACACCATGTTTAACGGGGCTCATAATGGCAGTTTCCCATTAGAAATATCAAGTCGCCATGGAATTTTGAGGATTGGAGAACACCATGTTAAACGGGGCTCATACAAGTTTGAGGTTTTTGCGTAATTTTAACGATAGAATATCAGTTTCCCATTAGAAATATCAGGTCGCCATGGAATTTTAAGGATTGAAGAACACCATGTTTAACGGGGGGCTAATACAAAACTTGTATTGCCCCATTATGATTTACACTCTCAATTTTTTTTATAACTCTAAAATTCAAGTAATTAGATGTTGGGCTTAAGCTCCTTTATGAAGATCCTATCGCCATTAGTAATTAATGAAACCACAGCTAAGTTATAGATTTTGCTGTTGCAAGTTCATTCACACAAATCTTGAGTCCAGCTATGAATAGATTTGAGTGTTTTAGGACTTGAAAATGTTTGGATTTGAGTTTTAAAATGATTTTTTTTTATTTAACTTGACGATGATCTCTTGAAGTAGCTTGATAGTTAGAATGGTGAAATGCAGGTAATGGATAGTGACAGAAGAAGGTCTAATCCAAATATCTAATATATATAATTCATTTACTAAAATAACAGAAGAGTTAACACCACACAAACAAGGATTAAAAATAAAATTAGTTGATGAGAGAACTCAAGGTAGATTATACTCATCGTATCTTTTTTGTTTTTATCCTTTTAGCTTCTTTTTTTGTTTTCTTCTTTGATTCTTTTTTTTCAATTTGATTCTTAATGTTGTGTTTACTTTGATAATTTATTTCAATTACCTTGTTATATAGTCCTTGTTGTCTAGAAAAAATTATGGTGTAAAGTTGATACTCAATTTCCTAAAATATAATTGAATTTTATTGTTTAAAAACAATTAAAACTTTGGCGGACAAATCAAAAGATCAACACAGAAAAGCAACCTCCTTTGGTTTTCTACTATATATGAGGCTTTTTTTTTTTTTTTAATTAAAAAAAGGTGTTCACATTTCAATTTCTAAGTTGAGAGATGAGATAAAATATTATCGAAAAACAGTGGAGTGAAGAGGGTTATTGATAGTACATAATCAACAATGAAAAAAATATTGATACTGATGTCAGAGTGATTTATTTGACAAATCGAGTATCATAATATTATTTTATTGAAACTTGATTTTATGATTATAATAAGATATCATCTAAAAAAACAAATATCCCAATAAAATAATATTGCAAAAGATTGATTGTGTTAATAAGATAAATAGTTTTATTTAGAGAGTTACATATATTATCCTTATTTCAAGTCATTCATATTTTTTAAATTTGTGTTTATTGCATTATAATTGTATTAAATAAAGAATGTAGAACAAAAGATTATGTAATTTGTTTAGGAAAAAACATATTAACAAGAAAAGGAAGAAATATTTTATCAAAATATTTTATTTCAATATGGAATTTAACCTTTTACTATACTTTATTTTCTTCATATGAAGAAATAATTTTTTTCAAGGCTCATGGTGCTATGAGATGAGATATTTTAATCTATATTTATCTGTTAGTTTTCTCGTTGAGTTCTTAGCTGGTATTCATGACTTATTTTAACATATGATTCTCTATTTTTTTAATTAAATACTAAATTTTCCTTGTCCTACTAAATTTGATTATTGTGGATTCATTTTAGGTGATTGGTTCTTGATACCTGCAAAAAAAAAAAATATTGGGTGATTTTAAAGACTTTCCAATGGTTAAGTCAATAACTATTTGATAGAAAATAAAATAATATTATAAAGAAACACCTTGAAAATAAATATGCAATAGAAAATGCAATTTCTAAATAGCTCAATAGTTTTTTTATGGAGATGAGAGACCTATTTTTTGTACTTCATAAAAAGATCAATGCCATAAAAGTAATGCTCATAAATTATTGGATGAGATATCTACAAGAAATTTGTGTTTATAGAATTATGGATAATATTATTATAATTAGAAATTAAGATGAGAATTTTATTATTTTAATGCTCTATGGAGCTCTTTATTCATTCAAATGAATATAATATGAACTTCGAAATAATTAGACATCTTCTGTCATTGTTTTTTATATTAACACGTGTATAAAATTTAAGATATAAGCTTCGATTTCTCTAATCTTAAATTAAAAAAACAAAAAAAAAATCCCAGCAAGTCCTGTTTTGAAAGAGTCAATCAATTCTGGATTTCTCCAAATCATAACGGTCACAAATCCACACACGATTATCCCCATAACGATCCATTACTCAGTTAACGTAACCACAAAAATCCTCCACGTTTTGAGTTAAATTAACTTCCCACTACTACTTGCAGCCATCCACCTCTATATATATATATATATACCGCAGGAACCCACGTCCAGTATATCATAGCAACCTGACTTTTCGTCATATATCTCTTTATCTAGCCGGATACAATGATGAAGATATCTAAAATGGCATCTCTTGCGGTTTTCTTCTGCACTTGTTCTATCATTGCTGCTGGTCTGGTAAACGCAGAAAGGGTGTTCAAAGTTGGGGATGGGTTTGGATGGCAGAAACCTGGACAAAACAGCTCTGCTGTGTACACTCAGTGGGCTAAGACGAACAGATTCCAAGTTGGAGATTCTCTCTGTGAGTTCATTACAGCTACCTTAATTATCACCTTTTAGCTAGCTAGATTGGTTTTTTGAGTCTGCGATATTTTCCTGATGATTTTTCCTTCCAGTTCCACGACCAAGTTTTGTGTTTTTTTTCTTATGAATGACGAGAATATATTAAGAGGAGAAATAGCTCTGGCAGCTGGTAGCTGACAGAAGCAATTAACAGGGTGAAAATTTACAACCAGGAAATGAAAGCCACATCTCTCCTTAAACTCTCCTTGGTTCTAAAATATTTTACAGAGCGGGAAACCGTTTTCAGTTCATCGATATTTACATGGTAGAATGCATGCAGTTTATGAAGCAATTACTTGCATTGTTAATGATAACATTTGTTGAATATATTGTAAAGTTTCTTTCATTTTGTGCTTGCTGCTAACGATTTATGGCCAGAGGTGTCCTTGCAAGAAAATGAGTAGCAGCTAAAACAAGTTTTCTTAATTTTGTGCAGCCAGCAGTTTTTAAACTGTCAGATATATATATATTTGATACGTTCATTGTTTCCTTCTTTTTTGCAGCCTTCGAGTATAAGAATGATTCGGTCGTTGAGGTAGAAAAGTGGGGTTACTTTCACTGTGACGCTAGCAAACCTATCGTCGCCTTCAACAATGGCCATGGCGTGTTCAAGCTCGACAGGCCAGGGCCTTTCTTCTTCATCAGTGGAACCCTAAATCACTGCAAGGGTGGCCAGCGTTTGCAAATTGAAGTGATGGGTCTGCACCACCACTCTCCTCTGATCGCCAACCCACCAGCTGCGCAGCCAGCACCGTCCCCGCTACAAAGTTCAGGAGTGTTTGTCTCCATGACACGTGGCTCATCGTCAGCGCTTCTGATCGGCACACTGATTGCTTTGCTATGGTCTTCACCATAACCTAGCTATTTCCCTTAATTCTCAGTTATTATTATTATCCGTAGGTTGTTTTTCTTGCTGTAATCTTGTGTTGGAGCATTTGTCTTTTGATTCATTCATTGCATATTGGACATTGATGTTGGATTTGATATGCTAGGAGCTGTAGTTTGATTATTTTCTAGACATGCTGTTTTTATTGAATTCCATGCATTTTATTAGCACAATCCAACTCCATCCATTGTGATTTACTTCTTCTTTCGATATTTACGTTGCTCCATGAAAATAGAGCCCTCTTTCATCTTCAAGCTCTTAAGAAAGTAGCAAAAGAGAACGTTAAGAACTTCGCAAATTGGGTTTGGAATGGAGGGGTGTCGATCCTCCAAAAAGAAGAATGCTTTTGTCAATTTGGATGATCGAAAAAAAAAAGATGATCTAGGGCTTAAGAGAAATAAATTTGTTCTTCCTATCTTCAAGATTTCCTGCCTAGCTCGTTTGTACTGCAAATCCCTTCTCAAGAAATTGCCCTAGACTCTAAATTGTATCTTGTATATTATAAACTTGAAAGATAAATTTATTCTCACCATTTTTTAGTTCAATAAGAACTTTACCTCTACCTCTAATAGTTCCCTAGGAAAGATCATTAAATGCGGTGTTGCTAATGTGTTCTTCATCAAGTTTAGAAAACACTTCCTCCATTCCTATAATTAAGGTTATCTTTGAAAAGGCGGTTGCGGTTGTTTTTTAAAGTGTTTTTTATTTAAAAATACATTAAAATAATATATTTTTTTTTACCTTTTAAAAATTATATTTGATATCAGCACATCAAAATGATTTAAAAACATCAAAAAAAATCATTTAAAATAAAAAAAAAAAAATTTTAGGGAAACACGGCAGTATAACCGCAGTCCCAAACAACCTCTAAATGTGTGAATGAATGTAATGGCCTAAAACATGATAAATTATTTTTTATGCTAAATATATATTTTTTGAAAAAGTAAATGATGCGAAGAGATGTATTTTTTAAACGTGGCCATAATGAAAATTAAAAACAAATGTTTACATTTTTATGGTGAATAAGTTGCCAGAACTCAAGTACAGTGTAGGAATAATGGCGGCACGTGGGTTCCACAGCCACCATGATGGTCGGCATCTGGAACCACGCGCTGTCACCGGTTAAATAAAAATTAATTTAGATATTGATAATATCACCGTCGGGTTCCTTAAGCTTATAGTTGCTGGTTTTTGGACGTTCAGTGACGGTGAAGATAGAAGAAAAAGCTGAGCTGGCAGCATCAGAAGATGGTTGTGAGTTGTGACTAATGAGCCATGTGATAAGATTTGAATGGCCTTCAAAGCAAGTGTTAGATTTCTTGGGTGTAGAGGCATAATTATCATTTTACTATTATATTAAACAGTGTTTTTCAAGGATATTTAGTTTCCGTTAGTGTTTTTGTTTTTTACTGGAACTTATACTTTGCAAATTTTAAATTCATTCCATTTTTTTCTAAAAAGTTACAAGTTAGTCCATAATTAGATCTATCGAGCAAGACTCTATGTTTGCTTAGAAGTATGGTTGAGGTTGTTGAAAGTATTTTTCGTCAGAAATGCATCAAAAATATATATTATTTTTAAAAAATTCATTTTAATATCTTCACATGAAAATGATATAAAAACACCAAAAAAATTTAATTGAAAGTAAAAAATGAAAAAAAAATCAAAAATATTTTTAAAACCAATGACAAAAAAGCCTTTAAAAACGATTTGGGCTTTTAAGAGTCTGTTTGGGAGGGTGGTTGCGGTTGTTTTTTAAAGTGATTTTCATTTATAAATATATCAAAATGATATTTTTTATTTTTTAAAAATTATTTTTGACATCAGCACATCAAAATGATGTAAAAACACCCAAAAAATCATTTAAAATGAAAAAAAAAATGAATTTTGGTCAAACACCAGTTTGACTGCAGTGCCAAACAGACACTAAATGTTAGCTTTCTCTCTTCAATTATTGAAAAAGCAGGTAGTGATAATGGAGCAATTAAGATCCTAATCAATCAAATTCGAACTCTAGTAAATATGATGATTATAATGGTGGCTTGTAGCATAAGGTGGGGTTATTTTCAAGAAATCATTTTTGGTGAAGTGTCTCCTATTGATTATTTAATTAATTAAATAAGAAATTAATCAATAATTTGTGTAGGTCCAGTTTCACGAGCTCTTTTTTTTTTTTATTCCTTTTTCTCTAAAAAAATGTCTCGTATTAGCTGACAAGAAAACTTCTTCATAGGGGCAATAAATATATAAATCATAAAGCATTGACAATACACCTTACCAAACTAGGTGATGTCTAGCAGAGCAAGAACAACACCCCGAAACGGACAAAGCCAGTGATTTGACACAACACCTCACCAACTGCTACATACTTAATGTGGTTCATGCATGAAAGACAACATAATTTACTATTTGTTTTTTCAAATATTTTTTATTATTATTTCAAATATTAACATATTAAAATAATCTAAAAATACTAAATATATTTAATTTAAGTACAAATAAAAAAGAAAAAAAATATATTTTTTCAAAAATATTTTTGAAATGTATTGTCAAACACGGGCAACTAACCAAATATATGAAAGTTCAGCTAATCACAAGAGTTAAAGAGTTAATTGAGCAACCTTATTTTGAAAAATATGGCATACAACTATATATATATATTCATGTATCTATACAAGATAAGATTGTTTATTGGTATTGCGGTGTCTATTAATTTTTAATTTTTTTTTATATTAGCACAATAAAACTATAAAAAAAAACTAAAAAATATTAATATAACATTTTTCTCAAATTAAACACGAATGAGTTGTGATAATTCAACAATAATTATGATTACTTTAATAATTCCCACAAAAATGGCAAGAATTAAAAAGCTTAAATAAGTTAAAACTAAAACCACAATAGGTGTTATCTCCTCGGCACTTTTATTATATTTATCTATAGATGGATAGATTCATAATCTATCTGCCTACAAAACAGCCACGTTTTGACAAAAAGGCCTCGCTATTTTTTATTTTTATCTTTTAATTTTCTTATGACTCACGTGCATATAAAGCTTTTCTCTCCATTCGTCTTTCTCTATTAACTGCCAACAAAATATGACCCGTTTATGGTCACGTGTTAGAAATAATCTCACATCATAATTGTTTTTCTTGATGATTTTATGAACTTTAATAAAAAATTAAAATAAAATAATAGAATATATAGGAGTCTATTTTATAATCTTTCAAGTCTTAACCTTTTCTAGCACTTAAATTCCATAATAGTCTTGACACATTTGTAATTTCTTACAATACTATGAGATATTTCAATTTTATAATAAAAATTAAGATATTGAAAGAACAAAAATATTTTTAGATTAAAAAAACAAATAAAGTGTACAGTATTAAGAATAAACAGCGGAGTCAGGATGAGATATAGGGCATGTTTAGGAAGGCGGTTGCGGTTGCTTTTGAAAGTGTTTTTCATTTAGAAATACATCAAAATGATATTTTTTTAAATTATTTTTGACATCAGCACATCAAAATGATTTAAAAACACCAAAAAAATTCATTTAAATAAAAAAATCAAATTTTAAAGAAACGGCGGTACACCCACCCTCCCAAACAGTCTTATATATTTCTCATCTCCATCCTAGTGTTTATCGGGTTTGGGATGGCGGGGAGGGAGGGGGTAATGTCTTCTCCTATTGGTTCTGGGGCAAATTTAGGAGTTCTTTTAAATAAAAAAATTTGACAAACTTTTAGAAAGAATTAATTATTCTACAAGATTAATTAATAGTATAGATTGCATTATTTGAAATTTAGTTTTTTTTATAGAGAGGCCACACCACCATATGCAAGAAATTATACCTTCATTTATGTTTGAAATAGTTATAAATTTTGTTGTGGTTAATGTGTTGTTGTCGACTAAATTAGAAAGAAAAACTTAATTTCTTTTGTGATCTTTACTCTAATGAAAAGTATTCTTGACCTAAAATTAAAGAGAAAACCCTACTAGATGACGTGAGAAACAAAGAACAATGCCTTAAATCAACAACATAAGATTGAAGGCTTGTTTGTTTCTTGTATATGGATAGGGAAATGTTGTGCGAGAGACAATTTCGAAGATATTATTATAATTAATTTAGTGTTTATTTGTGAGTGTGGTTGATGATATTTTTGAAAATATTTTTTCATTTAAAAATACATTAAAATAATATTTTTTTTATTTTTTAAAAAAACATTTTTGATATCAATACATGAAAATAATATAAAAACATTAATATTTTCTAATTTAAAGTGAAAAAAAATAATAATTTAAAAGGCACTTCTTAAAAGTTGTGTGGGGTACACAGAAGGAGGCAAAAAAATCAGCACGCCCAGTGGGACTCGAACCCACAATCGCTTGATTAGAAGTCAAGCGCCTTATCCATTAGGCCATGGGCGCTGTACGTTTACATGCCTCACTAATCATAATATAAACTACAACACCATGTAAAAAAGTTAAGATTACAATTTTTATTTTATTAGTCGTCTTCATATAATAATTAATGGATGACTTGGTAGACGAAGCAGGGGGTGTGTTTTTCAAAATTGTACTCCCAAAATTAAATTAGTAATGTGTAAATTTGTTATAAGAAAATAACATTTTATGGGTTATGTTGTTTTTAACATGCAACTTAGTTGTTTCAAGTATTTCAATCCATAAAATAAAGAATTTCACCACTAATATTTAATTTAATTTAATTTAATTAGGTCAAATATAAAAAAAATCCTTTAAACTTGAAAGTTTAAAACAAAATTTAAGTTCAAAACCCAGCCCTAAAATAAATAAAAAAAAAAAACTTAAATCTTAAAGTCAAACCCTAACACCAAAACTCAAACCTAAAATCCAATTTTTGATAAGGAGATAACCTAACATTTGGATTCCTTTAACTCAAGTACGCCTAACATGCAAATACTCCTAATAGCTGTATAAAAAAAAAGAGGAAATAACTAGTAAATTGCTCATATATATTGTTAAAAAAAATATGATAACTCAAAACATAGTTTCTATTGTGATAGTTGTAAAAGGAGTAGACCAATTTACACTTCCTGCCTATATTACCTGCAATCTATGATTGTCTTACAATCACAAAACCAATTTATCAAATATAAAAGGCCATTTATAAAATTACAGTCCTTGGAGAATACAGACATCATGGTAAATAAAAAAAAACAAAACAAAAGCTTGTTACATATTTGAAAATGGATTAAAAATAGAAAGACAAATCACCATCTAGAAATATGATTATTAAAAACCATAATTGGTTTTTAAATATATGAAGCAAGGGACTGATAATTTTAATAGAGAGATATGAACGATCTAAAACATCTTGCGTAAGTTGCATTGTTAATCTTATCTTCTATTGCTAACACCATGTTATGCCTAATCTATTGATGGTATATCTATATGGGTATACTGCATGCGTGTCTAATAAATTAGAAACTAGAGTTTTGGTCCAACTTTGTTAACCTTCTCTTCAACAACTTTGGATCAATTGCTAATCACCCCCTGTTTAGCGAGAAAAAATTAATATATATATAATAAACAATGGTTTCTTTTATTGTTTTATTTTTAAAAAAAATATTTTGTTTTTTTATCTTAATAAAAATTTTGTACAGATTTATTATTTTACCTAAATTTATATTATAATAAAAAAATCTTACATAATTAATTTTTTTACATTGAAAAAAATATAGTGTTGTCCATGATGAATCACGGGGGTATTAGCTAACATATATGTGTGTGTGTGTGTGTTGTCCATGATGGAGCACGGGGCATTAGCTAGCATGTATATATATATATATATATATATATATATATATATATATATATATATATATATATATATATATACATGCTAGCTAATGCCCCGTGCTCCATCATGGACAACACACACACACACACATATATGTTAGCTAATACCCCCGTGATTCATCATGGACAACACTATATTTTTTTCAATGTAAAAAAATTAATTATGTAAGATTTTTTTATTATAATATAAATTTAGGTAAAATAATAAATCTGTACAAAATTTTTATTAAGATAAAAAAACAAAATATTTTTTTTAAAAATAAAACAATAAAAGAAACCATTGTTTATTACCAAGCTGATGGCTGCTGAGGAGTGGTTTAGCAATTTTCATGTGAAAAACGTTTTATTTTGACTGATATCATGAAGGGCCGGCATCGATGTTTACGCAAAAAGAATAGGGCTAGCCACGAGTATTGGCTTTCATTTCTGTTTGCATAGAAAATTTAAAAACCTGAAAGAGTTGCTGAATATCCTGTTCGCCAATGGAGAAATGAATCACTGATTATTAAAGAATTATCTCATTTAAAAGTTTAAACTATTAGATAAGATTTTAGAATATGATTTATATTATTTTCTAATATATACTTACAACTGAAACCCTTTTTGGGTTTGAAACTTGCACACATGTCCATTCTATTTTGTGCTTGATTTTTATCAAATAGAATGAGGGTACTAAGATTCAAATTTATGACTGCTGAGTCAACAAGGCTCTGATATCATGTTAAGGAACCATATTACCTAAAAGTTTAAACTATTAGGTAAGGTTTCAGAAAATGATTTATATTGTTCTTTAATATTGATTTCGAGTTAATAATTTATTTCTAGCATTTTAAATAGTTTTACATTTTTTATCCCTTAACCTTTCAAATTGTGTGTTTTATTCCAAGACTTAATCTTTTATATATATCAACTCTTATATCTAAGGGAGGAGGAGGCTTACTGGGAATTAATTTATATTGGCAACAAAATAAGTCTTTCTTCATGGCATTCAAACAGATATAGATTCTGAATGTGATAGAGCCATATGTCAACAGTCAACATCCTTTAACAATGACCGATTATGATTTATTTGTCTAGGGTTGACTTTACGAAAAACGAAAACAATTAACATGCAAGATATAAACTAATTTGATGTATATAAAACCTAAGCATAAAACCCCCAAGTAATTCAAAAATTACAACATGTATACGAATTAAAGCTTATTTGAATTTGAAATTGATATTTACAAATTGGAAATTGCTGATTCTAAATGTGATGAAGCCATATAAAACATTATCTTCCACTAGGAGGCTGTTTGGGATGGCGGTTGTACCGCCGTTTCCCCAAAATTTGAAATTTTTTTTTCATTTTAAATGATTTTTTTTGGTGTTTTTAAATTATTTTGATGTGCCGATGTCAAAAATGATTTTTAAAAAATAAAAAAAATATCATTTTGATGTATTTCTAAATGAAAAGCACTTTCAAAAGCAACCGCAACCGCCCTCCCAAACAGACCCTAAATCTCTTGCTTTTATTCTAGCCCTTCATAACTTTATTGGTTTAGGTTTTATTCTAAATTGATAATCTAATAATATTCTTTTGGGGGGTATTTCTGATAGGGTTTTGTTTACGGTTCAAATTAATCAATATTTAACAAGAAGTGTTCACACTAGCTATGAATCTCAACATCTCGGTTTATACATATCCATGCTTAGGGTTACGAACTCAGCATACCTGACTTGACTTCATCACCAGAAGAGATAGAACATTTGAAAACAAGAAAAAAAATGATTGTTTTCTAGGATGAAGATCAATTTATGGTTGTGTGGCTGATTTGTTAGCTAAGAAATCAATTATATATATATATATATAGAGAGAGAGAGAGAGAGAGCACTTATTGCAGTTTGAGAATATGGTTGTGGTTATTTTTGAAACTATCTTTCGTTCAGAAATGCATTAAAATGATTTTTTTTGTTTTTTTTTAAATTATTTTTGACATAGCACATGAAAATAATTTAAAAATACTATTTTTTTAATTTAAAGTGAAAAATAAAATCAATTTTTTTCAAAAACGCTTTTGAAATGCAATGTCAAACACCTAAAGTTAAAAAAAATGCATTACGTGTATTATTGAATGTTATTATATATGTATATATATATATATATATACACGAGTAAAAAAAATATTTCCTATCAAAATTATCATTATCCTACACACACACACTTTCGTAAATGTTTTTGTTTTGAAAAAAAATATTAATAAATGACATAAATTGAATTTTTTTTTTTATTTTAAATTATTTTTTATTATATTTTTAGATCATTTTCACCTACTAATATCAAAAATAATTTTTAAAAATAAAAAAATTATTTTAATATATTTATAAATAAAAATTATTTTAATATATTTATAAATAAAAATTATTTTTAAAAACAACATTAAACACATTATCAAAATCGAGATACTCGCTTTTTTGTCTTAGCATATCAAAAGTCACATAATAGCACAACTGTAAACCAATGTAATAAGGAAACAAACAAACAAACAAACAAACAGAAGAGAATAGACTACCTGTAGTTACATCACTATTGGGTGGATCGTGCTTTGAAAGGAGAGAAAGTAACCATGGTTACAGTGAGATTGTAAAAAAACAAAAAAAAAACCTCTCTCATCAGCCAAAAAAAATGTCATTTTCCAAAGTTTATTGCCTAATAATTCACCACAAATATCTACCTTGGGTCAAGGTTCATGATTGGACTTTGGAGCGAAGGCTCGCTCGTTTTTTTTTTTTTTTTTTTTTTTTTCAAAAATATGTGATATTTTTTTATTTTCTTAAAATTATTTTTGATATCATCACATGAAAATAATTTAAAAATATTGATTTAATATAAAAAATATTTTTTTTAAAAAATACCTTTAAAACACAATAAAAATGATTTTTTTTAAAATATCATTTTAATGCAATTCTAAATAAAAAATATTTTCAAAAACAACGTCAACCACACTCATAAACCGGGTATAAATGGTTCATCTCCAAGTTCTTATTTCTAGGCAGCTTTGTACCCACACACATTTCAAACTCGTATTTGTTTTTCCTTTTTTTAATCTTTGACCTTCATGTCAATTCCTTTTTTAACTTTTCCATGATTTATTTTTTATTTTAATTTTAAAAAAAAAAGTATACATGATTCGTTGTAAATATAAACTGTGATGGAAGGATGTGATTATGATTAAAAAAAAAGTTAAGGGACGGAATTAATGCAAAAACAAATAGAGGGACATAAGAAAAACAATATGGACCTCTAATATTATCAAACCCTCATTTCTTGTAATGAATACGGACGGTATGCCACGTTGACAAAAATCGTGAATGGGAGAGAAATATTTCTAGTAAATGGTTTTGATTGGATATTAAAATATTTATTTGAAAATATGGTTGATGTTAATTTTTAAAGTATTTTTTGTTTAAAAATATATTTTTTAATATTTAAATTTTTTTTCTTCATATCAGTACATCAAAATTATATAAAAACACTAAAAAAAAGTTAATTCAAAGCAAATTATTATTATTATTATTTTAATAAAGCGCTTTTTTTTCTAGGCCCCTCCCTATACACCCCTTTCGAAAGTTAAATCGGTAGCTTTGGTGGTAAGCTTTGACTATATTTGCTAATATTTTTTTTTTAATAATTGTAATATTGTTTTAAATAATTTTCTTTCATTATCTAACTGGAAAAGTTTGCGTACTTGGTAATTACTATTTTTTTCATGACATGTTTCATTACATTATCTCTTTGTTTAGCATTGTGTTACAAAAAGTTTTTTTTTATAAATAATATATTTTATTTTTATAATTTATTTTAAATTATTTTTTTATGTTTGTATATCATTTTCATGTACCGATGTTAAAAATAATTTTTTTTTTAAATATATATTATTTTGATGTATTTCTGAATAAACAATATTTTAAAAAATAATATCAACTACACTTTCAAACAGACACAATATATATCATGATTAATTTTATCAAATTGATAGTGGTTCATGGGATTAAAAAAAATGTTCTGCTCTGGTTTTAGGATCATGGGATCATGGATCCATTAGCGGAAGCTGCTGGATATAGAATATTACAAAGAAAAAAAATATTATTCTTAATATAAACACATTAAAATTATAAAAAAAATATTTTTTTAAGGATATTAATTTATTATTATTTTTTAAATATAAAATATATTTCTATCAATTTTGTTTTTTAAACACTGTCTATAGTGAAAAGTTTGTTTCCATTTCTTATGAGAGTGATTTTGATTGTTTTTTAAAGTCTTTTTTTTGTTAAAAAAATATATTAAAATAATATTTTTTATTTTTTAAAAATTATTTTTTATATTAACACATGTAAATAATCTAAAAATATTAAAAAAATTTAAAATTGAAAAATAAAAAAAATCAAATTTTTTAAAAAGTATTTTTAAAGGCATTGGCAAACCGGATTTCATATTCTAACACGGAATATCTGAGCATATTTGGTCGGTCACACTGCTCTCATCATCTCACAGATAAAGTCAATGAATTTATTTTTAAAAAACAAAACTCCCAACGGTACCTTCCGCTTCTGTCACGTCAACAAGCTTCAAGCCTTCCAACGGCACTTTCTGCAATTTGCAATTCTGGTGTATCTCGATGATGACGTTCAAGATTGCGTCATTAATAATCTATTGTAAGCGCTTGTCCTCGTGTTTTAAAAAAATATTTTTTTATTTAATTTGATATTTTTATATTATTTTCATGTATTGATGTCAAAAATAATTTTTTTTAAATAAAAAAAATTAAAAGCAACATCCAGAATATTCTCAAACAGTCTTTAAGTCTGTAGTTAATTTTTAAATTATATTTCATTTATAAATGTATTGAAATAAGATTTTTTTTTTTATTTTTTGAAATTTATTTTCAATATTGATACATTAAAATGAATTAAAAATATAAAATAAATTAATTTAACAAAATAAATACACTCTAAATTAGAGTGTGATTATTATAAAACCCATCGTTAAGTATTTAGTGTGAGATTAAAATTATACAAGATAATGGTTTTAAAAATAAATATTTTTTAAAATGTTTTGTATTAATTTAATTATAAAGAATAAAATATTTTTTTAGAAAAGAAAACAATGTTTTTATTGTATTAAATAAATACTATTTTCAATTTACATCAAGAAAAATTATCACTTGCTATTTTAAAAAACCAATTGTCAATATCAACAAGGTCTATTATTCCATGCAGCAACTAGTCATTTATACATATAAATCTTGAAAGTTGTAGCTCAACTAGTTTGCTTCTTAAATGTCACCGATTCGAGTTCCACAAATCTCAGGATCAGTAAAATTTATTTATATAATTGTTAATTTTAAGATTTATAAAATTAGTTGAAATGTATATAAACTGATTCCAACACACATATTAATTAAAAAAATATATAATATAAACACGAAAAAAAAAAAGAAACATATGAGAATTTCAAATCTAATTACAATTCAATCATAAAAATAGATTTGAGTCGTCGTAAATCAACGAGAGGGAATAATATACGGCACCACAGTCAATATTACAAGTAAACTCGGATGGGTTCGGTGAATTACTGTGTTTAAGGTACATGTCGTGTTTCTTGTCTTCTTTAAGAGACCATCATGGCCCCCTCCCCCATGTTTTCTCTGTGAAAACCATGGCATCAAGATATTTTTAATTTGTTCTGCAACATCCCCATCTGTACCACCACTTTTATTGCAGATTAGGGAAATAAAATACGTAAACTGTCCTTTCCCCCCCATCACCATAACCTACTCTTTCCACTTTAGTTTATTACAATCATAATCGTTTTTTTATTACAATTTCTTCATATAATCACCGAATACAGAAGACTTGAGTGGAAAATGTAGTTGCTTGAGCAAACACCACCAGATTAACTGGTGTACTCATATTTATTCAAACAGGCTGTGTATTTTACAGAAACTTGCATCCATGATCTATGTGAGATATATAGAAAGCATCTAGTCTAGGAAGCAGTATGAATCATATTACAGTGATAGAAAAAAGGTGATGGCTAGTCAGTAAAAGTAGCCAAACATTTTCATGGATCTTGGAGCTAAACTAGAGTCGGTATATATTATCCTATCTATGAGCTGGAAATTAAATACGAGAAGAAAAGCTAGCACCCCACCATTTTCTAATAGCCGTTAATTCAACAGAGATCCTCCAAAGTTGCTAGAAATCAAGCTCTCCAGGCACGATAGCTGATCGGAAAACTCTCCGCTCAAGTCCAGCGGCGGATACACCCACCTATCAACCGAGTCAAACAGCATGAACTCGGGCTGTGACTGGTCTGGAGAGTCAAAGCTTCCTTCTATATTCGGCAACTCCACGATTTCACTCAAGTATTCTTCCTCGGACTCTGCCACATCTCCAGCCACCGATACCGACGACGACGACAATGATGAGGGCGGTGACGATGAGTTAAACCCGACCATGGCAGCCGCTTTAGCCGCAGCTGTCTGAATATCACGTGGCATTAATGACACCGGGCGAGGAAATGAGGCGGCAAGTTCTGGAAAATTCAAAATGGCAGAGCTACCTTTAATACTCAGGGCGGCCACGTCGTGAGCTCGATCTGCCATTTCCGGCGTAGGGAATGTTCCGAGCCAGATACGCGATTTCTTACGAGGCTGGCGGATCTCGGACACCCACTTGCCCCAGGCTCGCTTTCTAACACCCCTGTAAACCGCGTGCTTGCTGCAGTCTCTTGCCTTTCTCGACTTCTGGTTAACCGGGTTCTGTTTCTCGAGCTTGTGGGTGGTGGCGGTGGCGAAGGACGACGACGACGACGACGTTTTACATATTGAATTCCTCGAGCTGCCACTGCTTTCTTCTTTCATCATTGGAACGCTAGCCAGTCTGTGAATTAACAGGAGTTGGTCCGAGAGGTGGAAGTGAGAGAGACGGGGAGGTGTAGGCAGAGTAGAATAATGGTATAATAATAGGAGTGGGAGGGGTTTTGTATTGAAAATCTATACGCTCTCTTATATAGTGACCCATAACCTACCATTGATTATTTGTTTTTGAAAAAATAAAAACAATTATTTCTATTTTTTAAATTATTTTCGCATACTGAAATTAAAAATAATTTTTATAATATAATGAATAGTAAACAGCAAAGTCTTTGTTTTAAATTGTGGTCAAGTGATGATTATTAAACAAAAAAATGAATTCCAGTACAGTCCCCAATACACGACCGTGTTCTAGCTTTATGTGAGAGAGAGATCAAATTGGAGATATTTCCTTGCAATAATAATAATAATAATAAATAAATAAATAAATAAAAAGAGGAAGAAGACAAGAGATCGGGAAGTGAAGTGAAAGGGCTGTGGAGGGAAGTGGGAGGTGATGAAGAGTGGGCCAGGGCCGTGGAGATGAGTGGGGCCCAGCTCGTACTATGGTACCGCAATTGCATAACGTTCAATTAATTCTCCCTTATTCATGCGTCCACATCTCTTTTGTTTTGTCCGTTAGGATAGTTGAATTTTTTTCCTTCTCTTTTTGGACTGATTGTGGCCACTCCCAGGGCGCTGAAATTATTTTTCAAAATATATTTTATTTATAAATATATTAAAATAATATATTCTTTTATTTTTAAAATATCAGTACATAAAAATAATTTTGAATATTTTTTTTTTCAAAACTGCTTCCCAAACGCATTCTCTGACACCCTAATTGCCTGATTAAGAATGTTGTTGAAGCTGTTTTTTAAAATGATTTTCATTATGAAATGTATTAAAATCATTTTTTTTAATTTTTTAAAATTTATTTTTAACATTAACACATAAAAATAATATAAAAACACTAAAAAAATTTAAGTTGAAATAAAAAAATTAAAAAATATATATTTTTTAATTAAAAACACTAAATTAAGCTCGCACTGTCTAAAGTCGCTCGGTGGAGAAAAGCAAAGCACCACAATCTTCTTCGATGATGTAGAAAGTGGGAGGCCACCCTCGTATCCGGCTCCTTCGTGGAATCGGTGAACACCAGCTCTCTGGTAGGTTCGAGCAGTTTTTGTTTTTCAAAACACAGAAATAGATGTTTTTCTAAGAAATAAGTATTTAATTCTTTTCATCTATTTTATTTTAAGGAATGCATAGGGTATCATGAAAAACAATTAATTCAGTAGCTAGACCTTACCCTCTGTAATGCCCAAGAACCATTTCGTAAAATGGGATGAACCCTGAGATTTAATTGGTTGAAATTAAAGAGTAAAATTGAAAATGTAATGGTCAATTAAGGGTTAACTTATATAAATTCAAGATAAAAAAACAAAATAAAAAAGACGCGCAAACTCAAGGTTGACTTTGAAGTTTGTCAGGGATGAAATTGCATAAATTTAAGTAGAGGAAAGTCAACCAAGGGTGCAACAACAACAATTATATGTTGAAGGACTAAATTCAACTTTGACCAAAAACACATAAAACGACACCTTTTTGAAGAAGGATAAAAAAAAGACTAGTTGTTTACTACCATCTCTTCCTCTTCTCTTAGTTGGCGAACTAGGCTAAAGTATAGAATGCAATCCTCCATTGAATTTGAATGGTGAAGGTGAAGAAAATGCAAGTTAATCATTTGATTTTCTATTAGATTAAGTGAATTTTATGATTCTTTTAGGTATTGATTTGTCTCCTATCTAGTTGGTGGTATAATAAAATAAAAGGAAAAAAATCAATTAAGTCTAATTGATACTCTAAAAATGTATTAATTAAACACCCTTGGGGAAAACTATATATTTTTGAAAATCATTTTCGATATTAGCACATGAAAATTATTTAAATATATTATTTTTTTAAAATTTAAAATAAAAAATAAAAATAATTTTTTTAATTGTTTTTTCAAAAATATTTTTGAAATGTACTATTTAAAACACGTTAAATATACTTTAATATAGTCAAATAAAATTTAAAGGGATTTGGGGATGATTTGTTATATATACAAATTTAAAACAAATGTCTTGAAAATAGGAAAAAATAGATTTTTATTGGAAAAAAACTTTATGAGAAATATGGTTGGCGAATTATTCTCTACTTCTAAGAAAAAAATATAGCCAATAATTAGAATTCTACTTTCACTTTTTTCTTAACATCCTTCAAAAAATCTTAAGTTCAATTATCTTGATCTCTTATTACTTTATTGTCATGTAAAACATGTTCTCAACGAGATCTCTTCCAATTAAACGACCGAGAGCAAGCTCATAAAATTTAATTTAATGGATACAATAAAAAGAAAAAGGTTGGTTAAATCAAGAAACAAACACAGAAACTTAGTTTATTAGTCTTGAGTTATATTCTTCCTGTAATCAATTGAAAACCTCTGATCATTTATGATCACAGTTTGTACTTATTGCCAAAAAAAATCCAAGTTCTAAAATAGCAGTCAAGTCACTATTATATTGATCTTGTTGTACACCCAAATGAATAAGAATCGAAGACAGTTGAAATGAGTGCAGGTACAATCTCTCCTTCTTTTGTCTCTGATTTAATGAACTGAAGATGATTGTTTTTCATTTCATCTCCAACTTTGTACTGAAACATTCAAGTAATTGCTTTTGGGTTCTTTTTTCTTTCTGGGTTTTACCCTATAAAGATTGAAACTGGAAAAAAACAAAAAAAAAAGCTTTGCTATTGTTTTTAGAATCGCCGAAGGGAAATGGTAGTCTGATACATTTTTCAAGCTGTAATTTTTATAGGTTAAGATTTCGAATTTCTAGAGATAAACCATTGTGCCATGATACATGAAGAGGGGTTGCAGCTTTTCAAGTGGAAGGAAAGCTGCGGCTGTTAAACTTCTTTCATTAAAGTATCAATTTGTTGATATTAGAATTTAAATAGTTTCCTTGTGCTCTCCAAGTGTTATGCACTGCTCACTTCTGGGGACCAATCCATGTTTAAACGAATTGATATTACCTCTAATTTTGATTACCTGTGGAAAAAAATTGAATATTTTTCACGAGTCCTTCAGGTTTTCAAAACAATTCCGCAGGTGGTGCATTTGGTGGAAATAGAGGATTGGGACCAGTACCACCAGAAAAAAAGGCATCTTCCCCTTGGACCACATGCATGAATGTGACTTGGTGCTGTTTCTTTTGAGTCTCTTCTATAATTTTAGTTTCTGCTAGTTTTTGTGATATACTATGGAGTATCTGTTTAATCTTATTCTTATTGATTTCTTGTTGTTTCCTTGGCTTTTGTAATGGGTTTGTTTCAGGAGAAGAAAGATTACCTCAATTGTCTCAAATCGTCTGGTCACCAATCTGAAAAATGTAGACTTTTCTCCAAAAAGTACCTGGAATGTCGTATGGAAAAGCAAGTCGACTGAGTTTCTCTACTTTCCTTATCTGTCATTTGTTCTTGCATCTAGTCTCTTTCTGAAACCCAAGATAAGCATGTCTAGTGAATCATATGGTGTTTTGATCAAGTGAATGACTGTTATGATAAATGTTCATATTCTTTAGCAATGGAAATGCTTAAATTCCATGCGGTAGGATAGGTAGTGTTGCCATATTTTTGCACAACTTCTCTACATCATTAATAGGACACAATCCTGGTTGTGATGCAATCTGTCTTGACTTATAAACCATTTGTGTAACTCAAAATTAAAGAAAAGCACATAACAACTGCTACATCCTAAATCCAGGAAGCACAAAAGATAAAATCAGCGAATACGGAAAGCCTATATAATTAAAAAGGAAAACTATTTGTTGAGTGTTAAAATATAAGATTAAATAAAGATATCTGGTATCAGTTTATTCAAATTCTTCTGGAAAAGATAATGGCAAAGGATTCATCTAATTTCTGTAAGGAAATGTAGTCACTTTATTAAACCCTGGATACATTTATGCCTTGGTTGAATTAAAATACAACCTTTTTTTTTGTGTGTGAACTGGTCATTTGCATGATCTTCCCTGTTAAACTTGGCATTTACAATGATGTTTGTTGTGAGCAAAATTTCTGTGCTAGAATGTTGTTTCTGTTTTGCATGATAAGAGTAGTGAAAGAAAATCGTTATTGTTTGATATCATAATCAAATCCTAGAAAGTTTAGCAATAACTGCTCAGACAGCTACATATTCAGAGGCAGGGTAAGAAACTGTGGTTATCCTGGATTAATATGTTGGCTGATATATCATATTCAAGGCATAGCCATTCAATATTTGTTTCCAAGTTTGTTTGTTTTTACATGGAGAGGTCTCACATAACCTAGAACATTTCATTGTTATCCTGCAGAAACTTGATGGCTAAGCAAGACATGTTAGAACTTGGGTTTGGAAATGGATGCTTCAGGTGAAAAACCCATTGAGAAGATTAATAACTGATCTGGAACTAAAGGATGAGGAGGGTATCACAAAGGTAGAAAAGCCTTTGCGGTTCAAACTGAGTCAATGGGCATTTTCATTTTCTTTTTCATTTGACTGATATACATTTCATTACGATCAAAGACAGCTAACAAAGCGAAGATATCCAACCATTACAGGGTTCAATTCAAACACTTTTTAGGACCTAGATAGGGATGCGTACATTTTTGTAACCAGCTGCTGTGTTGATCATTCACAGTTTGCTAACAGCTTTTGCTGATCCTGCATTATTTAAATAGGACATTATAATTATTTTGTTTTGCATTGTTTCGTTTGGTTTCTATCAGATACTTGCACTTGATACAAAATCATTTATCAAAATTAGCAGATTGTATTGAAGTTACATAAAGGAGAGTAAAAATTCTTCTCAATTCAACTCCTCCAGCTTGAGAATTTCTAGACACTTGTTTTGTTGGGTTTCATTATTGGTATCCAGGAATTTATGAACTTCTGCAACAATCTGTTCAATAATGAGGATTATATATGTCCATGATAAATGCTCATCTGAAGTGGAGGGAAGAATATTTCAGTATTGATTGGCTGTCTTTTTGAGGTCACAGGAAGTCTTCTGGATCGAAAAGCAAAAGAAAGATCAAGGCTGATGCTCCAAACTTTTCAAAAGTGAACGGGATGGAACTTGGGGTTTCTTTCTTTTCAAAGAATGGCATTTCACTTGGATTTGTGTTTGCACGTTATACTTCCCGGTATGTTTCTTTGAAGGAGTTATCTTCCATGTCTTCTTCTGCATCTGCTGCATCATGAGAGTAGATCTGATGATGAAAACATGGACTTCACTCGAATAAATTGTCTTATGTGGGTACTGCATGAGTCTGCAGCAAGCTTTTCCCAGGCAGTTGAGTCCCTTGAACTGGCAGGAAGGGGTGCAGAACTTGCATAAACGTTTGGCATATCAGGTATGGACAAACCAAGCTAATGCATTAGCAATATGCTTCCTTCTTTTTTTTATAAAACTTGAAAAAAGTTAGATTAATTCACTGTTGCTTGTGATTAAGATCATTGTTTCTATAATCATTAATTGTCATTTCATTCACATATCTGTGCTCATATTTTCCACAATTGAAGTAACCCTCGTTATGAATGTACTAAAATTTCAAACAGGAATCGTTGATTAATATGGCTGTTCAGGTAGCTGTATATGCTCTGCTGAAAACGGCAATTGAAGCAGAGGTTTTGGTTTCTCATGATCGTCACAACCCATCTCCAGTTAAAGAAATGTAAGTAATTCTCTGAGATTTGATTCCATTTCTTGGATGCTTGGCTTTAATTTTTTTTTTTGGATTTGAGGAAACCCCGTTCCCCGGAAAGTGCACTTTATGAATCCAAGTGAGCAAGTAAAACCCTGGTTGTCCCATATTTTTACAAGAGATACACGTCCTAACTCGAACTCGAGACCTGCTATGCATATTTCAAGCTCTTTGCCATTATGTCACGCTTTTTGAGTACTATGCTTGGCATTAAGCCAAACTGTTAGCTCAAACCTTATCCGAGATTCATTCTTTGACTGCTGCTTCTACCTAGTCTATTTCCTCCATGGTTCAAAAACACTTCAAAAATACAAAAACACTTTATTCTTGCTTCAAACTCGAGCCCCCACAAAAAACTCTTCATTGTGAATCAGTTTATCGCCATTATAAAAAAGAAGAAGGTGGTTGCAACAATAGGCAACGAATGGGAGCATGGATGACTACCTAAGGTGGATGGTCAACTTGATATTTTAATGAAGACTTTCTAGTTCAAAACAAAAGCTTGCTTGAAAAGGTGGCCACCATGATTAAGCTAGCATATTTAACCTTGTTGGAGGATTAAAAGATCATGATTTGTTTTCTTTTACATGAGATTTAGATTAGAAACTTTCTCCTTGAATGGAGTAGGATAGAAGGAACCTTGCTATTGAGTTTGTTCACCTAATATTGCTGTATTTTTTGGATGATCAATTAGCTAAATAATACTGCTTTTGAGCTTCTTGTCCACCAACAAAAAAAGAGAGAGTCAAAGCCAGTCGCCAAATCTTTGCATAGTAGTTGGTCCTCTCCTTCTACATTCTGAGGTCATTTTATACTTGAAACTGGAGAATACATCATCATCGATCAGAATATATATATAGATCCCAACTGAATAAAATGATGGTTTAAAAGTGTGATTAAAGTTATTTTTTATTTAAAAATAATTTTTAATATTAGTACATGAAAATAATTTAAAAATACCCACTTCTTCTTCTTCTTCTTCTTCTTCTTTCCTCGAAAACAAAATTATTTTATTTTAAACCACTTTCAATTGGGAAATCACAAATTCCTGAGGAATAAGCAACAAGAATTTCGGGAAATATGAATACTTGAGTTTATAAATTCTTAATATATTCGTAAGCCGTACACGCAACATTTTTTTTTAAAAAATGATATATGGAAATGTGGTTTCTTGCATGACCACACAATTATATTTTTATCCAATCGTATTTTCAATATCGAAATTCCACGTACTTCTTTTTTTTTCTTTTCTTTTCTTCTTGACTTCAAACCCTCCACTTTTTTTTTTTAAAAAAAATAGAAAATTGGAAATATACTTCACATGAAAATAAAAATAAAAAAATCTTCAACCACTATATCGATTCTCTATTCTCTTAAAGTCTGATTTTGCACCCATATATTTTTTTTATTTTAATACAGAAAGGAAAACAAAAATCATACCAAGAGGAATCATATGCGTGTGCATAATTTAACTCCCATTGAAATGGACACGTATATATAAACACGGGGAGACCGGGGGGGAAGACACAAACCTTGAATAGCACGGAAAAAAAAACACAACTAAAGTACTAGCGCAAGGCACAGAACTCTCTTGGAACTCTTCGAGTTTTTAGGTGAAGTTAGTAACAGATACTGCCTCTCTCTCTCTCTCTCTCTCCGTGAATATGGAAAGAACCGGACCGTATCGGGTCGAGCTGGACGAATCGTACCGGCCTCTCCCTGCGGTGTACCTGGCTTTACTCTTTATATGGTTTCTCTCCGCTTGCTCCTGGACTTTCAACACGTATAAAAACCGCCACTTTTCGGTATGGAATACTTTACTTTTGTTATTTTTATATAATTTTTGTTTCAAGCTCCTACAATGTCTGACATTGTTGCTTAGATGGGTTTGTTTAGCTGTTATTTGGGTCTGTTTTGGTTTCTGTAAAATTTGACAACTGAAAGCCATTTTATTTCTGAGATAAGTCTGAGTTTGGTTGGTGGCCTCTTGAAGAGTTCAAATTTATGAGCAAAGGGAAAATCTTTGGATTTGGGTTTATGGGATTTTGTTGATGATTAGTATGATTTCCATTTCGCTGTATTTGGTTCATGGTCTAAACTTGGAGGAGGAACGGAAATAGTTTTCAGTTTTGACTTTATTTTCTGAGTGGTTTTTGGGAAAAAATAAAAATCCTATTTTCCCAGCAACCAAACAAAGATGGTTGTTTGCAACTGGTTTCTTCCAGTGTATTTCTCTGTTTTATTTCTGGGAAATTAAACAAATCTTTTGTTTTTCCTTCCTTTTCTTTTGTTTTCTAAATTTAAGACTCCTTTGCGGTTTTATACCGGAATAGTTGAGTTTGGTACGCAGTAATGGTAGTAGTAATAAAGGCCTTGAAATATTAATTTTGTTAATTATCGAATCTCTTACAGGGAACTAATTTTGTCTCACGACAATTGTTAGAGCACACGTTGCAATCCCATCTTTCTGTTTTTTTTTTTTTTTTTTGGGAAGAGCTTATTAATTTATTTGAGAATGTGCTCTTTGCATTGTGATCATACTAGAGCAGACAATCAATTTGCAGTGGACACTAGCATCTGTGCCATTGATTAAAGCTTTGCAACTCACACTGTCATTCCTCTTCTGGTATGTTCTCTTATTGAAAATGAAATAAGATATGAATTATGTTGATTGCCAAAATACAGAAGACATCTTTTATATTAGAAACCGAGGATCATAAATCTTTCAGATTCTATTTTTGAATTCCATTATCATACTACACTTTGTACTCTTTGCAAAGTTTAAGAAATACAAATAGAAAAAGAACGTTTGGCGAAACAAAAAATAAGAAACTTCACGTGCACATATTTGTATATATATTGAATTCATCCTGTCTATGTAAGACTAAATACATGGTTGGTAGATTTGCTTACTTTGTACAAGGGGTAAATGTTGCAGCTCAGCATCCGGAAGTACAGAGAAAAGTCCCTCAGCCAGATTTAATGAGATCATACTTTCACTTATTTGCATCCTGTTAAGGAACTAAGTGGGAAAAAAAAAAGAAAACTAAAACAAAAGACATTTCTCTGCCTTGAGAAATAAGGTGTAAGGAGGGTGTTCATTTTTAAAGTCTTACCATTGCATCGTTATCAAATTTACTAACATACAAACCAAAACATATATTCTTCTGAAGGGTAAGTGGAAGGAGATTTTATAATTTCAAACTTCACTAGTATCCATTGGTGGAGCCACTTTGAGAGCAGGAGGGGCTTTGGTATCCCAAAGAGGTCTTGATTAGATTTCATTTTTCATGGATATTAGATCAAGTAGAGAATATTTATGCTTCTACTTCTTCTATTTTAACTTCTGTGAAATCTGTTGAGAAGTTTCATCTTAATATTCAAATCATTTTGCAGGTATTCTTGCTTTTATCACCAGAAATGTTCTCTGTGGATGTCATTTGGGGTTTATGTAACTGGAGTGCTCTTTCAGACAGCTTATTTTGTTTCCTTTATACTAATCTCTCATGGTTACTGCATCATGTATGAGCACATTTCCATATCTGACCGTCGTACCACAGCTGCACTTGGATGTGTCTTTTACTTAACTCTTGTAGGGTACAGAGCTTCTGTACCATACTTCACAGTGAGTTTCCCAAATTAGCATTCACTTTGACGCTAACTTGGCACAACTGTTGCTTTTAGCTGACTTTAGGAATTATAATTTTCATATAGTTTTCCTACATTAAGCACTTTTTTTATTTGATATGCTCCAATGCAGGTCCTGCTGCTGCTGAATTATTTAATTTCATTCTCTATGATTTTCCGTCAAATATCTCAAAATTTATCAGTGTTACGAGAACAGCTGAGTTTTGTTGAGGAAGAGGATGTTCAGGCGATGTATGATGCTGTATATATGAAATACACCATGTTCAAGTATGTGCTGCATAATAAAAGATTTATTTCCATATTCTGTTGATTCATAATATTTCAATGATGGTAATGGTCTAGCTTTTATTGAGAGAGACAATTCACTTGATTTCTCTTGCACTGTTTAGGAAATTTCAGGGAGCGATGCAGATTGTAGTTATGGCAGAAACTGTGGTATGACTATATTAATTGTAGTTTCTATGTGTACTTTAGAATTGCAATATGATCATGATTAGTGAGACAGTTACGTGTATTTATTTGATTTTCAGATACACTTTAATGTGGATAGCTCTTCTGTGAACTACTGGCTGCGCTTGTTAGTCAGAGAATGGGCACAGTTCTGCATCTTTCTGTATATTGGGTATGTGTGAATTACCAGTTGTATAATGCCACCTCAGTGGAATGGCTTTTGTCTCCACATTCAAGTAGATGAATGACGTAAAAAAAATTAACCTCAGCTTACATTCTTGGCCATTTCAATTCGATAACTTCCTCTTTCTCTCTTCCTTTACAGGTGGACATTTAGGTCTCAAGCCTGGGCACCTCGTTTCTCTGTTATGCCAAGGTCTAAGGGAGAGCTAATGGTGCCTCCCATCTATAGTATTGTAAGTGATTTTTTTTGTGTTTGGAGTTTGGACACCGCAAGAAGATATCATCCACTAGAAGTTTTCAGAAAAAAAGTGTTTCTTGTTACCTGTGGTTGGGACAATCAGTTTATATTGCATGTAATCTTATATCACACAGCATGGAAAGGTTCAAATAACTATGCACTTAATCCATTGAAGGCTTGCTCATTTCGATACTCAATGCTCATAATTATTAGTCATAATTGAATGAACTCAAATCTATTTTGGAAAAAAAAATTATTTTTTCAAAGTTAGACACAATATTTAATGACCTTTCTCTTTTCAATAGAAGTTAAATAGAAAGGCGATGAGTGTTATCCTGCCTCTATGAACCTCTCAGACTTGAGTATGACTTTAATAATATGTTTTTTGTTTTCTAATAACCTCGAGTCATATTTTGCAGGAAATGGATGCAGAGACTTTCAGAGAGTTTAGCTGTCGTGAATGGCACATTGGAGTGGTAAGTAAATTTCTTAATGTTGACAACTGATAGTTTTATAACCATCCTTTGAAAACTCTCCTATATTAGATTCAAGTGAACTGAATTTCTTAACTTGCACGGGTTGCCAGATAGAGTGCTCGCAACTATGCACCTATTTGCTCTACTCCTCGTTTTGAGAAACCTGAATTTGCTTGCCTATAACCAAGTTGAGTAGAATTCAAACTGAAATAATGCTTCTACTTGTGCAGCCAACCTCTACAACTTGTGATGAAGGCTCGAGCGATCCCATAGTAGTAGTCGTTCAGCATCCGCACAGGCTGCCGTCAGGCGCAACATCTTCTTGAAGGTTGAAGCTCCAAGCCATCTATTTTCTTGTACTGTACATTCCAGTACAGATTCATTGCCATGGTACAGAAATGTTTATGTAAACAGGCCAGCGACATCCAGTTTTTGCTGCAAGTCAGGTTGAGCAGAAAATTTTAATATAATTTTTTACGACCCCACTATTTTTTTAACAGAAATTTGAAGGGCAACTGCTGGTTGGTTCATTAACATGAAAAGGTCCCCGCAGCCCATCAATATACGTAGTTATGTGTGTGTGTGTGTGTTTATATAAAATGTATATACAACTCTTCTTGTTTGTTTTCATGGTGGATTTTTGAGGAAATTTGAGATCCAGCACGTCTCGCTGCAGGCAACTGCTCACATATACTATAAAAATTTCCTGAACTAGGCATATTTGTGTCTTTAGCAGCTACTATTTTCTTACAATGTATTTGCAGCTTTGTTTTCCTTTCTCTTTCTGTAATGAATCTGGTACCTCAATCTCAGTAACCAAGTTAAACCTTTTTTTTAGTAGTTGAGTGAATTTTTTATTCTAACAAATATTCAGGCTCTCATAATCAATCTTAATGATAAATTAGTAATATTCAAGATAATGTCTTACTTTTACACCAAGATTAAGATTGCCAAATACTTATTATATACGGACAACCCAAGGTGTGTAGCACATAGAGCTTACTAGGATAAGCCAATGGTCTGGATTTTATAATTGAGTGTTGCCCCTAGTTCTACTACACAAACATCTGTTTTCAGAACAAATGGTTTTAAAAATCAAGTAATTTTAGAACAGGGGCTTCACACTAGGCCATCTTAATCTCCTCAAAGGCCTTTTAAGTAGCATTGTTCCAACTAAAACTAACAGCTCAATCCCTCGTAACATCAGTTAATGGCATCCTTAGATACAAATTTTTCTTATAAATTTCCTATAACAGCTGGCTAACCCCAGGAACCCTCCGATTTTTTTAATAACCGGGGTGACCAGGCCAGTTTACGCACATCACAACTAATCTCCGGATCCACTGAACATCCTATAAACCCAATGAGCAGTAAGACACGGCAAGCGAGGATGATAGGCGTGCATGGTGGAGTTTGAACTTTGATACAGAGGAAGAGAACAAGTCCCTTTAGTTCCAAGCTTAAGTTATATATCAGAAATCATCAAAGAAATTAATGCAAGGTTTCTAAGAAAAGGTTCTGACACAAAATTCAATTCAATTCAATTCAAAATGGGGTTTTAAGAGAAATGTTAACTGGTGATTTACTACCATTGAAATGAGGAGATGCTCTAAAAATATGATTTTGTTCTTTATTGTCATTGCTAGATTCTGGCAATGCGGGATTCAAGATGCTCATTAAGGATTTGAGCTCCTCAAACCTCTCTGCATACTCTTTCATGCATTTTTCTTGTGTTAATTTGTTTAATTCGTCCACCACATCTTCTCTACTTGATTAAATCATGGTCACTATGTATGAATCCTTCATATCATACCTCTACGAAGAGAAACAATCCTTATCCATCAATGAAATGTAGTCTAAGTAATTTTCAACATTTTTCTAATCCAACTTCGTGGATTTTTTCAACGAAATGCAGTGAGTTTAATCTTATACATTCTTGTGACCTTTATTGGTTGTCTATTTGCTCCTCCTAATTATGGTGCTAATGGTGATGCATCAGAATTATTCCTCCTGAGCTAGAATTGTTTCTTGCTTCTTTCTCTACACCGAGCAGAGAAAAGGATTGCACCAGGGTTCAAGTCTTACTATGCATGTTTGTTACTTCCACGGTGCCTTACTTATTTGCTAGGCTTGCAGAATATTCAATGAATTCAGGGATTAATTATAGTATGAATAAATTGATCTAGACGCTCTGGCAAGTCCAATATAAGAGCCATTTTTAAGAGCCAAATCTGTAAAATGGCTCCTTGAATAATATTTAAATGTATTTTTTATGTTTGTTGTATTTGAAGTTAATTAATGTTACTTATTGTTCTTGAGTGTTAGAAAAAGTTTAAAATAAATTTAACGAATTTCACATATTTTTTTTTGTGCTAACTATTTTTATGCTAATTAACTATTTTATTATTATTAATAATAATATATAAACCCCCACCCACCCAAACCTTAATTTCCTCTCTATCAGCGCCGCCGCCCCTCTCTCTCCGTCCAGCCCCTGTTTCTCTCTCCGTCCAGCCCCCCTCCCTCTCTCTCAGCCTCCAGCCACCCTCCCTCTCTCTCAGCCGCCAGCCCCCCTCCCTCTCGCTGCTACCTCCAGCCCCCCCCCCCCCTCTCAGCCTCCAGCCCCCCTTCCCTCTCCCCTCCAGCCCCCCCTCTGTTACTCGATTTTAAATCAAAGAACAAGTTTGGAGAACAAACATGGTACGTATGTTGATCGAAGTGCAAATGTTGCTGAGTTTTTGGCAAATGTTGATTGATTATCTGTACAAACATGGTATTTTCTGTGATTTTTCGTGTTCGAGTTTGCTGTGTAAAATATACTGTGTTTTTGCAATTGTTGAATTCATTGTATTGCTGTGTTGATGTCTGTTTTTATTTGGACAATGGAAACGGTAAGAATTTTACGACGGTCGGATTTATTTGTTTTGCCTGTGGGAATGGCTCCCGAAAAAGGAAAAGCCATTTTGGCTCTTCATTTAGCTCTCCCCGTTGGAGAGACAAATTTAACAAAAAGAGCCAAAAATTTTAAATTATGCCTTTGCCTGCTCTGATGGCTAGTCCCGTTGGACTTGCCCTAAAAATAAATAAATTATAGTCTTCAGATTCTCCATTTATGTATTAAGTTAACTTGCTCATTCCATCTATTTTATTCATGTCATTGCTTTGTATTCTCCACTAATAATTCCTGATAAAAAAAATAAAAAACTTGTATTTTTTTCATTTACCTACCTTTCATGTTTTTCCAAAGCCTCAACTTCGGTGCTTTCCACCATTATCATGGTCAAGAGTCAGTCCTAGAAAAGGATATTACACTAGTTTGAGAAATAAAAGATAATTCAAAAGAGAAGAGAATTCTCCCATGATTGTTGTATTATCTCTTGTCTCATTGGGCTGGGTGCAATATGATAACCTATTATCAAATTAATAATAATAATAAGCTGCGCTGGCTCACATACAGCAACCCAACCGCCTAAACCAAAGAGGCTGCGCAGATAGCCGATAGCAGCAGTTGCCCTCGCAAACACATAGCAATAGCCCGATCCATTTTTTTCCATTAGGGTTAAGTAAATAACTCAATGATAGCGAAAGGTAAGCTAAAATAAAGAAGAAGAAGGAGGAGGAGGAGGAGGAGAAGGAGAGCAGCTTAAGAATCAAAGACAGTTGAAATGAGTGCAGGTACAATCTCTCTTTCTTTTGTCTCTGATCTAATGAACTGAAGATGATGTTTTCTCACTTGATCTCCAACTTTGTGCTGAAACATTCAAGTAATTGCTTTTTTGCTCTTTTTACTCTTTGTGGGTTTTACCCTATAAAGATTGAAACTGGAAAAAAAGAAGTTTTGCTATTGTTTTTAGAATCGCCGAAGGGAAATGGTAGTAGTGTGATACATTTTTCAAGCTGTAATTTTTATAGGTTAAGATTTAAAATTTCTAGAGATAAACCATTGTGCCATGGTTCCATGATTGGTTGTGCAAGTGCATGATACATCAGGGGACTTTACATATCGGTGCAATTTGTATGGAAAATGCGCGAAGAGGGGTTGCAGCTTTTCAAGTGGAAGGAAAGCTGTGGCTGTTAATTCTTTCACTAAAGTATCAATTTGTTGATCTTAGAACTTAAATAGTTTCCTTGTATTATCTAAGTGTTATGCACTGTTCTCTTCTGGGGACCAATACATTTTTCAACGAATTGACATTGCATAATCTTCTAAACCTCTAATTTTGATTATTTGTGAAATACATTGAACATTTTTCATCTGCATTTTCATGAGTCCTTTATGTTTTCAAAACAATTCCGCAGGTGGTGCATTTGGTGGAAATAGAGGGTTGAGACCAGTACCACCAGAAAAAGGCATCTTCCCCTTGGACCACATGCATGAATGTGACTTGGTGCTGTTTCTTTTGAGTCTCCTATAATTTTAGTTTTTGTGAATATACTATGGAGTATTTCTTTAATCTTTTTTATTTCTTGTTGTTTCCTTGGCTTTTGTAATGGGTTTGTTTCAGGAGAAGAAAGATTACCTCAATTGTCTCAAATCGTCTGGTCACCAATCTGAAAAATGTAGACTTTTCTCCAAAAAGTACCTGGAATGTCGTATGGAAAAGCAAGTCGACTGAGTTTCTCTACTTTCCTTATCTGTCATTTGTTCTTGCATCTAGTCTGTGTAGTGAATCATATGGTGTTTTGATTAAGGAAATGTAGTCACTTTATTAAACCCTGGATACATTTATGCCTTGGTTGAATTAAAATACAACCTTTTTTTTGTGTGTGAACTGGTCATTTGCATGATCTTCCCTGTTAAAATTTGGCATTTACAATGATGTTTGTTGCGAGCAAAATTTCTGTGCTGGAATGTTGTATTTGTTTTGCATGATAAGAGTAGTGAAAGAAAATCGTTATTGTTTGATATCATGATCAAATCCTAGAAAGTTGAGCAATTACTGCTCAGACAGCTACATTTTCAGAGGCAGGGTAAGAAACTGCGGCCATCCTGGATTAATATGCTGGCTGATCTATCATATTAAAGTCATAGCCATTCAGCATTTGTTTCCAAGTTTGTTTTTACATGGAGAGGTCTCACATAACCTAGAACATTTCATTGTTATCCTGCAGAAACTTGATGGCTAAGCAAGAGATGTCAGAACTTGGGTTTGAAAAGATTTCTGAGATGGATGCTTCAGGTGAAAAACCCAATGAGAAGATTAATAACTGATCTGAGACTAGAGGCTATTCGATCTGGAACTAAAGGATGAAGAGGGTATCACAAAGTAGGAAAAGCTTTTGCGGTTCAAACTGAGTCAATGTGCATTTTCATTATCTTTTTCATTTGACTGGTACACATTTCACTGTGATCAAAGACAGCGAATGAAGTGAAGATATCCAACCATTACAGGGTTCGACTCAAACACTTTTTAGGACCTAGATAGGGATGCATACATTTTTGTAACCAACTACTGTGTTGTTCATTCACAGTTTGCTAACAGCTTTTGCTGATCCTGCATTATTTAACAGGACATTATAATCATTTTGTTTTGCATTGTTTAGGTTGGCTTCTATCAGATACTTGCACTTGATCCAAAATCATTTATCAAAATTAGCAAATTGTATTTTACATAAAAGAAATCCCACGTTATTTCTTCAGTGCTGCTTTCAATTGTAGATTCACATTCAGTCAAATGCTATGATGATCTTAGAGAATTGTCCGCCAAGTGCCAGCTGAATGTTGTTTACATTTTGACAAGATGTTAATTGCCGATGACTACATTCTCTTGCACTCGCCAAACCTTGTCCCACATTCGGTCAATTGTGACTCAATGTGATACGTTATCGAATATCGAAGGCCACGTAACCCTTACTTATCTTGATTCAAAGATGATGCTATCCATTTTCCGTGCAGATTATAAAAATATAAATTGACAGTGCTGCCAAAAAAAAGATGGGCATGGATGATTGCACCGAAGATGCTCTTCAAATGGATATAGCATTTCCCAACAATCCAGAAAAACTTGAAAGATTGTAAGTTGTAACGGCTGGCGGGAGATAAACCCTAAGTTACATCCTCCTACTAGCTAGTAACTCCAAAAAAAAGAAAAGAAAAACTCACTCTCTCTCTTCCTCGAAGGCATCGCTAGTGACGCTCCACCTGTATAAAAACTCGATGCTCCTCGGTTTGTATTCTCTCTCTCTCCTCATCCATCTTCCATGGCTTGCCATTGGTCTCTGCAGCTTAACAACTCGTTCTACTTATCGTAAGTTCCTCCTATCTAATGCTTACATGCACCTATACAAAGGCGTATCCACGCATTTCTAAATGTGTCTTTTTTACCCGCTTGTGACATAGAGTAAAGGGGATAGCGGTGAAGTTAAAGATGTAGTTATGGCAGGGATTTATGAAGCGATTCTTGTGCATTTTCCATTTTTGAGTATATCTGGGGCTACATTACTATATATATAGTCTTGGAACTGGGTTGACTCATGTTTATGTAAACTGCAGATCTAAACTTCTTTTGCTCCTATTAAATTCTTCTGCTTCATAAAGACTAATTCTTTATTGCCCAGGAATACACTGTTTATGCTTGGACTATACTGGAAACAGCTAATGAGCAGAAATTAGTTGTAGTTCTTAATAATTCATGACGAACCCTTGCGTTTGAACTTACCTCCTGAGACATGTCTGCTTAGTATGAATGTTTTATGGACCCCTAGAAAGGCTCTGAATGGATAGTAATGTACTTGCCACGAACGAGGAATAAATCAGTTGATGGGGCTAGGTGAAAACACCCGGGCTATATAAAATTATTTATCAAAATTAGCAAATTGTATTGAAATTACATAAAAGAGGGTAAAAATTCTTTTCAATTTAATTGTGTTCAATAATGAGGATTATATACGTCCATGTTGAATGCTCGTCTGAACTGGAGGGAAGAATATTTCAGTATTGATTGGCTGTCCTTTTGAGGTCACAGGAAGTCTTCTGGATCGAAAAGCAAAAGAAAGATCAAGGCTGATGCTCCAAACTTTTCGAAATTGAATGGGATGGAACTTGGGGTTTCTTTCTTTTCGAAGAATAGCATTTCACTTGGATTTGTGTTTGCACGATATACTTCCCAGTACGTTTCTTTGAGGGTGTTATCTTCCATGTCTTCTTCTGCTTCTACTGGAGAAACTAATGACGTGAATGAGGCTGTTAAGAGTAGATCTGATGATAAAAACATGGACTTCACTCGAATAAATTGTCTTGTGTGGGTACTGCATGAGTCTGCAACAAGCTTTTCCCAAGCAGTTGAGTCCCTTGAGCTGGCAGGAAGGGGTGCAGAACTAGCAATGGCTTGGAAGGGGAAGGATGTCCATGTATGGCATAAACGTTTGGCATATCAGGTATAGACAAACCAAGCTAATGCATTAGCAATATGCTTCCTTCTTTTTTATATATAAAACTTGAAAAAAGTTACATTAATTCACTGTTGCTTGTGATTAAGATCATTGTTTCTTTAATCATAAATGGTCATTTCATTCACATATCTTGCTCATATTTTCTACAATTGAAGTAACACTCGAAGATAATTTAATTTTTAGCGGTGGAACCCTCTTTATGAATGTAGAAAACATAAAATTTCAAAACAAGAATCATTGATTAATATGGCTGTTCAGGTAGCTGTTTATGCTTTGCTGAAAACGGCAATTGAAGTAGAGATTTTGCTTTCTCATGATCGTCACAACCCATCTCCAGTTAAAGAAATGTAAGTGATTCTTATGTGCAAGTACATATGTTCATGGTAGTTACAATTCTTTATCCAAAGAACGTATGGCAACTGATGTAGAGGGGCTTTATTTGAACCTAGAGTATTGCTTGCACATGATGTTTTGCTTGGTATAACTCTGTGATTTATTCCATTTCTTGGATGCTTGGCATTAAGCCAAACTGCTAGTTTAAACCTCATCCGAGATTCATTCTGTGACTGTTGATTATACCTTTTCTATTTCCCTTCTGGTTCAAATATTTGTGGTCCGTGTATCATCTAGTTTGATGCTTTTACTTTTCATTTGGTCCAGATTTACCCCAAAGATAAACTTGCTAGGCGAGTACATAGAAAACCAATTGAACATGAAGCACCCAGAATTAGTACAGTGGTTTAAAGTGGTGGAATTGCCTCATATAACAGGTTTTTTTGCTCCCTTGCTGAAACAGTGGTCTATAGAATATGCTGGAAGGTTTGTTTGTTTATTCCTCTGTTTCATGTCATTGCAATTTACCTTTAGTTCTTGAATTATGATTTAGCCTATAGACATATATATTCAGTGGTATTGCAGGGATTATTGTAGCAATAAGCTGCTGTGCGGCTGTTGGAAAACTGGGCAGTGAAAGAATTTCCTGTCCGTTATTCACATTGTCACTAGAGGACGTATTAATAGAGCTCATGGATCTTTCACATAGTATTGTGGAAGTGGACAAATTACACAAACTAGCAACTGAGGCAGGATTCAAACTTGATTTTTTGTCCCATTTTGGTGCAAAGGTTTTTCCGTGCAATAAAACTGAAGAACTAGAGCTCTGGATTGGGTTGGCTCAGCAAAAACTTTCTTTGGCACTCGGCAAAGAAATTGACATAAGGGGCACAGGAACTTCCTGTAAGAGGGTCAGTTCCCGCATGGCCAAATATCTTTGAAGTTTTTTAAAAACAGTACTAGTATTAGCAGGAGTTTTTCCCTAACAGAAAGTGTAAGTCATTGTCAATGGATGGGTTTTAGACACATCAGTATGTTTGTTCTCACTCAAATCCTGACTTTTATAATATCACATATCTAGAGTAACAAAATACTGCTGTCCAGTTATTAGGTAACTTTTATATAAACTTGAATTTCTACCTGGTTAAGTAAATCTGGGTACCGGTGGTGGGATTGTCAAGTAAAGTTGCATTTCTTTGGAATTTGAATAGTGGCTCTTAACTATAATGTTATAACAGGCTCGTGCAGATAGCTTGGCCACTCTGGGGCTTTTTGCACATCTGGGAAGAAAGACTAGATTATTCTTGTCAAGAATGGGCATGAAGGACCTTGATGAGCTCATTCTGGACCTCCTCGGGTAACTAGACAATCTAGCTGAAAACTGAATGTTCAATTTATGGTATACAAACTGAGTAAGAGGTCAAATTCTTTACCTGCAGTTATTTGGAGTGTGGCTGCCTTTTTGTTTACCCTGAACTTGCTTCTGTGTCAACATATCAATGTTTCATGGAGGTAATTTTAACTGTAGTTTTATTGGAAACAAAGAAATGAAAAGTTCCCTAATGTATGTAAAACATCCTTCTAGGTTGTAACTGATGAAATAGGATGGCTCGATTTTTATGCCGCGTGCTCTTTTTTAAACAATCAAGAAAGGGAAAGGTCCAAACAGCACACAATTCAAGCAGAGAAAGAGATAATTCTATCTACTATATTTACTGTTTGTTATGATGTTTTCTCTGGTTTTGCTCACTTCAGCCGTTCGGCTCAACTGCCCTTAGATGCAGATTTGCTAGCTTTCTTGCTCCGAAGGTTGTAAACAATATCTCTACTTCCACTATTAAGTTCTTCTATTAAAATACTTGATCTGCTTCATTGACCGATTGATTGTTGACCTGTTCTCTCAAATTTTCAGCCAAAACCTGTTAACTGTCTGTCTGGAAGACTACTGGGCAGTTTATGATAGATCTTGGTATGCTGTTTGTTTTACTTTCAACTCTTTCTTTAATGCAATTGGACCTGAACCAACTTATTTGAATTTGATATAATTATGCATATTCTATTTTTCTCTGCAGTGAACAGCTAAAGATTGTAGAAGCAGGTGCCTCTGACCTCATGCCACCAATAGGAACAAAGGGAACTGAGAATATATTTCTGACATTAGAAGCGCAACAGAGACCAGCTGGGTTAATACTAAAGGGATGCCTGACAGCAAAATCTCTACAAAGCATTAACCTGAGTAAGGTATGGCTAACAAGTGGTATTGTTTGCCAACTACATAAATTGTGCAATGAAACTAGAGTGTTGGGTAATTACAAAGTAGAACTTTGAGTTGAAAATAACTGAAGTTTTAAGGAAACAAACAAGGTCTTGATTATTTTTAATCCGGAACAATGGAAAGAAATGACAGAAGCGCTGGAGATTTGATTGCTACTATAAAGACCAACTTTTTCTGTTTGTGCATGCATGCATGCATGCATATGTACTTTACGTACGATATAGAACCTAATGCTAAAGACTTAAACATAAAGAGAGGTCCAAAATTTAGCACTCGACATTTTTCTCTAATTTATTCTTAGACAACTGCAAGATGGCCGCCACGTACCTCATTTCTGATTTCTTTGGTATTCATTTACATTTTAAGAGCAGGCTAGTTGCTCTGCCCAGACAGAAGCAATAACTCATGTGGAAGCCTCCAGCACCGCCGCCACCAAACCACACCTTCCACATGATAGCTTACTCAGAAAATACAGTGTCAAATTGGTATCTACAAGCTCGGTAAGCCCAATTGTCCTGCACCTCTTTTCAATAAACAGCATGATTTGAAGGATTTGTGGGTTGCTAACTTAGAAAAGCAAATTGTTTTGAAGGATTTGTGGATGGGAACTCAATTGCTTGTTGTAGACATCAGTTTTGCTCTGAATCTACTCTTAAAGCAATTACAAGGCCACAAAGTTACAGTAAGAGAAAGAGAGAAGTTGAAGAGAACGCTAAATGACATCATAACACTTATCCCAGTTACAATACTAATGCTACTTCCTGTAAGCACCCATGTACCCTAATGAAGATGCTCTGTTATTTAGGTTAGATGTGCAATTTATACAAGCAGAAATCTAATAATTATTTCTTATATACCCAGGTGTCTGCTGTAGGCCATGCAGCTATTCTAGCAGCCATCAAGAAATATATGCCGTTCTTGGTATGCCTTTCTGCAGATCTTCCAATTCCTTTTACCATCTCCGCTGATCTTGTTTTCCTTTACTGTGTAATTAGATCCCTTCTCCATACTCCGCCGAGCGACTTGAGGTTGTGAAACAGCTAGATAGAACTAAGAAGATGGAAGTTCAGTCGTGGAGCAACCTTGAAGATCCATCCTCTAGAATGCCATGAATGAACACTCTTTCCACGCTATTGCTGTCATCTGAGTTTGTAAATACATGAATTATATATATATATATATATGCTGAGAGTATAATGTAACTTGCTAATGCTACCCTGTATAGATTCAATCCGTTTCTTTTTGGTTAGTAATCGCATTCCTGTTTGTCAAGTAAAAGAGAACTAGTTGTAAAAATGGACTTTCCCCCCCGGGATTTCATCCTCCTCAATCCGACAGTGTTTTACAGCAATTGCATCACAAGGCTCTCTTTGTGAAAAACAGTTTTAAAGATAAATACACACGATAGGGTACTGCTGCTGAAAACACAAAAACAACACATGATATATTATTAGAATCATCTTTCCAGTATCTTTTGTGAGAAATGCAGAACGAAGACGAACATATTTTATTGTTCTATCAGCAGCTACATGGAACATTCTGGCCGTGAACCGTAGTTGTAAACCGACGGGTTTAAAGCAGATGACAAGAGGAACATACTGTCTATTATTTGATTTCTTCATTCAAATACGGGTGTACCAAAAGCACTGTGGTGGAGGTGGGGAAATACACAACACACCACCAGCAGAAAAACACTTTACAAGTCTATTGAGCGCCCACAAAACAAAAAAAAAAATACATACATTGATTCTTAATTACTGAAACATTTCTCTTCCTTGATGTATCAAATACAGAAACCTGCTCCCTTCATTACTTGCAATCCTGATAGAGCCCTCCTTTATTTTCAAAGAATGTAAAACCTGTTTCAATCTGTTCACCTTGAATAAACAAACCCAGCCTCAGTAGGAAGGACATTCTTCAAGGTCAAGAATGCAATCGCAAAAATCTAGGCCACCCTCCTTGGATCACGTGCTGCTGCAACATGGTCCTGCAATGCATACACAAGACGCATATTATTGTCGATGCGGCAACCTTGATATGCTTTTTGAATATACTAATTCATCGTTTGAGACACCAGCACAAAAATTCACATTTGTACCGCAAGGGATCAGATTTCAAGAAAGGACTTTTCAGGACAGGAAAGCCCGTGATGCATCATCATACAGCCAATCCCAAGGCAGAGAAACTGAACTGGTGTTCATCTCCAAACAAATAGGTTGGAAAAAAGAAATGAAAAAACATTGGATTGGTTCCAGCAAAAAGGACAAGGACAATAGTAGAAAATACATAAGAGCTGCATCACCATGGTCAGTTTGTAAAAGTCTTCTCGAATGTTGATAAATTTGAAACCATAAAATAGACCATGCAGTCCTGCTGAATGCAGAAAATATCACATAGAAGCTGTAAAGAAATTTTTTCTTAAAACCTTGAAACAAATCGGCAAAGGCGGCATCCATGCAAACCTTGATGCTGATCATAATACCAGAGAAAATAATAAACTGACCACAATATCAGGGGTGAATGTAGGGTAGACATTTCAATTATCACAAAACCTTATCAAGCATTTTGAGGCCAATCAGACACCATGTGATAATTCAACTAATAACATGGAGAACCACATGATTTATAAATATAAAGGAAATTTAAACAAAGCACTAGCAAAGATCAAATGCAGAATCAAACTTACTGAGATAAAATCAAATGCCCTGGTATCTTCTTTCTTTGAGTTGTTCATGGTTGAAGTAGGAACCTGATTTGGGAAGTTTGATTGGAATATATCAGGATGTGCAGAAGAATAACCACCTCCATCAGTCCCAGAAGCATGACTAACACCAGCATTTTGCACATTTAGGTTACTTAGATGTTGAATGTTGGACATTGTTGCAAGAAATTGCTGTTGAGCAAGAAAATTCCCCATGGCAGCATAATTCATTGGCTGAGATTGAAAGGCTGAGTTCAACATGATGCCAGGATGCATATTATATGGCACAGTACTGGAAGGATATAGTGGATTTACATTTACCCCAGTCATTGACAAGCCAAGTGAGCCATTCAAAGCATCATTTGTGACCTGATGGCTTGGATTGCTGGTTAAATCTGAGAATAGACTTTCTGTGAGCACTGCCGGAGAGGCTACTTGCAGCTTTGTCTTTGAGACATTTTCATTAATGGACATACCGGCCATTAAGTCACTGACACCTGTTTCACTATTTTCTTGCCCCTTAAAAAATTCAGAATTTGACCCAAAAATATCAAATAGCTCGGGTCCATTTTTATTTGTTGGCATATGGTTCTCATCAGCACCTGGTTTATCATCAAAAGTCATCCCAGAAAAGAGATCATCCTCGTGCTCCCCACCCTCACTAGTGTGAAATGAAACATCTGCAAAGGGATCTTCATTTTTCTGCTCCCCGGTACTAACACTTGTGCCAACATTATCTCCAAATAGATCATCAATCAAAGGAGTTGCTGATGTCATAGGGTTCACTATAAGTTGTTCACTTTGCTTCTTTATAGAATCATCTGTCCCAAAGAAATCATCTGAATCTCCAGTGTCTATTAAGTCAGGCATCTGGACATGAGCTGCCTCAGCCTTTACTGAATTACCCCCCAAGTCACCAAGTGGTTCCCCACCCAAAAGGCTTAGCACCTGTCCACCAAAGGCATAATATCAGCTATCAAATGCAGCCCCCTGAACTCAGAAATGAATCTCTATTTCACATCCAGTTTCTCTCATCACAGTAGCAGTATGAGTTCATATAAGAAATAATTCTTAGCCTATCTGGTAAAACAAAACTTGAGCCGGTGAAATAGAGGCGGGAAAAAAAGGCAGAACAATTAAGATTTTTGTACCCTTACCAGAATCATTACGTGAAATACATCAAAGTAAAGGATTTTGACCAAGAAGTCAAAAGGACTACCAAGTACAATTAAGCTAAAAGTGAGCATACTTGATTATCTCCTAAAAAAGATCACCATCCTCAACTAGTCATTCCTGAAAGAAGTTGAACATAAACTTTATACGAAGGAAATCCTCATTGTTAACATCTAATACCTCTCAACCATCAATGGTATCCGTTATTTATAAGTTGCAATTTAGTCATCATGTCATTATTGGAATTCAGTCACCATATCAAGACCTTGTCACAATTACAACAATTTTTACAAGACCAGTCCTAATATCAACAGAACAATGTATTATCTAGATACCTCATTCTATCCTCCATTAACCACAGTTAACCTCCCTGCCCAGAGCACAAATGAAAAGAAAAACAGCCAGAATTCAAAACTTCAAAAAAAAATTACCTTGATAGCCTTTTCCCTGAGAGAATTTTGGGGAGATTCAGAACATCTCACAACAGAATCTTTATTTTCACTAAAATAGGAATATACAATTGAAAAATGCTCATCATCCTTTCTCCTCAGAATTGACTCAAGTAGGCACACAGCTTTCATGCGAACCTGAGAAACAAAAATTCCCGGGAATAATTTTTTTATTTCAGAAAGAGATACATTATAACAAAACAAGCAGTTCATAAAAAAAACTCTCCAAGAAACAAAAATATCAGGACTGCAAAACAAATAGTACGCAAAGGCAATCAAGAGATAAATAGAACTTTAACCACTATAAAACAAACGACAATTTCAATCAATAAGGAGAAAGGAGTTCATGTATGTGCGTTGATGGTGTTGGGGAAAGAGTAATATCATCTCACATCATTAAAAATAGACAAGCATAAGAAATCATGCCTGCCACACAGGAGATTGAAGCTTGGATTCAAGGGCATCACTTAGAGCCAATGCATCCAGCTTTGCTGCCTCCACTAGAAAAGCTTGAATGGCATCACGGGTAGGTTGTAGCCGCACACCACCAGATGTCACTAAGGTCTCTAACAACTTCTCCTCGCGAGTCTTACTCTCTGAATAGCGTGAGCTGGAGTCCTCGTTTTTTGTTTCTGCATTCGTTACCCTCGAATCCTGGCCCCAAGGTCCAGTAGCCACATTCTTGGAAACCCCAAAACTACCCTGAGGTTCATTGTTTAACTGAACTGGTTGATATCTATCAGAGTCGTCGTTTTCTATGGTCAATGACCGGTGAAGATTCGGGCTCTTGTAGCTCCCATTATCATTCTTTCTTAACGAATGACTTTGTTTTAGGCTAGTAATTCCCTGCTTGATAGACGCACTACCAAGACCAACTACCTCAGTAAGGAACGATTTTTTATCTTCATATGGCATATCAAAATTCGTATTCCCAAAACCTTGTATTCGTTTGTTAAGATTCTCAGCAGGAGCAGCTGGCTTACCATTCTCCTCGGAAAAAATAGCAGAGATAGTCTCATGAGCTGTATCCCTCACTGCTTTGTTAAGGGCATCCCCCTTCAAAGAATCCATCTGACCCTTGTAATGAAACAGCTGACGCACAGCTGCAGAATGTCTTTGCATTTCTCTTCTGAACTCTACACCAGACTTTCCCACGGCATATTTTATCAATCTCAACGCCTGCTCACAATTCAACCATAAAAAAAGGTGCGAGTTTACGAATTATTTTAAATGGCTCATTAAATAAATAAATAAATAAAAGAAGAAGAAGAGAAGGGTGTACCTTTTGTTTAACAACGGGACTCCTGTGGTCGAGCCTCTTGAGTATAAAGTCGGAGACCTCTTTGACAATAGTAACATGAGAAGACCTCAAGAGCTCACAAATCTCTTCCAATTTGTAAACAGGAGTGACTTTGTCTTCATCGGATGTTGCTCCATCGATCATCCTCGATCTCCAGTACGATTCCACTGCTCTCCTGCTCGAATCCATCTCTCCCCTACAAACCCTAAATCTATTTGAATTGCAAAGAAATCGAGGATCGGAGATCGAATCCGCGAATTTGGGATTGAGAAATGGACGTGATTGATATATAATAAATTTATTAGGGTTTTCTTTTCTTTTTAGAGAGAGAGAGCGCGCTGTGGATCGTAGGGAAATGTGAAGGAGAAAAGAATAAGCGAATGCAGGATCTTGAAATCAGAAAAAAAAAGTCCGAGTCAGATATGGAGGGGTGACTCACCGACGTGTTTGCTTAATTTTGGTTGGCCTGTGCAGGTGACACGAATATTATTGTGGTTTGGGCTGCGCCACCTGCGCAGATTAGCATATTTTTTAATTATTGTTGTCGTGTTTTTAATTTTACATATTTTCTTCATTTAAAAAAAAAAAACGCCCCCCGGCACAAAAACTTGCAGGTACTTTGGAAAAAAGAAAATCGAGGAAGATAGATTTAAAAAAGAATAATGAGAGGAAACACTTTTCTTTCACGAATTCCTCACCTGTATTTCAAAATTATTTTTGAAAAAAATTATTTTATTTTATTTTAAATTAAATTATTTTTAAATTATTTTTATGTGATAATATCAAAAATAATTTAACAAAAAAATATTTTTAAAAATTATTTTAATTACAATCCAAACACGAATAGTAAACAAAATTAATTTTTAATAAGAAACTTTTCAATGAATTTCTCGTGCATTAAAATTTTCAAAACGCGATACAGAATTAATTTGTCCTTTGCTTATTAATATTCAATTGACGGATAGTAATTTTAAAGGACACTAGAAGAGTTAAATTACCAAAAAAATCTATAAAAAAAAAAAAACACCAAACACTGTTTTAATAAATAATATTTAAAAAATATATTTTTTAAATTTTATTTTTAATATTAAATTTTTTTAAGGAATGATATTTGAATATTTTTGTTTTGATAAATAATTCTTTTTTTATTTAGTTTTTCTTCAATTTTATACTTTAATATTAGATTGCATGAGAATTGGGTTTAATGATTATTTAAAAAATTTTATTTTATGGAGATATCCATGTCTCATGGGATTTTTTTTCTTCTTAATTTCAATTAGATTTGATGGAAAAGGATTTTTGTAAAAAACAAAATTGTTAACTTGGGTTGTTGTTTTATTTCTTAATTGATTTTATATTATAATATTTTGAATCTTTTTTAATTTGTATTCTATGGAGATATCATAGTCTCATGATCGAGGCTATAAATTTAGTAGATTAACCTAGTTTAATTGTTGCAGAATATTTTATTATTTTTAAAATTTTAATATTTAATATTATGTTGATTAAAAATTAATATTTATATATATTTTTTATAATCGTATTAGAATCTCCTCACTTGAATAGAAGATTTGACAGGGTAGTTAACTTTATATACTTAACTTGCAAAGAGAGGCCTTTTAATCTTTTTATCTTTTTTACAGTGAAAAAAAGATTTGGTAATATACAATTTCACTGGGTTATTTGAAATTTAATAAATATAAATATTATTAAAAACAACAAAAAAATGTTGACTTATACAAGGTCATCTGACCATTAAACACCGTTTTTATTGGTGACTTTAGAATCATCGTGGTCCTTTTATGATTTGGCAGTTCATGCAGTCAATAAACCTTCAGTTTAACATCTATGACCTTTTTATTGTTACTTTTTTTTTTCCCTTGATTTTTACTCTTGACCTTTCAAATTTTCAAGGCAACCTTTTGATTGTTCTCTATCAAATTTAGTTAGTGTTATTTTCATCACTATTTATTTTACATGAAATAAATCATCAAATTGATTTTTTTACAATTTCATCCTCCATTTATTTTACAATTTCCCACCCATCTAGTTTTATCTAATGCGTGCGTCGCAAACAAGAATCACAATTTTCCAAGAGAAGGAAATAAACAGAAAGAAAATCATACGCGTGGAGAAAGGGAAAAGGACGGCAAATTATTAAAGAAAAGGACGGCAAATTATTAAAGAAAAGGACCTGGCAAATCATGATACAAATCCAATAAGATGATCATGAATCATAGTTGGCTACCGCAATTGCAGGATCTACAACATCATCTGATTCATCCACTACCATCTCATTTCTAAAGAGCATTTTAAGGTATGGAAGAACTCTAGGAAGCACAGGTAAATCTGCTATGTTTACACTCATCATATCAAAAGCAATGCATGTTTTATGCATATGTGTGTCATCAAATACAGGAATTTTCGGATATCTTTGGCTGAAGTGGGTGAGGATGATGCGATATGCACCAGCTGAGTTTCCTACTTCTATGGCTTCCTCTGTTGTGCTGTGGTTTCTGGCTATGGCTTCCTCCACCAACGCATCCTCGAAAGTTGCCTGTATAATTGTAGAACTGACGGGGTCAGTATGAACAACTACTGGTGAGCTCAGCACACTGCCAAGCTAAATAAGCAAACTAGGGCTGTAAAGCAACTCTGCAATACAATTACATGGAAACTATGTACAGAAAACATCCTCTGACATCCAAATCAGAGACGTACTGTCTTTTGGTAAGAGTTTATAAAACCTATGTGTGCCCCAGTCAAATTTACAAAATTCACAGCCATTCTTTTTCCTATTTTGATAATTCAATACTTCATCAAGTTGCTAATTACCAATTATTTGATCACCTTCATCAAACCATTGTGTTTTGAAAAGTTTAGGAATTCTAAGCAAAAAACAAAAAATGATATATTAATCAAATACAAAAGAATATGCGATAACTTGCCTCGTGTATGAGAATGGTTGCTCCGCGAGATGCTTCTACCAGTTCTGGACAAGGCCTGGTGTCACCTGAGTACACGATCTTCCAACCTGGTATCGCTTTTCCAACAGTGTTGATTCTCTCTGCAGCCTTCAAGGCAATACCAAATGCCTGAGGGCAGTGAACAACAGGAAAACTAATCAAAGCCTCCAGCCCTGCTTCACTCAGCACCTCCTTCAATCTCTTTAGACTTGGAAAAACCATGCCATTATCAACTGGATTGCCTGGTCTCTTCCAATAGCTCTGCATTCGGCTTCCTCTGGCAAACAAATTTGACTCGGTATTTACAGTGGAATTTTTTATTTCTGCAAAATCATTTGGACTTGCTAGAGACATGTCATCCTTTTTTGATTTGCTATCATCCTCAAAAGCAACCCATGAAGCTTCAGTGGTGTTCCTACAGTCAATGAACTTCATATCCAGGTCTTCTAGTATTTGATATGCATCTAGAAATTTCTTAAGCTGCCAAGGCCCCACAACAAGAATAGGTTCACGGGTCATGCCTTTTAACAAGTCACGTCTCAGAGCAAGTATTCTTGCTAATCCGGTATGGTGATCTGCATGAATATGAGAAATCCAAATGCATCTTAATTTTCTCACGGCATTATCAGCACCCTCCACACCATACCTGTTGCCAGAGTACACCGATCATAATAATTTAAACATGAAGAAAATAACATGCAATATAAGCAACATTTAATCATAAAGTTTTAGCGTTACCTTCTTTTTAGTTGTCCCAGGGTTCCTTCCCCACAATCTAGAAGCAAACTTCCTTTGGAGAAGAGATTAATATAGATAGAAGTAACATTTCGGTATTTAGAAGGCTGAGATGATCCCGTCCCTAAAAGGACCACCTCCAGGTCATCTCTCCTTATATTTTCCAAGCAACTAGGTAGAGTATTCTCTTCCAACCATGGCTCTTCAATGACCTTATCACCCTGGAAAACATTTATGTCTGCTTCCAATCCTCCAGGTCCACTCCAAAACTCACGCACATGTTGGGCAGCATCCACAATCTCTGGAATCTCAGAGAGTAACTCATTGATAATTTCTGAGGGACCCATCAAACTTGGAATATTAGATTTGTCGAAACCAAGATTAGCATGAGGCCGCAAAGTGAACTGTTCAACATAGAAATGTGCAGCATATATGTTATAAAAAGGAAGTGGCATCTAACTTAAGTAATTGTAAATATAGATAAAAAAATATATATTAATAATAAAAGTAATCACAAACATTCATCAACTCACCCAAGTTATGGACTAGAAAATAGGACAGTAACCAAAAGCATTTATCAAACATCATAGATGTTATTTGAGATGGCTTGGTAAGACATATTCAGAGAAAGGGGCCAAAGTTCTTGAAAAGTATGACACCACCAAATCATCTAGTATCATAAGTAAAAACTCAGTTGGGACAACAACATATTGGATCGACCCGAGCTTCACAACTTAACCCGCCAAACTCGCGACTAGAGTTATGGACTCCACCAGATTTACTAACTCTATTTTTTACAACTATTTTTTACTTAATTATATAGTAACAAAAATAGATACTCATAAAATCAAGCACAAACTAAATGCTAGAGCATTATAATAAAGAGACAATTGAAAAAAAAAAAAGGGACCAAAATGGGAAAGGAATAAAAAAAGGGAGGCATGCTTCATTGTTCATTCATTTCACCCTAGTTTAGAAGAGGATAATAATTTTCAAACATCAATTCCAAAGTAATTGCTTGGTTATAAAGTTTATGTCACTCAATCTAGTTGGACATGGAACACAATAAACAGAAAGCCCTTGCATTATGTTAGGAAGATGAAAAAGAAAGCCTTTTGATTTAGCAAACAGTGAATCGCAGTCTCAAACATCAAATCACAAGGTTTTGGCAAAAAGCAAAAATTGTTCTTACCTTAAGGAGATTCTCAGCCGATGTGTTTTCATACAACTTTGAGACACAACCCTGGAATGTGGAATAAAAACCAGCAATTTAGTTGAAATAAAACATTTCCACACAATAATCATGAACTACAAAGAATGTCTAAACAAACCTCGCCTGAAAAAATTGAGTGTGGGCTTGAGTTGTTAAGATCTGTGAGCGACCAAAATCCTGGAGCTGGAAAGAACTGAGGACACAAGTAATTAAGTCGTGCTGCAATTCTTGCACTGGATTTTAGAATAGGAATTTCCACATTCTTCCTGCAAAGAGAAGGAACGCCCAAAAAGAACTGTTAAGTACACAGACAGTGGACATTTTCTTTGGAGAAACCAGTGACAAATCACTCACATTTCATGTCCTGCCATAATGTGCTGAGCTGAACCAAATTTCTTCATCCACTTCTGATAAGCGGGGCTGCGTGTTACAGAAGCAGGACTTAGATGAATGATGCAATTCACAGTCTTGCCAATCTGTGTTGGGTTGCCTGAGAAATCCACATAGTAACTGTTGAGAGATTCCGTGGATAACAATTCCTGAACATGAGATTCTGTAGGGCAGTCAACAAGTAATACAATGGGACCGGGAACAGAAGGGTCCATCACATCACTAGGATGAACCTGAAAAACAAAACAAAATATACATGTCAAAACATGGAGCAAGCAGCAGCAGCATAGGAGCACTATAGGTACTGTGACAGAATTAGGCGGTCACAGTTTTTCTTTCTTTTCTTTTCTTTTTCCTTGACTGAGGAACCCACCATTATATCTTGGTGGTCAGACATCACTGATCTTCCCGACTGCAATTCCCTGTATTTCGGCCCAGGTTTCAGACCAAGAGCTTTAGCTTTTTCTGGGTCAAATTTGCCCATAATCTCTGCCAACTCACAAAGATATATCACAGACATATCTCCAGGCTTTAGAGCAGATCCTTGTGACTGGTTTGGTCGTAAGAGAATAGCTGATATTTTGACAACCTCATCATTAATAAGAACAATGGGGTCTATAAACTTATTTGCATCCACCGGACCAACATTATCGTTACCAAAGCTCTTTGTATGAACCATGGCAGCGTGGGGGATGAAAGACTTCATTGCATCAACCAAATACTTGAGATCTGATGGACCCCATATGTTAACCTTCACAAAAAAATAAACTGCACTTTAAAATATAATAGACAATAAATTATGGGAAAGAAAGTCAATTCAATACTTACTGACATTCCTTCTTCTCCCATGCCAGCCAAAGTTAACAGCAAACCTGTTAGGAAACTTTAACAGTGAGTATTTAGGGTCTGTAGCATCAGTGCATCATAAATGTACAGCCAGATATCAGTAAAAATTAGTTCTAGAAGACACATCAAGATTTTATGTATTTTTTAGCTATGAATTACAGCCATATGCATAATGAATTTGCAAGAGCAATGTGTCAGCTGAGCTACAAAGACACAAACCTGGAATTCCACCGGCTGTTTCTGAGCAGACACGAGAGAGAAATATGTGATCTATCTGAAAAAGAATAATGAATAAAATGTCATCTGACATAGAGAGAAAATTCACCTATTGAACACAAATGAAACTCAGGAAGGTCATATTAACATGTGCTTATGAATGTCTGCATTATAAATAAACTTGTAAGCATATAAATATCTTTTGAGCGATTGCATACCTTCGATAGTTTAATCTTATGCTCCGTGCAGAATCGTTGCAATCCCTGAAATAATAGTCACGGGATGAGTGAAAAATCCAATTGCTATGCATCAATCTCCTCACAAGAATCAATGCTTAAAATTTTTTTACTTCCTCCATAAAATGAAAATATAATCTTAGATTTGCTTGAATGTTGAAGAGGCACATTAGACAATGCTTCGCTGGTAACTTTCCAGAGTTAGTGGTGAATTAAAACTAAAAGGAGAACTTGCTCTAAAGCTATGTTTAATGAAAGAGCAGCATTACTGTCATTTGAAACCACGATGTCATTTGACTTTTAGATCCAATACTCATTTGGAGTCAGATAATTATAGTCCACTGTCTCACATGCTTAAATTCAGCTATTTGATGATTCAATATATTGCAACTCCATACATAAACAATGAAACAAAGGATAGCTTGCATCCTAAGTTCCCATTTCAGTCGCTAAGATTTATGAAAAATAGAAAGGTGGCTAAAATCTTAAGAGAAAATAAAGGGGCAACCATTCAACAAAAGATCACAATCTCATTGAGAACAGGTTAGTGGCAAAAGCAGAGAGGAAATCCCATCGATAACCTCTTAATCAGTGAATTTCACAATAAGGATGCTCATATTCTCATTTCATTGCATGAAGTACCCACATGTTGCTAAATGTTATTATAAAAACAACACAAACGACTCATTGATAGAATTGTCAATATGAATTATTTAGTCAGGAAGCAAGGCCAGAGATCCATCGCCTATGATGCTGCCAGATTCCAGTTCTAAACTCAGTAATGATAAAAATATACAGCAAAGACATAACTTCCTTTTCTTGTTATGTAAGACTAAGACCAAGAATGCATCACCTGGCAGAGCATGCGAGTAGGTTTTCGTATAGCAGTTCTACACAATATATCATGGCAAAGGGATACACAGTTGACTAGAAAAAAAAGGGTTTTACCAGATAAAAGCAAATTGCACATGGGATCTACAACGCACTCCTAAACTATCTAAACCCCGCATGAAGCGAAACAATCGTAACCATGGGGGCTATTCTTCTTCAATAACAACAATTTGACCACACATGAACAAATAAAAGAAGTCAATTCGGTTTGTTAAAACAAATTGATACTTAAAACATGAAGAAAATAAAAATAAGAAGAAGCTTCTGACATTACTGCAGCTATGGAATTACCTCTCCAGCATTAAAAATAAACCTTTGCTTGTCAAAGAAGAGCAAGACAGAAGGTGAAGTATCCTGAGTGTCCATTCCAGTCCCAAGAATCTGGAAAATGTAAGAATTATCAGAGAATTGATACCTCTGCTTACTTGCATTTGAGTATACTAATAGCCCACTTTTCTTTTATCACAAATATATATAAAACCAGTGAAGCCATGAGAGAGTACTAAAACAAAGACTAGAATCCTCCATCAACTGGACAGTTTAAACGATAGGGTGAGAAAAAAAGTGCAAATAATCCATGAAACTGGAATAAAGACTCCTCTTTACTTAGAATTCTTCAATGAAACAAGAAAACCCCACAAATCCAAAAGAGCTACCTGCACATAAGAAATAGTATTGGTAGGATTGAGCTTTCTGACTTTCAACTGTAAATTCCTTTTCGTATTATCTCTCCCCTCAGCCCTTTTTTTATTAAACCCAGGATTCTCCTTGCCACTCTCGTCCATGGACTTCCCTTCGTCTCTGTCTCTGCCTCTGGTCTCTCGAGACGTAGTTTTGCTTCTGCTTCTGAAAGTAAGAGAAAGGTGGTTTGGAGTGGTACGGTGTCGTCGTTTTGGATGAGGAGAAGAAGAAGAGAGGATGGTGAGTAGGGAGTAAGGTCTGCGTTTAGAGGAGAAGGGGGAACGGAGAGTGGGGAGAAGAGGGGAGAAGAGGAGGCGCAGATTTGAGATATGGGACATTTGTATTTCTGTGATTTTTGTAGGGCTACTATATAGCAGAGGGAGAAGAAGGGTTTTAGTTCAGAACAAGGAGGGTGGTGGTTCGAGGGCGCGGCGTCTGCTTTTTTTTGCCTTGGCCCCTCGTTCTCCATTGAAATTATCTTTATGTAATAAGAGAAAAATCCTTGTTTTACGAGAAAAAAAAAAGTCTTATAATAAGATATTTATCCTCTATAATTTATCAATGATAATATAAAAGGTTTATTCTATTATTATCATATCTAACTACTTTTAAAAATATATTAGATATTATTTTTTATTTTAATTTATATTAAGAGCTCATAATAATATTACTATAGTAACTCTAATTATAAGATCTAGATATTTCACTGAGCTAACTTAGAGCTCTAACGGCGATTAAAAACGTGGATAAATCTATATTTAAAAATAATAATTAAGATTGATTGGTAATAACAAAAATTAGATTATTTGTAACTATATCAACTTAATTTAAAACCTAATAAAAAATTGAATAAAAAGCTTAGTTTTTATTGGAATAATATTATTTTGATTTTTTTAATAAGATATATCCTATATAATTTATCAATGATAATATAAAAGGTTTATTCTATTATTATCATACCTAACTACTTTTAAAAATATATAAGATATTATTTTTTTATTTCAATTTATATTAAGAGCTCATAATAATATTACTATAATAACTCTAATTATAAGATCTAGATATTTCACTGAGCTAACTTAGAGCTCTAACGGCGATTAAAAACGTGGATAAATCTATATTTAAAAATAATAATTAAGATTGATTGGTAAAAACAAAAATTAGATTATTTGTAATTATATCAACTTAATTTAAAATCTAATAAAAATTTGAATAAAAAGCTTAGTTTTTATTGGAATAATATTATTTTGATTTTTTTTTTTAAAAGTTGAGATTGATCGTTTTATCACAAATAGCAACTATTTTGATAACCTAAATCAGTGTTAACAATATTATTTTATTTTTTTCGCTATAATCCAGCTATCTCTCTATTTTTTTAATCAGTGACTCTAAAAATAACAAAAACTAATTTTTATTTGAAAATTAAATCGAAAAAAATATTGAGGTGCAAGAATTGTATAATTTGCGTTGTGTTTTTTAAGTTCGAAGATCAAAATGCAATCCTCTTTAAGCTCCTATTATGTCACTCATGTTTGATGTATTTTTCGTTATGGTCCCCACTTCTTTTACTTTTACCATTAATTAAGAAATAAAAACAATTGACGAATGAAATCACATAAACCAAAATAAATTATCAAAACATTACATGCGTGTGAGTGAACAAGGATAACGTTTCTACTAAAAAAAACAAAACACTTTTCAAATTTTATTATAATAATAATTATAAGAATTCTTTTAGTGCATCTAATTTTTTCGTAAAATAAATAAATACTGATCTCCGTGGCACATAAAAGGTATAATAAAACTATAAATATAATCGTCTTCACAGCAGAATCCAACTAGCTGGAGTAGCTCAGTTGGTTAGAGCGTGTGGCTGTTAACCACAAGGTCGAAGGTTCGACCCCTTCCTCTAGCGTTTTCATGCCTCTCTTTTAATTTTTCCTAGAGCCTATTTAAATTCTAATTACGATGATAATATGATTGAGTTTATTTTTTTTATTTTTTTATTGTTTAAAACAAAAACCAAAATATTATTTTTTATTTTTTAAAAATTATTTTTGATATATGTATATAAAAATAAAATAAAAGAATAAATTTAAAAATAAAATAACTATCCACAGCATTACCATCAGGAACAATAAATGGGCCCGATATGGGCCTATGATCAAACTTTTGAGTCCAATCACATCGGAAGATAAGATAAATAAGAAGCACCACACAACATATGCTAAAAGCCTAAAACCACTGCCTTCTCTTCCAATCCTGAAATATCATTAGCAAGCATGAACAGTCTCCACCTCAACTCCTATGGCTTAGCCCCTTTCCAAGCTTCCACCACCAAAAACCTCAGACCCTCCAGACATGTAATCAGTTCCGGCCCCACCAAACTGAAAATCAGCGCCATAAGCACCGCCCCAGAGAGTAGTACATCGGAGGCCAAGGAGCCAGAAGAACCGCCCTGTGTCCACCTCGCATTTGTTCATGTAAGAAAACTGCATCCCCTACTGATGTTAATTTTCACAGCTTGGTATGCGAATCTTTGTGTACGGAACATTGATTTCAATATGGCTTGTGCTTTTGTCGCCGCCCCCGCCGTAGTCTGTGCTGCTCCCCGATGGAACCCCCGATGTGCATTTTCGCAATGCTCCCGGTGCCCAGAAACTTAGGGATATAATGCTCGACACAAATATTGAGCTGTATGGACCATATGTAAGTCTATTTCACTCTCGAAAATGCGTCTTTCCATATCATTTGCGCTGCATTTCAGTGTCCTGATGTGATTTTCCCATATTAATTTTCCAGTCTCGAGCTTTGCTAAATTGTGGGGGAGGAGGTACCTGCGCAACATGCATGGTGGAGGTACACAATTGACAGAGCTTTTTGAGGAATTAGTTAATCAAAATTGCTCAATTTTATACGTTCTTAGCTCATTCTGTTCTCTGATAAGTTAAAGCCCCCTTTTTTTCTTGTAAATTAACCAAGCCTATGGAGCAAGCACCCTTGATTCAAATGTCAGGATCAAAGAACAAAAGCAATGGCTCATCGCTGTTCTCTAAACCTAACAGGAAACTCCTTCCATGGCTGACAATCTTTTTCAACTCCTTGTCTGTTTTTAGGTTATAGAGGGAAAAGAGCTACTGAGTCCTCGCACGGACAATGAGAAGGAGAAACTCAAGAAGGTATACTGATTCAGTATAGTGCTACCACTGATGCTTTCAAGGACTAAATTATAATTTTCTGAGTGTTTACATGTTGAAACAGTAATTCTTGAACAATTCTTGTGCTGAAGACAGATTTATATGTTAAATTGAAAGAAAATGCTGAGTTCTATGCCAATGTGTTATTTGCAGAAACCGAAAAACTGGAGACTTGCTTGTCAAACCACAGTTGGTGATCAAGATTCTAGAGGACTGGTTTGTAAAATCTCCTGGCAGTCTCCATGAATAAATATTTACCTTAAATCAAGTTTATTTATTTATTTATATCCTCAATCTATGCAGGTTGTGATCCAGCAATTGCCGGAATGGAAAGCTCATGAATGGAATTATGAAAAACTATTGCCTTCTGAAATGTTGTCGGAAATTCAATCTGATTAAAAATAAGGGAAAACCTCAATTTAGTGTTCTAACTATCTATTTGTTTTCAATATGGTCACCGAACAAAATATCTTTCTCAATGGATACCCTCGTGTATTATGATTTCTCAATCCAGTCTCCTTGTCTAAAATCAACAAAAAAATTCACTCATCCAGAACTTGATCGTTATACAGGATGTACACAAAAAAGGGTAAAACTAGAAATGAAGCCCAAGAAAACAGAAAAAGCACAAGCGATCAAATTGTTTTATAAATATTTTAAAAAAAATATATTAAAATGTTTTTAATAAATATTGACACGTCTAAATAACTAAAAACATTAAAATAAGATTAATTATTTTTTTTTCCAAACACAGAAAACTTCTGAAGTTGTGACATTGCTACAAAGATAATCCAAAAAAGAGGCAAACACGAAACCATGATAAGTTGAAGATCCTGTTTGGTATTTAGATTTAAAATCATTCTTGAAAATTTTTTAAAAATATATTTTAAATTTTTATATTAAATTAAAATATTTTAGTGTTTTTAAATTATTTTCATGTGATAATATCAAAAATAATTTTTTTTAAAAAAATATATATATTATTTTGATGTATTTTTGAACAGTTCTATAAATCTCATTTTGTTTCGGCCAAAATAGTCAAAATATTTCGTACCAGTAAAAAAAGAAGACAAAATAGTATCGTTTTTTACTTGGTTTAAATTCCGGCTCGTATCGGATATTTCAACCAAATACCGGCCGAAAAGTGCTGATATTGCTTCGAATGTGCCGTTTCGGACTTTAATTTTTTAAAAAAAGAAATGAAACGACGCACCAAAATGCTTTGAAACCAAAATATTCTGTCTCAATTAGAAAAATAAAACATCAACCAAAACAGCATTGATAATCTTGTTTCTGAATAAAAAATATTTTAAAAAACAATATTAATCAAACTCTTAAACGGGTACGAAGAGACTGGCTGCACACTCCATTCATTCTGATAAAAAAAAAGTAAATGGTTCTTGACAACAAAGAAACTAAGAAAGCTTTACAACAAGATAGACTCGATGAAAATATTTTGAGAGAGAGAGAGAGAGAGAGAGAGAGTGAGCAAAGACAAGAAAGAACATAGATAAACGTGGCCCAGGGAAGATCAAGACTAGTTTAGAAGTCTCCTCTGGACAGAGGAGCATGATCAATGATGAACACGTTTCCATAGATAAGCCCAGCAAGCCCACCGCCAATAAGAGGCCCGACCCAGTAGATCCAGTTGTCATGGAAGTCACCACTAACCACAGCTGGGCCGAAGGATCGGGCTGGGTTCATGGATCCACCGGAGAATGGGCCTGCAGCCAAGATGTTGGCCCCCACAATGAAACCGATGGCAATGGGAGCAATGGTGGCGAGGGATCCCTTCTTGGGGTCAGCAGCAGTTGCATAGACAGTGTAAACCAAGGCAAATGTGATGATGATCTCCATCACCACTCCTTCAATGGCTCCTACTCCGGCTGCCACACTGTGGATGGGGACTGCCTGTTGAAACCAAGCAATTATAGAAATTCAAGCTCAGGGGAGAACTAATAAATTAAGAACTTGTAATAAATGCCTAGTAAATATTTGTTTAGAAGGGTGGTTACTGTTGTTTTTTAGAGTGTTTTTCGTTCAGAAATGCATCAGAATTAGGTTTTTTACTTTTTTTTAATTATTTTTGACATCAGCACGTCAAAATAATATAAAAACACTAATTGTTTTTAATTTTAAGTAAAAAATAAAAATAAAAATCAATCTTTTTTTTCAAAAACGCTTTTAAAACGCAGTGTCAAACACTCCCTTAAACAATTTGGATGGGAAAAATATTAGTGTTTGTTTGGTATTGTGGTTGCGATTGCTTTTTAAAATAATTTTCGTTTAGAAATGCATTAAAATAATATTTAAAAAAAAAATTAATTTAAAATAAAATAAAATTCTATTTTTTTCAAAAAATACTTTTAAAACGCAATAACAAACATCCATCTCATTGAAAACAAGATGCAGAATATTGATCTTAATTACCAAGCCTCCGGTGACAACTTTGAGAACGTAGCATGCAGCAATGGAGCCGAGGAGCTGGGCAATCCAGTAGAAGATGCCGGTGAGGATGGTGATTTGGCCACCAAGAGCCAAACCAAAAGTGACGGCAGGGTTAACATGGCCACCGGAGATGTTGGCTCCGACAGCAACCGCCACGAAGAGAGCAAATCCATGGCAAACCGCGATGGCTACTAGCCCAGCAGGATCAAGAGCCGCATCACCTGTCAGCTTATCTGCAAGTAACATAAGTTACTGATCATGAGTCTTGAACTTAAGATTTTGCAACTTATAACTAGTTCTTCATATATATATATATATATATATGAAGAACTAATTTATGAAACGCAGTTACTAGCAATTCCCGGGTAAAATTAAGAGAATATATATATACTGACTGTAAGCCATGGCTGAACCAACACCAGCAAAAACAAAGAGCAGAGTCGAGATGAACTCAGCAAGATAGGCTTTAAGAGATCCTAAACTGAAAGAATCATCAAAGCGACCAAAGGCAATTCCAGCCATCTTTGAAAGAATAGCTGAGGGGGAGCTCTGGAAAATGGGAGAGAAGAATTAAGAAGACAAGGACAGGGAAGTTCAGTGTATTTCACAGGACACCATACATATATACACACGCACACTAAAAGTTGACACATTAATATTATATAAATATATAAAAATCTAAAAAATATGAGTTAATCAAAGTTGTGAATACCGTTTCAGTTTGTGCTTTATTTTTTAAATTAGAACATAATATTTTGTTTTCGAAGTGTTTCGACACGCCGTTTGAGGCGGTAATGTTTATGTGTGTGTAATTAAATATATTAAATATAAAAAAATTTAGTTAAAATCCAAAAATAAAATTATTTATAACTGTTCAATTAAATATAATATATATAAATATGTCAAGAGACTCGTAAAACTTTATCTCAATCTAACTGTCGGATTAAGAGATATGATTGATATTGTAAAATTATTCATTATTTAAAAAATATTATTTAACCGAAACAGAATGAGTGGAACAAACCCATAACGTTTCAGCCGATATTTAACTGAAAAATCCGAAACGAGTCAAAATTTAAACCGAGATAAAAACAATATTATTTTATCTTATTTTTTAAATTATACAAAATGTTTCGGTTATTTTAACAAAAACAGAACGAAACTGACAACCCTAGTTCAACAATAAACTTATTGAGGCTAAATAAATAACTCATGAGCTGCGTATTATTATTATTATTATTATTATTATTATTATTATTATTATACAGAGGTTGAAGAGGATCTGACGTGTACAATGACTCCATCCTTATCCAATCAAGTTTTCTTTGTTTCTGTCTGCCTGTATTTAACCAACTTTTCATAATAGAAATGTCTGGATGCACATCAATGATTCTTCCATGTGACCGACCTTCATTTTAGAGAGGGAAAGTGGGCGATGGGGTCATGCACGCGCGAGAGAAACAATGATACATCAAAGAAGGTGACGAGGGCTTGACTAGCTCAGGGCCACACACTCCACCGACCATGTAAATCACGTGCAGAAAAAAACAGGGGCTAGAGGTTCATTTGAAAAATACGCAGATTTAGCGTTCCATAATTGTGTTTAGGTTTGAATCATGGCATGTTTGGAAGAGTAGTTGTGGTAGCTTTTTAAAGTGTTTTTCATGCTGAAATACATCAGAATAATGTTTTTTTTTTATTTTTTTAAAATTCTTTTTTGACACCAGCATATCAGAATGATCTAAAAACACCAAAACATATTCATTTAAAATAAAAAAAAATCAACAAAACAACAGTTTGGCCAAACAGGCAGTGGGCAAGGTAGTCAAAATCGCGAGTTGGCTCAGCAAACCTGGTTGGACCGGTAGAAAAATCGAAACCGGTCAAAATCGGGTTGACTCGTAAAATCGGACCGAATCGGTCCGATTTTACGAGTTCAAGAATTAGGGATGTAGAATCAATGGATACTAGCAATTCTGGGTCTGTTGCATCAAATGGACAGACCAACTCTAATACACCTTTGTCGACAGGCCAAAACGGTGACGCAGCGCAGATTGACGAGTCCAACAGTGGTTCTAGTGTTGAAGGGAGTCCGGAAATCGTTCTGCCATCAAACGCAAATGAAGGTGCTGATCATACTGGAAATGGAGAAGAGGATGAGGAGATGAGCGCATCAAATGGACAGACCAACTCCAATACACCTTTGTCGACAGGCCAAAACGGTGACGCAGCGCAGATTGACGAGTCCAACAGTGGTTCTAGTGTTGAAGGGAGTCCGGAAATCGTTCTGCCATCAAACGCAAATGAAGGTGCTGATCATACTGGAAATGGAGAAGAGGATGAGGAGATGAGCGCATCAAATGGACAGACCAACTCCAATACACCTTTGTCGACAGGCCAAAACGGTGACGCAGCGCAGATTGACGAGTCCAACAGTGGTTCTAGTGTTGAAGGGAGTCCGGAAATTGTTCTGCCATCAAACGCAAATGAAGGTGCTGATCATACTGGAAATGGAGAAGAGGATGAGGAGATGAGCGGCGGCGTAGGAGAAGAGAAATAGAGAATTAGGGATTTAGCCTTTAGGGTTATGTCTGGGGGGCTTTTATAGTAGTTATAATAATAATAATAATAATAATAATAATAATAATAATAATAATAATAATAAAGTAGCCAAGTAGGTTTATACGGGGGAGGAGGGGTTATAATAATAATAATAATAATAATAATTAGCATAAAAAATAATTTTAAAAAAATCCTATTAATTTAAGATAATAAATAACATTAATTAATTTCAAATACAACAACCATAAAAAAAATATAAAATTACTTGAAAAACATAAAATAAATAGTTTAAATTTCAAATCTCAAATACTGTGGGTCTTTTAATTATATTTAAATTCATTTTTTAAATTTAAATATAATTAAAAATAATATTTTTTGTACGGATATATTCGGGTATGATCTTTCTACGATTTTACGATCCGATTTTTCGGAACCCTTTCCGATTCGTGTCAAAATCTTGATTTTGACTACCTTGGCAATGAGAGAGGAGAGGTAGCAGGCAGAAGAAGGACATGCATGCATGGGAAGGAATCTCCAAGGCTTTCCCGCCAAAAAGAAAATGGTGTCTTGTGATCTTCACATCATTATCTTCTTTTTTCCTTTTCTGCCTTTCTTTTTTCACCTCCTGGAAAAAGTGGCGTCTCATGTTTTGTTGGATGCAATAAAAAATGTTATTTTGAAAAGTATATATCATGAATATAATTGAGTGAATAAAGTTTTAATTATTTTAATTTTTTATAAAAATAATACATGTTTTAACTCGAATTCAATATAAATAATAAACTCTATCTTATCACGATATATGATTCTTGTGTCCCGAGGAGGAGGGACTTGTGGATGTGAGTTGGCTGATTTTGGCCATCGATATGCACCCCATCACAGTTGATGGTGATCCAAATCAATCACCGTTAACTCTACTTTATTCATCCAAGGACGTTAATCATATTGCAGCATCACATGCCCTGTCTCAAATTATCATTAAAACAGGCGATTTCCCCATGAAAGTTGAAAATGATTTAAAACTTCTAAGTTTCAAATCCCCCTCTATGAACGAATTTCAACCTAACATCACCTACCCTCGAATTGACAAGTTTGTAGGTTGTCATGAGCTACGTAATTGCACAATACTGATTCATAGGAGTTATCAGTTAGAGCCTAATCAGTTTAAAGCCTTATAAATTTCAGGTAGCTTATATAATTATTAATTTTATAGTCCATGAAACTAATCAAATCTCATGAAAGCTAATCCGAATATCCATATTAATAATAAAAAAAACCGTTGTGCGATATTTATATTATTTTCTAAGTTGATTTATGAATTTTTTTATTTTACCCAGAATTGTAAAGTGTTCAGCAGACATTTCCTACCCAATAGAAATCTAGCCGAAAGGTCTCAATCAGTCTGCTTGCGTTCTTCTTTTCCAGGAAAAGGTATTGAAGCACAGCAATGGTAAAATCCATTCTCATCATACACAAAGCGTTGTGAAAGATGAGCTTCGCGGATAAGATACTCCCCCCAATCCTCTGAACCAAACTGCTTGAAAATGCCCCGTGCGTCAAAGGAGTCATTCTTTCTTCTTCTCTTCCTGAAATCTTCAGGAAATTAGGCATATGAAACAGAAAGACAAGAGCCAAATGAAGCATAGAAAGCAAGTAGGCAAAAAGAAAAGGGTATATCATTTGTAGATCCCTGAGATTTTAGTGAGGTTTCAAACTTTAGTTCCCAACCTTTTAAAATCTACTCTTCAATCCCTAAAAAGTTAATAGTATTAGCATAAAAAGAATGAGGTGGACTGATGTCTTACTGCATCATAAAACAGCAACCAAGGAAATATTTTTTGAAGATAGTAACATTTGGGAACTCAAGTCTAACAAACACAGAAAGCACAGGGATTGGCAAACAATAATTTCACCCAAAGAAAATGCAAAATGAGCAAAAATAAATTATATCTGTACCCTTTCCTGTGCCTTGCGTTCATCACCGTGGCATGCAACTGCAATTTAAGGAGACAACAATATTGATATTAGTAATTCCAAAACCAGAGCTATATGTAATAAAGAGAACGGAAGACTGAAACAACTAGGCAACCCAATGTCCATTAGGTCCAGCAAGTTGTTCAGCCAAGTGTAACCAAGCCTATTATTCAACATTATTTAACTGAACACCTAGGAACTAAGCAAGCGTGCTATGATTGCTGCTCAAATAGCCAAATCACATGGTAGAAACATTTTAATAATTCCAAATATAAATTTTTCATAATAAGCATGAAGCATGATCATATGTGAGCAAAAGGAGGGTAACATACCTTTAGCTTTTGCTTAGCATCTTTCTCTAGAACAAGTCCAGCCTCAACAAATGCATTGATGATAACTTCTAATCAAGCTTAGGAAACTCAAAAGACTTCATCAAGTCACAGAAACATCTCAAAATCTAATGTACCAAAGCAGCATTTTCTCTCTCTAAATTTCTTTCCTATTTTCATTCCCAGGTGCAGTAAAACAGTGAATTGGGCACCAGATTATTAATGCTTAGATAATCAGGATACGACATGCACGTAAAAGTCGACCCTCACTCCCAATTTCTTCAACAGGAGCATAGAGAACACGAGCTCTGGACAAAGACCCTCTCATGGTATCCTGCCAAAGGATAAAGAGCATGAATTTTACTTAATAGGTAAAAGCTGGCATACCTAATAAATAGAAGGGCATGGAGACAGCAATCCATCCATCATACTAATGTTAAAATGTGTCACCCTTGTTAGAAGACAACTCACTAGAACTTCAAAGTATCTAACCCTGATTTACCAAGCATAGAGTTCGAGATTCAAATGGCCACTGTATCCTACTGCAGAAACAGAAACAAGATGAAACAAGTCATATTCTACTTACCAGCCCTTTAAGCTTGATGAAGATAGGTTGATTATCCAAGGCATCAATCACTTTTGATGAGATACTCTAAACACACACAGATTTATTAGAACCACCATTAGTTATTGCCTATCATATTTAAAATAAGCATACCTTTAAGACACCTGAAGCTGCATTGACTCGCTCCTTGTTCCACAACTTCAACATGAGTACAGTCAAGTGAAATGTTGTGGGTTTAATAAATATGGATTTGTCTATTCCAAAGTCTGTCAAGCACAACACAAAACTGTAAGATTTCATCTAAGTTGATGAGAGTGAAAGAAAACAAAAGAGTCCTGGGAAAAAGAAGGAAAATAGTTTTAAGTAAAATTGGATAACAGTAAAGTCAGCATTTTATCCCATCCTTTTCTGTGATTAAGAACATGCAAAAATGGATTATCAGCAATTTTATAGGGCCCAAAGTTTAAAAAGTAGGTATAGAACTATATGCTATTATAAGGGAACCAGAATAATCTCTCATTTAAACTAATGAACTTTAAAACCTACCAGAAGCATTAGGCAACCTTGGTGGTTTAAGAGGATAACTAACTAAAGGTATGCTAGTTAAACCCACTTTAACATGTTTTTCATCTTCAACTTTGAGTTCAACAGCCACATCACGTCCTTTAATTAGTTCTTGACCCTTATTTTCGATGTCCGAAGTGTCTTCAATAGAATCACTTTCCAAGTTTTCATCTGCAGAAACATCATTATTTCCAAGTATGGAGTTCTGAAAATTGACTAGCTTATCAATCAATTCAGGGTGTATTGCCAATGGAAGAGATACAAAGTGAGAGTAGTCGAGACTTGATTCAATTGCCTGTGATTTTAACCACAAATAAAGAATATGTTAGCAATCTGTCAAGCATATATGCAGAAAAGGAATAAATGATGCATTCAAAAAAACAAAAACCAAATAAGTTGTCATTTGCACAAGAACTTTCTGATGGAAACAAGGAAAAAAAGATGTATGCCACATGCATCCAATGATGGATGCCAAAACTTGACTTTGAATAGCAATGCACACCTTTTTAACTCCCTGCATACTTCTCTCCTCAATAGTCGCCTAGGCATTTATTAGACTACTACTACTACATTACATGCATGGAACAAGTCATGTACTACTAGAATACCTAAGAGAAAAATTAACCATCAAACTAGGTCTCAAATGTGTCAAATGTCACTGGAATGACGTAAAGAAAAATGTGAATATCGTAAACCACAATTACTGGTAACTGACCTCATCCATAACAGCTTGTATCTTTTCAGATGCTCTTGTTACACAATCAGTTGAAATGCCTTCAATGACTGCAGAGAATAACATGTCAAGTAGTAAACAATCACTGCCAATGTTGTGATCACCAAGTTCAAATCTATTGACAAAAATTGCCAAACTCAAGCATCATTCTACCATCTTGGAAGACACAGTAACACACCCTGAAGTTTCAAAATGACTAAAGCAAGACAATTAATTTCAATCAGGAAGCCTACCGATAGATTCTTCCTTCTTTGATGACGGAAAAACAATTTTAACTCCCATCTCTTCTTCAATCTTTTTTTGAGTGGATCCTCTGAGGCAGGGAACTTATAAGTCAAGGTGAAAATCATTATGGATGTAACTTAAGATCAAAATAAAAAAAAAATTATGCTGAAATCCATACTCTTTTCCCTTGATGAATCGGAAAAGAGAAGCACCCACCTTCAAAGAAAAAAGAGAGGATGTGAAAAAAAAACTAAAAAAAAAATGCAAGGATAAAAAAAAAGAACACGGGAGAAGAAATTAAATAGCAATAATAATTACAAGATGATAAATGTGCTAGCGATAGAGGGAGAGTGGACTATTAATGAAATGATTCATAATGGGGTTCACAGGGTCTAAGTGTCACATGTTTATAATATTTAGGTTTCATTTTAAAGGTTGCCTCAGTTGGAAATGATAGACGGTAATATTCCCTTCAAACAGGTGACAAAGCTTTTCACCTATGATGTAAAATCCTGGAAAGCTAAAATCTAGCAATGTATTTCAAGGAACTTGAGAAATAGAAGAGAACTAGACGGCGTAGAATGCATTACTGTTAGAATGATTAACACAATAAGAATAACACATAAGATCAAAGTTGAGAGTTCTATGCACGATAGAATACTTTTTGGTAACAGAACATTCCGTGAAACAGTTCCTTATGAAAGAAAAACATGTACTAATAAAAAGAAAACCTAAAAAGCGAGAATGATGGCAACCTTTCATATTATTTAGGTCAAGTTCCTTGCATGAGAATTCCCCATTAGAACCATTTTAAAATACTTATCATATGCCTCTGTCACATTCAACGGTATTCAAAGAGAAAGATCAATGATCCTTATGTATCTCCTCCTCCAGGTTTAAAATATATTATAATACACTGTCTGGACAATAAGAAAATTTAAATCTTTTGGGAAAGCTGTGCAAAAAGAAACCATAATCAAGCATCAAGCATAAACCTACAGCAAGTATCAGAAATGTATATTTGAAATGATACTGAGATGCAATGTGAATAAAGCCTAAATACCAAACACCCAAAACAGATGAGAAGCTCCCGTCAGAACAAGAGAACATATCATGTGCCCAAGCCAAAACCCAGTGCAAGAATGGGCCTTCATAACACTATAAAAAATGGCTAAATTATTTAAAATTTGACGAGTAAGAAGTTACCTCAAGCGAAAGTGAATGCTTTTCAGAAGAAAGCATGGGCTTAACAGTATCATCCAGCACACCAGCACTGATGGTTGAATCACAATTATCAGTCACCACTTGAGCAACCTTTATCTTATCTCCATCTAACTCATTAGCTGAACCTTCAACCATGGATGATTATACAGATTTACATTGAATAACCCATAAGCAACACCCGAATGCGGATGATTTAATACAACACAAACTCCAATTAGTAATGCCAAGCAAATACTCTTAACATGATGTTTCGAAACATGTGGCCAATATCACTTGAATAGCTACAGGGTCCAAATAGGAGTGCTATTAGTCTTATGGTTAAACATAGCAAAATGACATTACAATAATAACGAAAAGTAGAATGGCATGCACCATTGAAATTGCTCTTGAGCTTAAAAGCGATCCATGATTAACAAAAATGTTGTCTTGAAATGAAGAAGAATCCCTTTAAGAAATCATCAAAAGGGCACTTTCTGCGCTAAATAGATTGAAGAAGGAAAAACAAACCCTGAGTGTTAGAGGCAGAAACAGAGACTGGTCTCCATTGGCATTGGCGAATACCAACTGCTGATTTAAGCTTCTTGTTCCTATCCATCCTAGCACTATCCTTCCCAACGCCACTAATCCTCTTGTTGATATTCAATAACAGCACACAACTTTCTACTATTATTATTATCATCATTATAAATAATAAAAAGCAATGAACCTTATAAATTAATTAACAAGAAAAAAGATTATTAAAACCAACCTCAAAGTAAGTAAGTGGATTCGATTTCAGATATGGATTCGCGTATTTGAGAGCGCAATCAACTCTGTTCCCCCACCCAGAGGTAACATATTAAAATTACAAGAAGAAAAGCTGATATTTCTTAGGAAACAAACAGCGTGAGTGCGTATTTTACCCGAAGAAGAGAGACCTGCTGCTGCAAGCAATCATTCCTCACTCCTCACTTTTCTGTTTCTTCTCCACCTTCCACGACTGAAACCCCGACGAATGAAGTTCATACTTTTTTCATAGATTTCAGTTTCACCCTTATACTTTTTAGATTTCCGATATTAATCTTATATTTCCTATAAAATTCCAATTATTATGAAATCCTACACTGTATATAAATGTCTAGTCATCTCCAAATATATTTGAACTCTCTATCTTCTCATAATTTTTGGGTTTACAAATATTAATCTACATTAGATTATAAATAAAAGCTCAGTTTAAATGATGTTAAAATATAATTGAATTTATAAAATTATTGTTCTTTTAATCGTAGTTGTTGTTGTTTATTTTATTTATTTTTACAGAGTATATTATTTGTTTTTAATGATGTCATTTTATAACATGTTATCAGCATAATTGCTTCATGCTCTCTTCTTGAAGTAGATTATCATATTTTTTATTTATATATACAAATTAAAAGGTACATTTATCTTTTTAATAATCCTTCTAGTTATTTAAGTGAATTATTTTTAAAAAAATCATAACAAATTTATTTAATATTTGATTTTTTATATCATATTCATAATGAATTGAGCATCTCATAATCATTTTTTTTTCTTTTGGCAAAACTCGAAAGAAAGATATGACCATTGAAGAATAATTACTCTCCTTAAATCTTGTTATGATTGAATACATTTATAATTGCAGAGTTTTAAATCAATAAGTAAATATAATTCTCCGATGTTTAATATCAGTTCTAAATTAAAATTATATAGAGATAATATTATAGATGAAGATATGTTGGGAAAAAAACATTCTTTATTTTCCATGCCTCGAATGTGATTCTACAACGTAAATATAGAGAAAAGATTTTAAGATATATTCTATTGATTTTATGTCTCTTTGTGATTGAATAAAATAATGATTTTTTTATGAGAAATCATATATCATGATCGACTAGTTCAACTTCATTCCTTAAAGTGAATGCTTTGAGATATAATAATAACAACTATAGCTGTGATCGCGGTCATGGTCGAGGTAAAGGTCATGAACGTGACCATGGACAAAGACAAATTATTTTTTCCAAATATAATGATCATAATTAAAAATAAAAATAAAAACTTCACAAAATAAGAAGAAATAAGGAAAAAGGAAGAATATACATAACAAAAATACCAAGAAGATATGAAATATATATTATAAGTGTGGAATGAATGAATATTTAGACACATGTCTATCATACAACTAAATATCTTATTGATTTATATCAATTCTTATTTAAAGTAATGTAGAGGGACATAAAAATAAAATTTTCTCACTTATATAAAAATAATAATGATATTTTATTTTGACCCTTTGGATACGACACACCTTGGTACTACTAAGTTCTTTGAGTAAATTGATGAGAAAAATAATATTTCTTGTAATGATAATAATTAATTATTTAAATATAAGAACTTTAAAATTTAAAATTATGTTAATCCTTTAGGTGTGTTTCTTTTATGCTATATGTATTTTGGTTTGTTCCTTTCATGTTAGCTTATTTAATGTAAATGATAAGTATCAAATGCAACTTTAATAACTATGTTTTCTTATAAACTCATTATATATTTATTCATTTTCATGGGGAAAAAAACATGGACTTGCATTATACTGTAAATCATCTTAATATCAGTGGTGTAGATATATTGATATAATCCAAGCAAGGTCAAATTAAGATTTTGATGTAAAAATTTCTACTTTATAGTTTCATACTATTGGGCATAACTCCATACCAAATCATTAGATAAAACTAAAACTTTTCTAGGAGATTTCAGAGGTATTTTTCTATGTTTTGGTAAAATTACAAGTAAATCGAAGATCAAGAAGACTTTGTGATATAGGTAAGAACATGTTGTATGAATTTTATTATTTACTTCCTTTTGATTGTGGACTTCCTATTTGACAAAGATCATTTTTCAACAAGGATGTGATAATTTTCTTTTGGGGATTTCCTACTTTTCAAGGTCAATTTTAGATTCTTTATGGTGAACATTTAGTTACGCGTTTGAGATTAGTTATTAATACGGTTCAGAATGTTGATGAACCTTGAGTTTTTCATGATGACTTTTTTTTTTATCAAAAGATATATTCAATCAAATTGAGATTCTTATGGATGATAAGTTCGACTCAATTCTTTTAGTAGATAATTTAGTCAAATTAGGTCAGACTATATAATTGTAAAATCCGATTAGAGACATTATAGGACAACCTTTATTTAAAAATAATCAAATTAAAACGATATAATTTTGATAAAAAATAAAAAAAATTCAACGAATTCAAGGTCAAGTTTTAATTTAGTCAAACTCGGGGCAATCAAGCGAGCAAGTAAACCCAAGTTTTTGACCGGGTCACCCATATTTGTATTCTTCATTTTTTTTTAATATAGACCAATCCAAATCTCGGGTCAACTTGTCGTGCCCGTCCGGGTTTTACAGCTAGGCAAACATTGTCCAAGATAAAAATACGGTTTACCCTTTTTCCATAACTACAAATCAATCCTGAAAATTGTTTTCTCTACAAATCAGTCCCCAAAGTTTCAACATACGGAATATGACAACACGAAGAGCAGCTCGAAATTCGTGCCCCAGTGCACTTCACATTTAAGAAAGGCAGAGCGATGGAGTAAAATTTAAAATCTAAATACTCACCCTCTCTCATCATTACAGCGTCCTCAACCTGCTCCACCCCCACGACCACCGCCACCCTTTCAGTGGCGTCTACTGCCTCCTCAATTCCCAAGAAAGTTTTTTGCATTTACTTGTTCTGGCACTCTGGATTTTTAATTTTTTTTCTGTCAGGCAATTCATCGAACACGTTAAGTAACTTGGCTTTTGTTGATCACAACTCAATATATGCAATTGAAGTTTGTATGGAATTAGTTTTATACTGTAATTGAATTCACTTAATTTGAATTCAATGTATAAATAAGTTGAGTTCTGTGAGGGAAGTTTTTTTTTTTTTTTATCTGGGTCACATTTTTTCTTGGTCAATGGTTTTCACATGCCAGTGGTTTCTGTGCTAACACACAGGTATATACAAGTAGAAGGAGACAAAACGCAAGAGGTACCAAATCAAAGTTAAGTTTGGTTTCAATATCTTTCATCAGAGCCGTCATCTATCATTGAGAAATTTTTGTCATCACCATGACCATCACAAGGAGTGGTTTGGATGTTGCAGATCAGCCTTGTTGAAGGGGGTTTCAATCTCGAGCACGAGCCCTTCTGAAGTGCAACAAAAGATGACTGCACAGACCATTTTCAGAACACTCCTTGACAGACCAAACATCATAAGCTCAAAGTACCAGGCCAAACAACTACATGCCCAAATCCTTAAATTGGAGCCCGCCTCTCCTACTCACCTCTCCAGACTAATTTCCATCTACTCCAACTTCAACCTCTTACATGATTCTCTCCTTCTCTTCAACACCCTCCACTCCCCACCAGTTCTTGCTTATAAATCCATCATCAGATGCTATGTTGCCAATGGCCTTCTTGTTCAATCAGTGGCCTTATTTTTGCAAATGAGAGCTTCTGGTAAACAACCAGATCATCACGTGTTTCCTTCTTTACTTAAATCATGCGCATTGTTATCGGATTTAAAATTAGGCGAGTCGATTCATGGATGCATTATTAGGTTGGGTATGGACTTTGATTTGTATACATGCAATGCCCTTATGAATATGTATGGAAAGTTGCAGAAAGTAATTGAGCCAGCACTTGATCAAAATGTTAGTTTGAATCAAGCTAGATATATTTTGCCTAAAACTAATGCAAATAACACAATCCTCAATCAGTGTTACAGAAAAAGAAATTGTAGTTATATGGCAGAGGTGGATAGAAGGGGCTCAATGATGGATAGTGTGAAAAAGGTTTTTGAGATGATGCTGGAAAGAGATGTTGTTTCATGGAATACAGTGATTGCAGGGAATGCAGAGAATGGAAAGTATGAAGAAGCTTTAATGCTGGTTAGGGAGATGGGAAATGACAATTTGAAGCCTGATTCATTCACTTTGTCTAGTGTGCTTCCTATCTTCACAGAATATGTGGACCTTCACAAGGGGAAGGAGATTCATGCATATGTCATAAGACATGGCTTTGACAATGATGTCTTTATTGGTAGTAGCTTAGTTGGCATGTATGCAAAGTGTGCTCGAGTGGAAGATGCCCTCCTGGTTTTTAACATCTTACCTCAACGTGACAGCATTTCATGGAACTCTATTATTGCAGGGTGTGTGCAGAATGGTTTATTTGATGAAGGCTTGAGATTCTTTCACCAGATGTTGAAAGCCAAAGTTAAGCCTGTACCCGTTTCCTTTTCCAGTATCATGCCAGCTTGTGCTAACCTTACTGCATTACATTTGGGAAAGCAGCTCCATGGATTCATAATCAGAGGTGGATATGATGACAATATCTTTGTTTCTAGTTCACTTGTAGACATGTATGCCAAATGTGGGTATATTAAGGTAGCTAGATGGATTTTTGATAGAATGGATGTACATGACATGGTGTCATGGACAGCTATAATCATGGGATACGCATTGCATGGACAAGCTTGTCATGCCACTTCTTTATTTGAACAGATGGAAATGCAGGGAGTGAGGCCAAACTATGTGGCTTTTGTGGCTGTATTGACTGCTTGTAGTCATGCTGGCATGATGAATGCAGCCTGGAGATATTTTAACAGTATGACTCAGAATTATGGGATTGTTCCAGGATTGGAACACTATGCTTGCATGGCAGACCTTCTTGGTCGAGCAGGAAAGTTAGATGAAGCATTTGAGTTAATCTCCAGTATGCATAAACCTGCGGGGAGTATTTGGTTGTCATTGCTTTCTGCTTGCAGAGTCCATAAAAATGTTGACTTGGCTGAAAAGGTTGCCAACAAGATATTTGAGGTTGATCCAGAAAATAATGGGGCATACATTCTCCTATCCAACATATACGCAGCTGCTCAGAGATGGAAAGATGTAGCCAAGTTACAATACCTTATGAGGAATAAGGGCATAAAGAAAACACCTGCTTTCAGCTGGATTGAAGTTAAAAACAAGACACCTGTTTTTGTATCAGGTGATAAATCACACCCGTGATATGATGAAGTAAATGAGACTTGAATGTCTTACAAGAGAAGATAGAATAAGAAGGATATGTTCCTGACAGAAATGAGGTGCTTTGTGATGTTGAGAGTGCAGAAGAAATCCCTATTATTTAGCCACATAGAGGGACTTGTCTAGTTTTGGCATCATCAGCATCATTCTGGGACAACAATTTGAGTAATTTAGAACTCTCAGGCAGGTGCAGACTGCTACATAGCAACAAAATTGATGTCAAAGATAGCCAACACTTCTGATATTTAATTGTCAGTGACAGTAACCACTTTCATCATTTCAGGGAGTTTACAAGCTCTTGTGGTTCTATTGGTGAGCAGAGCAAGGCTCTTGTTTATTGCACATCAAGCCTTGAAGATTTGCTTAGTTGCTGCAATTGGAGGTTTCTGTTGGAAATATTTGTATGCTTGCAGATCAAATTTTAATCCTTCCGGCTGTTAAGAAATGCCTTTCTCATTGATAATAGTAGTTGTTAAATAGCTTTCTGCATACTTGTGTTTCTTTCATCAGCCTGTTATAAAGATAAAGATAAACATGTTCAGGTATATGCAATGAAGGGGTCTTCTTTGAAATGATATAAAGCCTGACAAGTTAATGAGTTAGGGCTCTTAAGGAAATCAGGTATAAACTCTTGTTTAGCGCTTTTTCTAAATTTATCATTTCATTTTCATTTTCCCTTCTAGTATTGGACTCGTATTCAACCAATGTGCAATTTTAAGTTCCACTCAAGATATTTCTTGTGAATTATGTTGTGCTGGCTCTCCCAAAAAGAACAATCAGTAGACAGAGGGAATAATCCATCAGTCAATATACAAATACTAATAAAATAACTAATTGAATCTACATTGGAAAGATGAATGCACAGATATATCTGACTGGTCAGAATAGACTGAATAGTGCTCATGTAAAAGAAAAACACGCAAAGAGTATAATGAGTTGATGAGGGGACACTGATGCAGGCATAACATATTTGTTGCTGGCCCTGATAGGAAACTCAAGATATTCCTTTTGATTGTGTCATTTGCAAAAGCATCTTGCATGCCCTACCTGACATTACTATGACAAGCTATCTAGCTGACCCTTCTTTTATCCGACCTGATTAATTTGCTAGACTTTCGTTTCAGTTGAAACATAGATTTCAATGCAATGCATATGTTTGTAATATTTTTTTTCCTCATCTTTCTCCAACAGCCAACTAGCAAACCAGCTAGAAACCCAGGAGGTCAGGACCATCTGCAAAAAGATAAAATGGCCTACCAATCTGTTCCATTTTACAGAAAATTGGGAACCAACCTTTTCTTTTTGAGCAAGCACACTGCTTCTAAAGGTATATAACTCTCCTATTTATGAAGTGTTGATGAGCTACTGAGCATTAGGTCCTGGATTTGTTTGCTAATCCCTGATACGCTTCTCTTTTTTAGTTATCATATAATTGTTAATTAATGGAATTGTGCCAATTGTATTTGGCTAAAGCCCTATGTTTGATGCATTTTTGTGTGTTTTGTCTGTGGGCCGAGAGATCTGCAGTAGATTTTTTCTGATGCTGTTGAGTGATTTGCTCAAAGGAATAGTCTGGGCATTGCTTTCCTGGTGGATCACTTCTGGCACAGGTCTTGGGATGATTTTTCATGGTCGTCTAACAATGCCTTTGACTTTGGGTTTTGGAGTCATACTACTTGATGACCACCGCTTAACATTTTATGCCTTTTGTTAGGCGATAAAAATGGAGTTCTCAATGCCAAATCTTTTAATTTGCCACCTTTCAACCGAATAAATAAACATACCTTTCAACCGAATAAATAAACATAATAAAATTCTCACTTTAAACATAAAACATCCAAACTTATATATTCCATGAGTTTCAAGCTAGTAATATGTCGATCCTTTTGTTATTCTTTAAAGAAAAACACTGAGGGCAGTGTTGCAAAAGCTAGAGTGGATTTTAGACTTTGTTCAAAAGAAGAGGTTCTTGTGTTTTTCCTCCTTTACAGTGATCCATGGTAGTAGCTATACCAAACTTGAAATATAAGTTAGATATAAAACAATTCAATTGAAGGCAAGAATACCCCCAAGTAGCCCTGTATAAAGCAAACCCTATTTAGGAACCATCAACTTTTTGTCCAAGAAAAGAACCCAGAACAAGTTCCTGTTCTGTTCCTATATCTCTCAGCCATCTAAGACCTGCTAACATGCTAAACAATGGTATGCCTAGGATTTATAATTGGGTGCAAACATTCCCGCTCCATTACAGACTATGTTCTGTCAGCTTTGGTGATTGTAACCATACTTATTTGTTTGCGCATATTTTGTTACGCTATTTATCGGCTGTTGAAGAAGGAGCAACCGCGACACGGCGAGGATCAGAGTGTTGGATTGGAAATGCAGCCGGAGACTACAAGCCATGCTCACCGGATTTGCATATGCAGAGCATTGCTAGAACGCAACTTTGTGAGCTCAGCAGAAGATGGAGTTCGTTCTTCTGTTGTCCAACACAATCAATAATCCATCACAGGCCAGCCAAGTTTACTATCAACTGTCCTGTCTGCGTGCTGCATGCATGAATGTTCTTCTATTGCTGCCTATTGATTTTTTTTCAGTTTACAACTCTACATTTGTGATTTTTTTTCTGTGATTAATAAATCTTTTCATTCCAAATGCCAGAAAAAGAAAAAAAAAGGAGTGATTATGTAGATTATCATGATAGAATGGCATATTGAATTGTGGATTATTGCCGAAAGGAAAACCAGGTGATTTCCTAGCACATATAAATGCTGGTGCGACATTCCACCCAGCGACTGTCCAATGAAAATCTGACTAATGGCTTTAGATAATTGGTCTACAAATTTAGCATGTTTCCAATTTTGATTTGATTTAAATGGAAGCAGCAAGATGAATTAGCAGAATACTTTGTCAAAATGGAGGTTTTATTTTCTTGCGAGGATAGATCAGTCTCACTTTTGATCAGTGAGACTGCTTCTGGATCTTGCACATGTTTGGTATAAAAATGTAGTGACAAACTTAGTAGTTTATCTATGTATGAGTTTAGTGTGTATTTGGTATTGTGGTATATGATATTTTTAAATGTATTTTCCATTTGATAATACATCAAAATGATTTTTTTTTCATATTTAGGTCATGTTTGATACCGTGTTTCAAAAATATTTTTGAGAAAAAAAAATTAAAAAAATTTGTTGTTCTTAGATCATTTTCATGTGCTCACATAAAAAAATGATATTTTTTTTTATAAAAAAATATCATTTTGATGCAATTCTGAACGAAAAAATATTTTAAAAAACAACCTTAATTATACCCCTAAATAATCACATGATATCAATTCATCAAAACTATTGAAAAACACTAAAGAAAATATTAATTTGATATTTTTCAAGTAAAATATATTTTTAAAATGCATCTAGAAACAAAAAGTGTCACTCTCTCAAACACTAACAAAACTACTAGGTAAGTATGTTATCCATTTGATTCTTGTTAAAAAAATAATAGACTAATTAGCATAATTGTTTAATTTATAAGAATGTAATTTTTATATTATTCTAAATTGTTATTAAATTATATATTAATTTAGTCGATGTTAACAACTCTTTTATAATTTATCAGTTCACATATAATTTTAATTTTTTTAATATAACACAAACAATATATTTTTATTTTTAGTCATAAAAAAATTATGTTGCATGAAAACACATTCATGATGCAATTATTAAAAAAAAAAATAGACATGTTGGCCTGTCTTTATTTGGTTTTTTTTTTTATCTTTATTTTTTTCCTTGTTAAACCTATTTAGTAAGAAAATAATCAGGAAACTCTTATAAATTTAATTTAAAATATAAACTAAGCAAATAATCGAATCATTTTTTTTTATCAAACTTGAAATGTTATAAAAGTTTATAAAAAGATATCATTTTCTTGCTTTTAAAATTATTTTCTAATCAAAATCAATCAATAAAGGGTAACCTATATAATTTTCTATATATATATATAAAAAAACAGCCGAGCAAAGGAAGCTCCCCTCTTTCCCTTTCACACATCTCCAGATGATTGATCTCACACTTCATCACATCAAAATTAAAACTTAAGAGAAGTCTTTATCTAAAGATTTGCTTCGATAAATAAAGAAACATAAACTTCCCAATTTCCATAAAAGCATGCACACTCTAGTTCACAGTCCCTCTGCCACCACCAATATGCTAGACCGAGTCCTCTCTTCGCGCCGTGTCACTTCCCACCTTGACGCCTCCGAGATGGACGCCTCCGCCGACGACTCCAAGACCAAGAAACAGAATCTCTCTTTATTGGCTTCTAATTACCTCTCTCGCTTGTCCCACTTTTGCATCTGTCCCACCGCTTGTCTCATAATCTGTCTCTTATTAGCTGTCATTCTGATCACTTCTCTCGCTTTACACTCCCGGAGTTTTGTCTGTATCTCCGATCCGGGATCTCGCGCCGGTTTCTTCGGTCTCGAAGGGCTTGAGTCAGACTTTGGATCACTTGGTGTTCCCTGGTGTAAGTCTCTCTCTCTCCCTCTCTTGCCCGCCCTTTTCAATTGCTGAATTGTATTTACATTTTAAATTGCTGGGCGTGTATGCAAATTTGAATATCTGGGTTGGCGACAGATCTGAGCTTGGGTTTGGTTTTGTTAATTGCGTGGCAATTTAGGAGATACGGATCTTGAGTTTTATTATTGTCTCTTTGGTTGCTGAGAAAATGAAGAAATAATAAATATGAAAAATGAAAAGGAATCTACTTTCTTTTTTCTTGGCTTATTTTAGCAAATGGGTTTGTAGTAAAAATGAGAATTGGAAACGGGGTTTTCCTTGTTCTGTTATGGAATCTAAGCTCGAATTGGCTAGCTGTAAAATTGCAGCATGGTACTGATAGTCTAATTCTAGGTTGATCTGTTCAAAGGTGTTGGCTTTCAGCTCACAAGGTAGGGTTTTTTTTTTTTTGGTTTATTGTGCTTGTGCATGTTCTCGGTTATTGTTATTCTTCATTTTGCTGGTTTACTTTTCTGAATGTTGCTCAACTACTTGTAATTACCTCAAAAGGATCTGCATCCCTGTTTCTGTGCGTGCACAAGAGAAGAAGAAAATTGCTGTACTATTTTTGGACTAAGAACCCTTGATGCATATTCTGCTCGAATTTCAGTATTTGCGGGTCCCATATGATAGGGACCTGCAACTAGTGAAATCTGAAAGATGTATGTACAAAGGGAGGAATGTTGAAGATAGAATTTCCCACATGCATATGTGTGAGAAATAGAGAGAGAGAGAGAGAGAGAGAGTACAATGAATTTGGAGGATGTAGGAGAAGAGCTACTTGTCCTCCAAGTCTCCAATTAAAAGGAATGATTTTTGCAGAAGGCTTATTGCTAACTGTCACTTCAGTTGATGGTTGAAATTTTTGAGATATTCTAGGGAACTAGTTAATACCCTCAAAACATTTCATTCTAATTTATGATTTACTCTTGCATGATTCCTGAACTTTTTTTCTGGTGTTTTGTCTGTAGTTGGTGAAGAGTCCATGTATGATCATTTTTGTGAGTTTGGAATTTCTTTTCATTTTCTTGTTTCCTTTCATGATATTATGGAATTTTTTGCTGCCCATTCCAATCTGATTCACCGTTTTGAATTTGATGGCATTGGATGCTATATTAAGTTCATTGGAAACCTTAGTTTGAGAATATAATACGAGTTCTTATCATCCACTCCCATTTGATTCTTTTCCTTGGCTAAAGGCAGATCGAAACATGGAAAAACAGTTCAGTGGACATCCAAGGATTTAATCAAAGGCTTGGAAGAGTTTGTACCGATTTACGAAACTCGCCCTATAAAAAACAACATGTATGGGATGGGTTTTGACCACAGCTTTGGGCTTTGGTTCATTGCGAGGTGGCTGAAGCCAGATCTTATGATTGAGAGTGGTGCTTTCAAGGGGCATTCCACTTGGGTTCTGCGACAAGCAATGCCAGACACGCCTATTATTTCACTCTCACCCAGGCATCCTGAGAAGTACCTCAAGAAGGGACCTGCATATGTTGATGGTAATTGCACATACTTCGCTGGAAAAGATTTTGTAGATTTTGGAAGTATTGACTGGAAGAGTGTGATGAAAAAACATGGGATTTCTGATCTCAGTCGAGTTCTTATCTTTTTCGATGACCATCAGAATGAATTGAAGAGGTACTCGTACTATCTGTCTAGTGTTCTTTACCTGTACGCATTTTATGCACATGCATGTATTTTACCCTGCTTAATATGCTCGTTGCCATTTTTTCTTAATTAATGATTTTATGGGCAGAGTAAAGCAGGCATTGAATGCTGGTTTTCGGCATCTTGTGTTTGAGGATAATTATGATACTGGAACTGGAGATCATTATTCCTTGAGGCAGATATGCGATCAGTTCTATATAAGAGGTGCATGTCCGCCCCCTTCTGTTTTAATAATTTCAGTGGTTGCTTTCTTTGCCTGTTGCTGGAAATCCATATTGCAAAACATTGTTCTTTCTATTATCTTGAACTGCAAAACTTTTCATCCTGTGAGGTGAAATGTCAAAAAACAAAGAGTAGTGATTTGTGTCAAAATAATTAGGTTTTAGGAATGCTATGGAAATTGGTCAACAGTTCCAATTGTTCCTGATTTGCAAATGTACTAGCTGCAGGATCTAAACAAAACAAATCCAACATCTCAACTTTGGATTTGATGTTTTTTTATGAAGCGTCCTAAAATATGTTTTGGATTAAATTCTAGCTGACTCCATTAAAGAATCTTCCCACCCTTGTCATGTTTTTTTTAATACTATTGTAATCTTCATCTGACTGCTAGTCAGAGATTGAATTGGGTTTTCTGAAAGATCAATCCACTTGTTAAATAAATTCCAGGAGGTGGCCATAGTTGCTTTAGGGACAGTGATGAAGCTAGGATTAGATCGAAAAGGAAGTTGTTCTGGGAGAAGGCAGTTGCTATAGATGAACTATGTGGACCGATTGAAGCGTGGTGGGGTGTTGGGGGCTGGATGCGGGATGACTTCAATCACAGTAACAAACCAATTTCCTACGCAGAACATTTTCAGAACAGCAGGTTCATTGAATCAATTCTCGATGTTTACTGGGAGCTCCCTCCAGTAGCTGGCCCTTCCCTCACTCATCAAACACGATACGATCCTGCTCGTGCTACCAGTCCTATTGTTGAAGATGGCCGTTATGGCTTGTTCCAGCGGCTGGGATTAAGTAGACTTGATCGTTCTGTATTTAATGGTTACACCCAGATGGTTTATCTTGAAATCTCTGAACAAGAATCTTAAAGCTGTCTAGATTGGATAAGAGATGTTATTTAATTTTGCCCTGGATTGAAGCGTGATTTGTTAATATTGTTATCTTTTCTCCACGGTTGAAATCATTTCCAGTTGTTTCTTTATTCTACTATTATTATTTTGTGCTGATGCAACTTTCAGATAGACGCCTGCATGCGGCTGCATTTGTTTTGACATGTCTTGGCAATTTGTTTGTTAATTTCTCCTCCTGTTTGGTGTTATTGAACTTCTCTTCTCTTTGACACGAGCCTGTAACTCGTCTAATGTGGCAAGCACTGAAAAATCCCATATCAGTTGACACACTGTTTTCTAGATTAATGAACAGTCTAGGCACAACAGCCAGAATCCCACCATCACACCCTCAAATGTAATTTCATACCTCTCATCCTGCCATCAGGAGAGGTGGTGGTAGTGGTGGTTGAGGTGGTGGAGGTGGTGGTTGAGGTGTGGTGGTTACCGGTGGTGCAACCTCGAATCCAGATTGCAAAAGGCTTTTAAACAGGTATCGGTTGATAAGTAAATCGAGTAAAATGTTACGGGGATTGATAAGGCTTTCCTTTCTCTAAGAAAAGGTGCCGATACAGTTCCTATCATCCCCGCATCGTTATTTTCATATTGTTTTCCTGCTCCGTCCAAGTTAGTTTTGTTTTGTTTTGTTTTTGTTAAAATATTTATTATTAGTTAAAAAATAAAATAAAATATTGTTATTATCTCAGTTTAAATTTTAACTCAAATCAAGATTTTCCGGTCAAACACCGGCCAAAATATTCCAGATTCATTATGTCCATTCTGTTTCGATCAAATAGTGTTTTTTTTAAATAATAAATAATTTTATAATATCAATCATATCTTTTAATTCAACCGTTAGATTGAGATGAAATTTTACGAGAAATCTCTTGATATATTAATATATATTATTTTAAAATTTCAGAACAATCAGAGAATATAATAACTTTATAAGATTAATAATGGCATTCTCATAATATTATACATATTTATAATTTTATTCAAAAAAATCATTTTATTGCATTTTTTTAGATTAAATTGCAAAATTCTAAATAATTTTATTTTTGAGTTTAAACTATTTTTTTAATTGATATATTTAATTATATACATACAATACAACCCCAAAACATGTATGTATTTAATTATATACATACAGTACAACCCCAAAACATCAAAACAACACACCAAAACATTCCGAATCCAAAACATTCTTTTCAACAAAATTGACAACTTGTCAGAGTTTAGCTAAGCCGATGTACTAAACCTACAAGTACAAATCTGCGAGATATCATCTTCAACCCAGAGCATTTCGGAAAATTACACCAAACCAAAAAAGTAGATAAACATTTGAGAGCCAAGGATTTATACCCACAAGCACTCCATTCATTTACACAATTTAAAGTACACTTCGAAAAAGAAAAGCTAAGAGGAAACAAGGTAAAACTAGACAAACTTGAAATAATATGGATGAGCATGCTCAATGACAACATCCAATCTAGTAAAAAGTTTCCCTTTTTTTTTTTCATTCACTAAATACTACAATCTTGTAAACTTTCCAAACAAATGCTTCATGAGCGAAGCGCTCATCACCTGAACACACTATTAGGCTTTCTTAAAATCTAGAAAACATCCTTCTGGAGCTTTCACCACTTCACACCCTCTTTCACTCTTTCCTTAATTACGGTTCTTGCATTTCTCCATGGCCCTTGGGGCTGCAAACAAGCGGATGGACAAAAATCAATATCAAGAAAAATGCATGCATGTTCAGGCATGGACATACAGACAAAAGCTTAGTTGTATCATCTAATTTGGTTCCTGCGTCCGAAAAAATGAAATCAAGACCGCAATGGATTATCGGAGTCTTGTGCTAAGAGTTCGGCCATGTATGAAAAATTGGATGAACAAATATTATAAGCTTTTAATGTGGCGTCAAAACTTGGAAAACTTACCAAGTCCAATTGCTTCTGAACCTTTCATGATCCTCAATCTCCTGCATGAGTCGGTAAACATGCTGTAACATGAAACATCGATAAAATTAGAAAGCAATGATTTACAGCTAATGGAGATTAATAAATGGTTTGATACTATCAAATGAGAGGGTTTTGATCTTGAATGATGCATTCCAAAACCTCGTGTGTTTTCAGAAATTAGATCAACTAGAATTCAGCTTCAAAACACCTAGGTTCAATTCTGTTAACCAAACCCTAGTGTGTTTTCAGAGAACAAATCCAGCAATTTCACCTCATGAAAAACGAATCACCAAGGAATTGAATGCAGAACTCTTAAAAGTAAAACAAATGGGGAATATGCTTACTCCCAAGGGACATCGCCAACTAGCATCCAATCACCATCTTTGTCTTCATATGTGAGAACATATTCAGAACCATGAAGAAGATCCTTCAAACAACTCTCAGTTAGGCCATCGCGTGCTGGAAGCCCATGATAACCACATTGTCCTGAATCATTCACACATAAACATGACTCAACAACCTCACAAAGCAACTTTGACAACCTTTTGGTGTATACATAGGTGTATACAAAGGTGCATACATCATAACAATTCATTACTCTTTTCAAGGGAACAAAACCATAAGCAACCATATGTAACTTTGAAAATCTATTACAACAGAATAACATGGGAAAATAATTCATTCTTCACAGGTCCTTTGGCAGAGCTTATGGGCAGCGGCTCTGACACGTGAAAGTATCCTTTCTAGTGTTTTATTATGAGTTAGGCATCTCTATTTTCTGGACCAAACAATAATAGAACAGGTAGCATTTTGCAGATATTTTGCCGATAAACCCTACTAGCGAAGGAAGGCGAGGGGCGGGGGGAAGAGAGAGGGTACCAATGGTGAAGCAGCCAAACATTTTCTCAAGAGCAGATGAGAGCTCCAGATAATTGCCGTAAGTTTTAAGGTCAACCTTCCTAAGGTATGGAGCACCATCCATGCTAACCTTCACGTACAGGCAACCATAAACTGACTTGCCGTCGACATCTTCATTGTTCTTCACCAAACTAGAGGCCATGGTGTTCTTCCGGAATGAGCGAATTGGTGGCCATCCTACCACCTGTGTCCTGTTATAGAAACTTTTGGATCAGCAATTTACCAGAGTTAAACTAACATGTAAGGATATGATTGGACAGGAAAAGATAAGGAAAAGGTGAACGCTGTTTTGATTGAAAGAAAATCAAGCCTGAAGATAAGTCACAAATTGCATGCGGAAACTCCACAAAGATGAAGAAATACCCAGTTTTTCTTCATCTTCAGTTTATGCAAGTACTCTCAGTTATTATATATGACAAAAATATAAATCTCTACATACAAGTTTACAACCATGATAAATATCCCATATCAGCGAAAGCATAAACAAAAAGTTAAACATGAAGCAATATACAACCATCGACCCCTTCAAAGGAAAAAAAAAATCCAACCAAAAATCAGTTCGAACAATATTCAAGAAGGAAAAGACAAGACTTTCATGAAAATAAATCTAAGGAGCACAAGATTTGGAAGGGGAAAGAAATCAAACTTTAAGATCACCCCTTTCAATTCCTAGGTCCCCAAAAACCAAGTTAATTACACTCAACTGAACTGTATGCAACCCTCTGACTAAAGATGAGGTCAGTAATTCCGTTTATCTTTCTCGAGCCAAAACAAAACAAAATCATTCTAATATAGTTTGATTTGCTCACAGCTACATTTTCTTGGAACTAATGATTTGATTTTCTTCCTCTATCCCACAACTCGGACAGCAATTAAAGATTGGCCACAATAACAGAGAAACGCAAAATATCGAACCAAAAGAAGAAAGGCAATCATCGCCAGCTTACTTTGCAGCAGGAGCGCTACTGTTCTCATTTGCAGCTGCCACTTGGCTGTTTTTATCTTGAACTGGTTTTGGAGATTGAGCAAAATCTTTATTGGCAGGTCCAGCTACCCGGGATTTCTGGGGGTTACCATTATCGCCTCTGGGAGAGAACAGAACAGCTCCTTTACTCAAATCAACCTCAGATCCATTACTATCAGAGAAAACCCATTTCCCGGTAGAACCATCAAGAGCATCTGAGAAACCTCTCTTAGCCCCTGACACTAAATTCTTTAATGGGTTAAGAGAATAAGCATTAGCGTTGTTGGTGTCAATATCTTTTCCAAAAAGAGACACCCCAGCTGCAGGTACCGTTGGTTTTCTCTCTGGAGACTGAGACCCTGGCAAACCAAGCCTTAGCTCAGTTTCTTTCAAGTTGAGAGAAGTATTATTGTTTTTGCTGCCGCTGTTTTTCTCTACAGTTGAGAGGGTAGAGGAGGAGGTCGAGGAAGGGGAGAGCTTGTCAGAGATAATTTCCATTGCAGGAGACTCTGACAAGCCTATGTAATCATGTTCCTTTGGTATAGAAGACATCAAACTTGGTCACAGAAGTAGTGAAAATATAAACCACAAAAGAAGCTCGAGAAGTTTATGAACAGGAAGGAGAGGACAGAATGGTTTCACGGAGAGGGAGAGAGATGCAGTGTGGTTGATTCGCTTCTGCAAGTGCTGGTTTTTGTTAATGCAGAAAAGAACTTTCTTTGCCCTTTCTGTAGCTACTTTGCCTTCCCTTTTTTACGGTATTAAAAATAGAAAAATAAAATACTATAAACAATTGCTTTCTGTTAAGAATTTTACACACACGCGTCAGATTCTGTTATACCTAAAATAAAATAAAATTATCAAGTTTTAATGAGAAATTTTAAATGGGTAATTATCAATTACGAGAGAGCATTGTTAGTTGAATTTTTTTTTTTTTTTTTGTGGATTATGAATTTTATTTTATATTTTTTAGTGTATTTTTTTTTTACGTTTAAAAAATACCTTAAATTTTTTTAATTCTTTTTGTTTAATTTTTGTTATGATTTTAAATTATTTTAATATGATGATATCATAAATAAAAATACTATTATAATATATTTCCAAACAAAAAATATTTTAAAAAAATAATATTGCTGCAATTTTAAACACTACCTCCTCGTATGTATTTTTTTTTTATTCAAAATGAACCTAGAAAATAACTAAATTGAACATAAAAATATATGTCCAAGTTGCATTAATTTTTTTAGCAACGTCACTAAACTCAATTTAATAGGTAAATCTCATAACTCAACTCGTTGTCTAATTTAGATTTTAAATTAAATTACGTGAAACTTGTTATAAATATAATTTATATAATTTGATGGGTCTAAAGATAACTAGACAAATCTACAACCTAGATTATAGACTCGAATGATTTTATAGCTTTGAGTGTTTTTTAAAATGAATTTTTTTATTTAATATATGATGATAAAAAAATAAATATTCTTAAAGTTGAGCATCAATTCAATGTTTAGATGTTTATTCGATACCGTAATAATCATATGATAAAGAATAAAATAATAAAATTGAAAAACAAATCAAATCATACAAGGAAGAAAATGCTTGGTGTGTGGGTGTAGGTAGTCCAACATGCACCGATCTTTTTTTTTAAATCGTTTTTCCACAAAAAAAAAAAAAAAAAACAGTCAACACGTTGACTGCATAGGCAAACGGCACATCGTTTGTAGGTTGTTTTCGGTTAGTATAATTGCTTGGAAAATTAGGCCTCCCACTTTTGGACCCGATTTGCTTTTCATGCAATGGTAAGGTTAATTGCCTATTTGGGAATTGGTGAGATTGTTTTTTAAAATATTTTTCATTTAAAAATATGATATTTTTTTATTTTTTAAAAATTATTTTTGACATCAGAATATGAAAAAAATTTAAAAACATCAAAAGTTTTTAATTTAAATGAAAAAAAAAAAAAATTAAAGCACAATCTCCAACTTGACCGAAAGTGATTGAAATTTGTTGCCGAAGATGATAGGCCATTTGCTAAGATAGATGATGTGTTGTCTATCCTTTAAGAAGAAATAAAAATTGATCATGATTTTTTATGATTGCATTATTAATTTCTTTTATGAATAATTATGTATTAGACTTATATACAAAAATTTCAAAATAAATTAATTATAAATATTGTATGTGAATAAAATATATTTATTTATTTATTTATTCCATAATATTATTTTTTTAGATTTTAAATGAAACTTGCTTTTGTAGTCGTGATAAGTTACATGTTTCGTGAATTAATCAACTTTCAAAACATTGTCATTTCATATTCCTTTTACATTTGAAAAAATTAAATAGACTTACATTTGAATTTATTGTTTTGAAAAAGATCAAATCATGTTCTAGTTGGTTAAACCTAATTATCAATACACTGATACACTCTAATGATTGATTAATCCATATTGGGTCAAATTCTATATTGTTTAATTTAAAACCCAAAATGAGATGGAGAACAAATTGTTGACTATCATGCTGACTTGCTAAAGTAGACCACGCATTGAAATAAGATTTTCAAAAGAAAAATAACTGATGAAATTGGGAGAAATAAACAAAATGAAATTAAAAAAATAACTATTGATTACTTTTTAAGAAAATAATCAAATAATATTAAAAACTAAAACAGATATGAAATTTTTTGAAAAGACACATAAATAGAATTAAAAAAAAAAGAGATTAAAATTGATATAATAAAATTAAACCAAAGAGATTAAATTTGAAAAAAAAATGAAAACTAAATCGAGCATGAAAAATAAATTAAAAGATACATTTGAAAGGGAGAAATATAATATTTTACAGCTACCCAATTTGCAATAACAAACAGATCCATGAAAAACGCTTTTTTGCCCATGAAAGTAAGTTATATAGGTTTAATGTACGGGATAAAATAATCATGTATGAGACCCTCTTAAGGTTAAGTATTTGACATTGCGTTTTAATATTATTTTTATAAGAAATTAATTTTTTTTTGTATTTTTAAATTATTGTTATATAAAAAATAATATTTAAAAAATAAAAATATATCATTTTATATATTTTTAAAAGCAAACGCGCACTCAAAAAAAAAAAAAACTAACCACTGAGCCCTGTTTTTTTTAATATAAAACATAGATAAATGTTGTTAAACTTGTGTCTCTGTCAACAGTGCATGTCCACCGACATCTCACTGTGCATCTTCCGGCAACCTCTTACAAAATGTCATAAATGTGTCTTTATTGTTATTTTTTTTCTGCGGTTACCTCCTTTCTATATATATCTTGCACCGTATCACCTGGCGCAAGTTAGACAAGGACCAGATATACAAATACATGTATACGGTACTGTCAATCAATGTTGTAAGAGACATTTTTTTGACGCATCATAAAAAAAAAACGTAAATTTGGATTGTAAAAGAATAAATTATAAATAATTTTCTTACTAATTATATATTAAAAACTTCAGTAAATAAATTAAATTATATTAAAATATGATAAAAAAAAACACTATTATAATAATATATATAGAAAAACACTATTATACAGAGAGAGAGGGAGAGGGAGGTGGGAGAGAGAGAGGGAGAGGGAGGGGGAGAGAGAGGGAGAGCAGAAAGTGATAGAGCGAAAAATGAACAGCTGTCTGTCCTTAGTTTGCCTAAATAAAAACCCTGTGACAAAATTTCAGATCCGTGATGATAACTCCTCTTTTCAAAGATTTCCCTCGATTTTCTGCCTCCATTATAATAATTCTGTCCACACCTGCATAATCATTACTTTCGACAAAGGGCCAAAACTGTAATTTTCCAATTATAACACCAATAATACTTCTAAAGTGTTTTAGGAAAAGTGGGTTTTTTTTTAATAAAAATATATATTAGTTAATTATAAAACAAATAGTATCAAGGTTAAAGTTTGATATTAAGAGATTTGTTTCTATGTGATTTTGGTTTCGAGTTATATGATTGTTAATATAATAGTTACTATAAACTTATATGATCGTTAATTTTAGAACGCGCAAACTAACTCGAGCACTAATAAAAAAACAAGGTTTGTTAAGGAATCCAACTCACTAATTCGAAGAAAAAAAAAGAGCGGAAAAGAAAAAAAATATAACTATGATAATAAACATTTTAATTAGCAATTAATTGATTTTCTTAGGAAAAAAATCAATCAACTATTACAATGATCCAGGTCTAAAAGATTTAAAGAAAGGAAGCAGTTTAATCACTGTACACTAGGTAGGTCTATGAATTTTAATGTTCATATGGGTGTATTCTTTTTCTCGATTTAATTATTTAACTTGCTGATATTGAAAATAAATTTTTAAAAATAAAAAAAATTAATTTTAATGAATTTTTAATTAAAAAACACCTTTAAAAAACAAACACTATCACATCACAGTAACAAATATTCTTTAATATTGTAATTGCAGAAATTAACATTAATTATATGAAAAGAAAAAGAAAACGAAAACACAATTTTAGAAAGCGATGGAGTTACCGTTTACCGTGAGGGGCAGGGAAGAATGAAAAATATACCATGGTCAGTTTTCAGTGGTTAATTCTGTCAGTGGGTTGGGGAGCTGGTGAATCTTTCTGTACTTGCAAATGTAACTATTTTAATAATTGTGTGTGATGGAAGTAGGAACACGCGCCAGAGAATCGGACGGTCCAGATTAGATAGCATAAGATTAGCCCACGTTGCGAAAGGGGGTCAACACTCAACACCACTTAGAGCAGTTGACTCGTCATGATTGGGTCATTGACCAGACCACCTGTTAGTAAACGGTCAAGTGATGCGGTAACTTGACCGTTTGTTTATCGTTGGTCGCCTAAAGGTATGGAAAATTTTCTAGTTTTCTTTTGGACTGCCTTTTGTAATTGAACATTATTTTCCGAGATTTTCTTCTTAATCAAAGTGAAAATACTATGAATAAGCTATTTATTCAATAAAAAACTTAATAAATTCAATTATTTTAAAATATCCCATGTATTTGAATAATTATTTATAATTACAAAATATCACACACTCAAGTTTTTTTATTTATAATATTTAAGTTTTTCTATATAAAATCAGATTTCATGAACACGAAAAGCTTCATCATTCGAATTTTGTTAAACCTTCTGATCTGATGAATCGAAAACACCAATCAGCCTTTTTAAAAGGGTGGCTTAGTGCGAGTTCTACTTCTACTGTGACTGTTGAACTTGTTTTTTTTTTATTTTAATTTTAATATAATCATGTAAAAAATATATATATTTTTAAAATATATTTATAAACAATAAATATTTTAAAAAACAACCATAACCTTCTTCCTAGCATTCTTTTAGAAATGGGAGTGAACCCACCTTCGATTTTTTTTAGTTTAAAATCGTTAGTGTTTTAGATTATAATAACAATTGATTTTTAAAATGTTTTAACTTGTAAATATATCAATAACTCTATTTTTAATATTAAAATATAAAATCAAAATGATTCAAAACAATAAAAAATAATTTAAAATAATCTGTCGAAAGTGCTTTTTGGAAAAGAAAAGAAAAACCTTATTAATTCAAAATGTATTTCCTTTTAAATAATAATAAGAATATCCTGCTATCAAATTGCAATGATGAGATGTTTCCCTCTTCGTTTCCTTTTTCAACTTTTTAATATATACATAAATTGGAAGCTCAGTGCATTGTATCATTTGAGAAGGCGCCAACCCCATATCATTTTAATGACTGTTTACACGCTCTCTGTCACTGTTTCCAAAGTATTTAAAAAATATATAATTTTTTTATTTATTCTAAATTAAAAAATTTGATATTTTTAGATTATTTTAAAAAATTTGAAGTTATTTTAATATGTTTTTAAATAAAAAATACTTTAAAAAATAACTTCAATCACAATCCTAAACAATCATTTATTTGGTAGGTACAAATCATTTTTTTTTTCTTGATTGCCTGTGGATGCTTCTTAAATAAATCACACTGCGATTTTAAAATAAAAAACCAAATCACTCTTCAAGATCAAAATATGTTTTTTTTTGTAGGAAGACTATCCACGATCCTCACATAAAGATCCTGTCCGATCCATAAAAAAAGTGTTATCTTAATTACCCAATCAAACTCCACACAAAGTCCCATTTTAAGCATGCTTTGTGAGAGCCTTTGCTATTTCCTCCCCCACTAAACGGCTATATCACACTAAATAATATGGTAATAAATACTAATAAAAAAATACCAAAAAAACCTTTTAATTTCAAGAAAAAATAAAAGCTTAATAAGATATAAAAACAAACATTCTAAAGTGTTGCAGACTGTCGGGCGTCATATTCTTCCACCAGGCAGAGCAGTGGAGGTGTTTAGCTCTCTTTTTTTTTGTCTTAAAAAAACAGAAGAAGAGAACAGTGGATAAATAAAACCGAGATTTGGTTCGTTTAAGAGACAGGAACATGCATTCTCTGGTTGTGGCGTTGCGTAACCTCCAAAAACTGACACCAGATACTGTAAGTATGATTACAGGTCAATTCTAAGATCTTGCTGCTCTCTCGCCAGGGCAAAATTCTGCTTTTATGTGCTGTCACTACGTTTTTAATAATTTTTTTTATTTTCAGCTTGTGAGCACTCAATTTAGGGGATGTTGGGGGTAAATAATAATTTTTTTTTATTTTTTTATTTTAAATTAATTGTTTTTTTTATATTTTTAAATTATTTTGATGTGTGCTATGTTAAAAAATATTTTAAAAAAATAAAAAAAATATTATTTTGATGCATTTCTAAACGAAAAACACTCTTAAAAGCAACTGCAACCACGCTACTAAACTGACACTAATTCTACATAGTATTATATTAATCTCTACTGATTATCGTATTAACAATCACAAAATCTGATAACACAATTATTTTTAACAAGTTTTGTTTTAAAGGGTTTTGTGACTGTGTTTCAACATTTTATATGAATGCTTTAAAATTAATATTGTTTTAATAAAAAATGTAATGATTTTTTATATATTTTTAAATAGAAAATATTTTTAAAAAATAAATACACATTTAAACACTTGCAAGCACAGCATCCAGGGCTTGGACAACAAACAGTCATTAACAGGATTATTACAAAACAAATAAAACATGTAGAGTTTTGCACTGTGCACACACTCACAAAACACTGTTCTTTTAACAGTGCGCGCCCGAAAATGGCCCTCGGGCGCGCGGCGTCGAATGGCTGGCAGGCGGGGTTAATTCCGCCTTTTCCAGTTGATTTTTTTTTTTAAATATTCATTTATGAACAGTGTATTGACGGTTTCGTCCCCGGTAATAGGACAAAATAAGGCTTACGGCTGAGGGGTACCGGCGTCATTGCGCGCGGCCGGACCGGCCCGGTCCGGTCCGGTCCGCCGCAACTTTTTCTTTTTTTATTATTTTCTGAAATGGCTAAATACGGTTTTAACCCCTAATAAGACAAAAACCATGAATTGGCTGCAGGGGTGAAACGGTAATTGACCCTATTTTTCGAATTTTATAATCAGCGGCTGTCAGGGCGTGAGACGCACGCGCCGGGCGGTTTCCCGCCTCACGCCCTGTTCAGGCGGCGCGTTCGGCCTTATCCGGTGGACGGAAATGGTCTACCGGCTGACAGAACGATGCGCCGCCGAGTGCTCTTCCTCCCGCGGTGGTGCGTGTAACCACCAGATGTCCGTGGACGCGGCGGAGGCCGGCTGAAGCCGCCGGCCACGTTTCTCTCTCTCCGGAATGGCAAAGTTTCACTTTGGTCCTTCTACTTTCAATTTCCGGGTTGGCTGTATATAACTCAATCAATTCGGTACAAAAGTTCCGATTTTTGCAATTTTGTCCTCTGATTTCAATTGACAATAAATGTAAGTTGCATTTCAGCCCTTTGACTTTTAATTTTTTAATTTAAACCCCTGATATTTGATTTTCATTTCAGCCCTTACACTTTATTTTTTTTTAATCCATACTTTTGTCCATGTATATATAAGTGTATTTAACACAATAATAATAATAATAATAATAATAATAATAATAATAATAATAATAATAATAATAATAATAATAATAATAATCATGATTTAATTATTTTTCATTTTTACTCTTTTGTTATGTTTTTTTCCCTCCCGGTAATTTAATAATGTTTTTTTTTGCCAGTAATAGCCATGGTAATTTTTTTTTTATCTTTTGTTAAAATTTCTAAGATATTTTTAATCTTTCATTTATTTTTGTTTCTTTCATTATTAACATAATAATAATAATTATAATAAGAATAATAATAATAGTGATTATTATTAATATTATAAGAATAGTGCTTATGTTTTCTATTATTATAATAATAGTGATTATTTATTCTTTCATAGTAAAAATAATAATAATAATAATTTTTAATTGGTTTTTGTTGCTTGCTGTTTCGTTCATGCTTTTTATTTTTTTTCCTTGGTATAATTTAATAATTTTTGATTGTTTTTATTCTAGCGGCAATAAGAATTTTAGATGTTAAGACTCCGATGTTGCTATTGTTATAATATTTTAAATGAATATTGCTTCCTTTTCCCTGTTGATTTTTTATTTGCTCTTTCTATTAATTGATTTAAATAATTTTATTATCTGCACAATAATGATTTCAGTAATTTTTTTTTCTTATTCAAATATTTTGCTCTTTTTTCTAATGTTAATGCGCGCTTTTTTATGATCGTTTATAACGCAAAACCTATATTCTAAAAGATGTAATCTATGCTTACGTGACAAACTCAACTCAAAATTTTAAACATTTTATCTTTTAATCTATAATTTTTATTTACTTATATCATATAAATTAATCATTGTAAATTTAATTATGTTAAATTATATACAAAAAAATACCCGCGGCAACGCGCGGGCAATTAGCTAGTAGTATTAATTGCTTTTCAAAATACTTTTATATGTGTTTATCAAAATGATATAAAAATATTATTTTTTTAATTTATAACAAATAATAAATAAATATTTTTTTAAAAGAACTTTTGAAATAAAAAAAACAGTAAATTGATATCATTTAAATAAGTTTTCATCCCCTCCTTTTTTCTAATATTCGAAAAGCTTCAGAATATTTGAAACACATCCTTATCCCTGCAATCCTTACTATCTTCATATATCTAATCTAAACGAACCAGATCAGGAATAAAAGCTGTTTTTAGCGTGTTTGTGAATATAGTTAAAATTATTTTTTAAAGTATTATTCATTCAGAAAAATATTAGAATGTTATATTTTATTTTAAAAAAATATTTTTAACATCAGCATATCAAAATAATCTAAAAACATAAAAAATACATAATTTAAATTTAAAAACATTTTTAAATGTAGTGCCAAACAGTCACCAGATTGAACAAGTTGTTAAATGTGTTAGAGAATAATATAAATCATATTATGGAGCCTCACTTATAAGCTTAAGCTTTTAGGTGAGATGGTTTCTTAACATGGTATCAGAGCCTTGTTGATCCAGCGGTCACGAGTTCGAATCTCACCACCCCCATTCTATTTGATAAAAACTAAGCACAAGGTGATATGGGCATGCGCAAGTTTTAAGCCCAAAGAACTTTCACTTGAGGGGAGATGTTAGAAAATAATATAAATCATATTATGAGACCTCACTTATAAACTTAAGCTTTTAGATGAGATGGTTCCTTAATAAAATATAACATTATTAAATAATCGAGGGAATATTTTCGAACATGTAGGATGTATGCCACTGCTAATAATAAATAATGAAGGCAACTTTGTTAAATGAGAAGGGTGGCCCACTTGTTCCCCACGCCTCACAAAAGGTCCATATTGGACCGGCACTTTAATTTAGTAAGAACGAGGTCCCTCCACGTAATAGATAACTACTCGCTAGTGCATTTCATGCGCTCTTCTCAACCTTATTGCTTTTGACTAGGTTGTTTTTATTTTTCAAAAATATATATTTTTAACATCATAACATGAAAATAATTGGTGTTTTCAAATATAATTTTGTGTTTAAAAATTGAGATGTTATAAATTAAAACCCTTTCAAGATGTTTGACACTGTGTTTTTCAAAGTATTTTTGAAAAAATGAATTTTTTATTTTATTTTTTACTTGAAATTAATTTTTTGGTTTTATTATATCATTTTCAGGTGATCATGTCAAAAATTATTTTTTAAAAAATAAAAAATATATTATTTTGATGCAATTCTGAACGAAAAACGTTTTAAAAAACAATCTCGACCACACTCTCAAACAGTCATTTAAGGTCTATTTGAAAGTGTGATTGGAGTTATTTTTTAAAAGTGTTTTTCATTGCAATGCATCAAAATAATATATATGTTTATATTTTAAAAAATATTTTTAACATCAACACGTCGAAATGATTTAAAATCACAAAAAAAACATTTTATTTTAATTTTTTTCAAAAATATTTTTAAAATATAATAACAAAGAAACACACACTTCAAAAGCTGAATGGTGCTTTTCGATTCATCAGAAGGTTTAACAAATCTTGAATTATGCAATAAAAGTAGTCTTTTCGTTTTCATTAAATCTCCTTTCACTTTTTTTCAAGATCTTCATCCGAGACTATTGGTGAAAATCCCAAACGTGAAAGCTGTGTTGCCCATTGGAGCACGTGATTGATGAATGTTATCATGCGCACACCGACTTTGGTTTTTTTAGATATTTTCAGATATAAGAAAATAATTTTTTAAAAATAAAAAAATATTATTTTATTGTATTTTTGAAAAAACATATTTTCAGAAACAACTTTTAATAAGTGACTTTAAACTCTATCCCAAACATTTTGTAAGAGTAGATTTGCATTGAAATTAAATATCTAAAAATATAATTTAAAAAATTGTTTTTCAGAAACAACTTACGACACAAAATAAGTTCAAATAACTCTAGCTCGGAAGCAAACAAAATTAGTCATAAATCTAAGATACCATTTTTAATTTAATTTATTTTCTTATTTAGTATTATTAAGTTTTTATTTATTTATTTATTTATTTAAAGAGCTGTAATAGGCTTTCGGTACTTAGTTATATTGATGAATAAAAATCGATTTTTTGTGAGTTTTTCTTTTTTAGGGTTTTTTCGTATTAAATAACCTATTACAATTACTTATATTAGAATGGGATTATCCTGACTGGTGAATAAAATCGATCAAGGAATGCAGATCATCTGGGATACCGTGCAGTTTGAGGAGGAGACATGATCGCCACTTTGAGGTAGGTTGTCCGTTTCGTTTTGTTTTGACGGAAATATTTTATAGCAGTTAAAAAAAATAAAAATATAAAATAAAATAAAATAATATTGTTTTTATATCGATTTAAATTCTGGTCCATTCCAAATATTTTGGTCAATTGGCTAAATCGTTTCGGTTTCGTTTCGCTCGTTCTGTTTCGGCTAAATAATATTTTTTAAATAATAAATAATTTTATAATATCAATCATATCTCTTAATCCGACCGTTAGATTGAGATAATTTTTTTTTTATAAGTCTCTTGATATATTTATATATGTTATATTAAAATTTTAAAGCAATTAGATAATATAATGACCTTGGGAGATTGATGATGACATTCTCGTAATATTATGTATGTTCATAATTTTATTCAGAAAAAAATATTTTATTTTGTCTTTTTTTAGATTAAATTGCACAATTCTAAATAATTTTATTTTTGAATTTGAACTAATGTTTTTTGAATTAATATATATATATATATACACATAAATAATACAACCCCAAAACGACGTGCCAAAACATTTTAAAACCAAAATATTTTATTTTAATTAAAAAAACGAACCACCAACTAAAACGGTATTACATCTTTGATTTGAGCAGCTTATTAGGGCTTTTGCATGGATCGGAGAAGATCCCGATATCTTAATGCTAGATGCTAATAGCTATCATGGTCGGTGCACATCGGTGAAGCCAGCCCATTTGCAGTCCTGCTCCGGCTAGCTAACATGTAGAAGAAGGTAAGGCATGATGGAGTTCATTATGTTGCAGGATTTAATTGAAAATCTTATGGGTTGGCTACTTGCTATAATTATGATAGAGATGGAATATGCCATATTTTTAAACGATGAGGTGATGTGGTTTGGATTTAGAGAATAGCTTTTTCGTGATGGAATTATGTCCACGATAATTTGTTAGCATAGGATAAGATGTCTATTCAAACTTTGTTCCTTTAAAAATATTTATTGAGAGATAGATTTTTGTATTCAAGCTAAGCTAGCTTTTGAAGGTGAATCTCAAACTTTGTTCCTTTAAAAATATTTATTGAGAGATAGATTTTTGTATTCAAGCTAAGCTAGCTTTTGAAGGTGAATCTCTGGAATATATACAACAAGGTCACTGTTAGAGAATAATATAAATCATATTTTGGGATCTCATCTAATAGCTTGAGCTTTTAGGTGAGATGGTTCCTTAACATGGTATCAGAGACTTGTTGACCCAGCGGTCACGAGTTCAAATCTCACCACCACCATTCTATTTGATAAAAAAAAAACCAAGCACAAGGTGATTTGAGCCTGTACAAGTTTCAAGCCCAAAGAGCTTTCACTTGAGGGCGGTGTTAGAGAATAATATAAATCATATTATGGGACCTCACTTAAAAGCTTAAGCTTTCAGGTGGGATGATTCCTTAACAGCCACATCCTTCACCAGCTCACATTGGTGTTAGAAAATAATATAAATCATATTCTGTAGTCTAACCTAACAGTTTAAGCTTTTGAGTGAGTTGGTTTCTTAACATGATATTGGAACCTTGTTGACCAACGATTACGAGTTCGAATATGATTCTAACATGAATTAGTTTCTTAAGAGATGGCAGGTTCCTTGATCATGTTTCTAGCGCACTTCGAATGTGAACAAAAATACCAAATCTGTCTCTAATGGAACAGGCACAGAGATTCACAGAAATTCTCTTACAGAATTGATTCTACATTGATTCATTCATATTTCATCATACAAGACCAATCATTAACATGAACATGTGCAGTCATTAATCTTGAAAGACAACGATGGAAACCTAAAAATACTGCACTGGTTACTGATCCATGCAATATCGTTTTCATGCTCAGCAAGGCTAGACCACAAACTATAATTGCTAGCAGTGCCAAACCAAAATTCTCTGCGTTTTCTAAGATTTTTGGAGAATTCTCTTAGTTTGTGGCTCTGCAACTGCATCAGATGATTAATTTTCTATCAGCAGACAGGTTTTTTTGAAAATTAATCAGACCAGTGTTTGCCATTTCAGATTCCCCATCAGCATATAATCCACAAGCAGTGCTATTTCACCTTCTTTTGTGATTTTAAACGCATGTTCATGGTCCTCTCTCTTTTTCTTGGTGGAAAATTCTTGTCCAGACCCTCAGAATTGCCGACCTGTTTGGTTGGCTCCACTCACTGTAATGAAACATAAATAACCAGAATATTTGACTAGGATCTGGTCTCTTTGGCGCATTTTCCAACCGTGTCAAAAACAGCCAGCATCAGTTACTCTATAAAGAAAAACTAGCTTGATAAGTGAAAATATGTATGGCGCAAGTAATGTTGGTGAGATGTTATTCATTTCAGAATCTTTAAATGGTTGAAAAGGTGAATTGAAATTACAAGTCCATGTACTCGTGCCCAATATATATATATATATCACTTTTGAACGTGAATGGAGAAATGGTTTTCAGTTATGTGATGTGATGATAAAGAGTTTGTGATCTGTATAAAAGATCTCGAGTTTGAATCAAGATGTGCGCTTCTTGTAAGAACTTGAAACAACCAAGGTCTTACTCGTTCATCTGAATTCATAAAATGTGTTTTCTAAAAGAGATTTACTCGCATCAAAAAACAAGTGATAGGAGAAATGGCTTGCAAGATGCATGGTCAAAACAGAATTGGCAAGTGCTGGATCATATTAATTAGCCATTCTGCAGAATAAAATTAGATCAATCAGGATCTCAGGAATGCCCATCAAGAAATATTTGAAGTGGTTCAAAATTTAATGAGAAGTTATGTTTGTTTCATTCCTTGATGGATTCACTGAAAATGATGTAAACCTAATCATAACATGCTGAGAAAGAAAGTTATGGCATGCAAACAAAAACACAAATCAAGATTACACTGTCAAATCATGGTTAAGTGTCCATAGTCCGGATAGTCTTTACTGTTTAGTATTATAGTACGGTGAATGTAATGGATAATTCATCATAAAAAGAGAAAAAATAAAAAATAAAAAATAAAGTAAATTAAGATTTGGTAGAAGTGTGACATGAAAATAAGTTTTATCTAGACACCAATACTATTAGATTCGAACCCCGACCCCAAGGAATAACAATTCATGGGCGTGTTATAATGGTAAAGGGCTTGAGATTTGTCTTGTAGATCTTGGGTTCGAGACAGAGTATTCTTACCTTGTAAGAACTTGGAACATTTGAGTTTTACTTATTTAACTCAGTCCAAAAAAGTGCCTAAAAAGGGTGAAATTTTCTCGAATTAAAAAAAAATCAATTTTTGAAAAACCAAGTAAATTAAGTTTGGTAGAAGTGTGACATGAAAATAAGTTTTATCTAGACACCAATACTATTAGATTCGAACCCCGACCCCAAGGAATAACAATTCAAGAATGAGAGGTATGTATTGACATCATAAAATCAGTTGACTCTCGATAAGTCATTTTCAGTCTCTTAGAGAACCAAAAGAGAAAGAATTCTCAAACTCACAAGCACATAAAATTGCAGTTATAATCTGATTATTATGAACCAAAAAACATCATATAAAACTTAGGTTACATATATACTTTTAACCTAAGTTAATCCCTAGAATACCCAAATATATAGACTTGTATAAAACTCACTTATAATTAGACCCATATCTCTAAGTATTTAAATTAAATTGATGTTTATTAACTTTTAAGCACACAAAAAAATTAAAAAAACTTTAAGCTGCAGCCACATAAAAATAAGATAAAAAGAGTATGAATTGGTTTTCAATATTATTGATTTTTAGATTTTCTTTCTAGACTAGAAAAATCATTAAATAATCCTCCTAGCTAAGGAAACAAATTTGACAGCTCTTTAATTTTTTTATAAACTAGAAAACTTCTCATTTTGAATTCTAGAAATCCCCTTTCTTTATGAAGTAATATGAAACAATATAAAAACCAAATTCTTTCATTATAAAATGAAACAATGCCATATAAATAATCTTGTCTATTTTATCATTTAATCTATTACATCCTCGACATTGCATTTTAAAAGATTTTTTTTGAATTTTTTTTTATTATTTTAAATTAATTTTTTTTATATTTTTAAATTATTTTTTAATGTTAAAAATATATTTTTAAAAATATTATTTTAATATACTTCTGAAAACTTTCAAAAACAACGTATGGACACTTGTAAACAGTCACTAAATCACAAATGAATTAACCTGGTGGTGGAATCTTTTAGCTGCTGAAAAGTGTCCAAATAAAAGGACAAATTGAACGGTACCGTATTGAAAGTTCATGACGGCAATAAAACTTCCATATGGAATTTATTTGTCAATAAAAAAGCAGAGGGTTAAAATAGTAACCAATCACTTAAATAAACATTTAGGCCAGCTGGGATGGTTCTGCTCATGTAGATTTTATATTTTTATTTTTTTAATATTTTTAAATTATTTTCATGTACATGATATCAAAATTATTTTTTTTTTAAAATAAAAACATATAATTTTCCGAGTCTTTTATGAAAGAAGAAAATCATGGAAAATAATTTCATAATTTAATTAAAAACCGATTAATTCCTCAAGAAAGGGAGGAATCATATGCTCATATGGGCCTATTTTGATGGGCTGAAGTATTCATATCCATCAATGAAGGATGAAGCCCGTCACTCCGTAGCCCTTTAGAGGAGCCAACCTTACAATTTTAATAACTTGGAATTTGTTTTAGGTATTAGTTGTATAGAAACAGTTCAATATAATTATAAGTGAATTGCTATTTTGTAACCATTTTAGATAACTTTATGAGTTGAAAATATTTTTTAAAAAGTGGGTTGTGAATTATTTTATATTTATTAGTTTTTTGTAAAATATTTTACGAGAAACAAACACAAAAACATTTAAAAATAGTTTTGTTTAAAATATTTTATGCAAAACAAAATTAAGATGAAATCTAAAAGAGTTCATCCCCTCAAATTATTAGATTATACAATCTTATTTATCTAGTCAAGTTAATAACAAAAGTAATATTTTTTTTTTGTTTCTTTAGAAACATTATCATCGTATGAGCATCATTTTTCTATATTAAAAAAAATTAGAATCAACCTCGATGTAGTGCTATTATATTATTAAGTAAATATGGTTTCGAAAATAAATTATTAAACTCAATAGAAAAGAGGTTCAATAGGTTAGCCAAATAAACATGGATCGGTTCAAGATAGAATCTTGATTTTTTTTATTTAATCTGAATTTTTACCAATCGTCTTGTTTTTGGATTTGATATATCCATGAATATATTTGAACTTCACAACTTAAATTTGGTTAATATTAGAATTTCTTTTCAACATTTATTTGTGTATATAATCTTTATCTATATTTTTTTTTATTAGATCTCGAATTTAAGGTTAAATTTCTTAAAACATATTTGGAGCGGTTTCCTCGTTGAATTGTCTTAAAAAAAACATTAGATTTGAAAGATAAAAGAAGAAGCATGTTTTAAATTTAATAAACCAGCAATAAGACAAGAGTACCCTTCTAACCCGTGATTAATAACTATAACTGCCCTCCCGCATCGCACCTTTGCTGAAGAACAGAGGTAAGAATACTGTAGTTGGTGTAGCAGGAACAGCCTGCTCACTTCTCTAGTCCCTGACTGTTTGTGTAAGTGCTGAGCATGATACAATTCATCATCAATACTCTCTTATCTCAAAGCTATTCGTGGATATAATGAGTATTTCTAATCTTTCAACACCACCACCACCAGAGGATGAATGGATTCGCACTTACCTCAGATTTATTCCTGGATGGCATTCTCTTCCTCTTTCTCACCAGGTACCCTCCTTTTAGTAACACATTTGATGTTGCTTAGAGCTACATCCTGAATTCTAGTTTCATTAATCTACCGGATAATTCAATTTTGTTGCAAGAATACACAGAATTTAGTTTATTTGTTTTGGTATTTGGGTTCGAAAGATTGTGGATTTTCAGTTGTCAAGATGCTGGTTTGCTATGGCTGAATCAAAATTACATTCCTCAATTTTGTTCAAAGAAGGGGATTATTGAAGTAATTAATTTCTCGAAAGAAGTTTATCCTGGGAATTACTTGGGGGTATTTCTCTGTCCCAATTTAGATTACAGAGTGCAACATGTTAATTTTTCCATCTTGGGCATGTTTTATGTGCCGTTCCATGTATATATATAGAGTGAAGTTTGAGTTTTTCCATCTGGGTTCGGGTTAGCAAAGATTTTGCGCAACTTCAGTGCACGAATGATTGCCGTTTAGATTATTTTTTTTTATATAAAAAAATCTGATTATCTTAATTTCTGTGGCAGTCGATGATACCAATTTCAATATCTAGAGTTAATCAATTTGATGCTGCGAGATTGGACATTGAAATGTCAGCTATGTTAAAGGAACAATTGGTTAAGGTCTTCTCTCTGATGAAGGTATCTTTTTTTGGTTCACCTTTTCATTTTGGGACATGATTCCAGTGAATATATTGATCTGGTGCTGCTGGTGTCAATCTTTAATTTGTTTCTACTATTTATTGGTGTTAGCCAGGAATGTTATTTCAATATGAGCCAGAACTTGATGCTTTCCTTGAGTTTCTCATTTGGAGGTTCTCAATTTGGGTAGATAAGCCTACTCCAGGAAATGCTCTCATGAATCTGAGGTACAGAGATGAACGTGCAATGGATTCAATAGGAAAAGGTGGGCATGTCTGCACATTCAATGCTTATGGCGTTGCTTTGTGAAAGTAGCTCAGTGTTAGGTTATTTGACTGATAGAATGACCTCTATGGTGATGTCACTAGTGCAGATTTAGAAATGTAATACATGCCTTCCTCACAAATTTTGATTTCATATTTTGATAGTGTGTTTAAACAATTTAGGAGGGATGGGAAGGGAAATTAATTACCTTTCTTTGTATAGATTTTGAAGAGGCTATGGAAGCTTATTCTCTCTTGCTTTTTAAATGGATTGAAGGGAAATGCAGTGATTACAAGATTATGTGTATCTCTTAGAGGGTGGAAGGGCGAAATTGTTTTTTTATGAAGTAATGAGGTTACATAAGTGATTTAAGGAAACAATTGCCTTCATTTCCATTGACTACAGAAGTTAGGGAGAGGAAGTTAAATGAGAATGGGTAGTAAATTCTTGGCCCCTGTTTCCTTCTCTTACTTCAATATTTTCTTTAATCAAGGTTGATCATTAATCATTATATATATGGGTCTTTGTGTGTGTTTTGATGGCTCTTCTTTCTTGTTGAACTAGAACGCATTTTAAAATGTATTTCTGTCTACTTTGAGATTGCTAATTATCATGTTGAGTACTGTTGGGTTTATAAATGCTCTTCTCGAAAATGGAATGGATTGAAATGACTGCTATGTCTATTTTTCTCTGGTATTGCTCTTAAATAAATTGTAACATCCTTTTGCATGTTCTGTATTAACCATGGTCTACTTTTCTGGGGATCATGCGGGAATTGCAGAAGTCTATGGTCTGTTTGCACCTTTGAAATGATATTCCATACATCTTCACAAGCGGATCATGGTCTTTATATATACTTATACTAAACTTTCATAACTGATGTGCAAAGGAGTGAAATGCTTCAAACTCTAGCTGAAGAAGGCTCATATGAAATTCCATGATAATTCTTCATGTCAGCATTGCATGGCCATCTTTGTCTAATGTCTGCTTGATGTTTTGTTTTGCTTACAGTTAGAACAGGTTTGGAAGGACCTGGACTGACCATTGCACAGAAAATTTGGTATTGCATTGCAACTGCTGGTGGTCAGTACACCTGGGCTCGCTTACAGTCATTCTCTGCCTTTCGTGCATGGGGTGATTCTGAACAGGTAGCACTATAATCAGTGTGTTCTGTGTTCTTTTTTTATCGTCTAAAGAACAATTCACTGGAGATGGTGGGGAGAAAAGTATTGATTTCTTTGTGTATTTTTCAGAGGCCACTGGCAAGGCATGCATGGATTTTGATACAGCGTATTGAAGGACTTTATAAAGCTGCTTCATTTGGAAACCTACTAATATTTCTTTACACAGGAAGGTAAGTTGCATAGTATGGTTTCTTGAATGTTATTTCCACAAGAATTGTTAGTACGAAGTGAAGCTGTGCATGTAAATCTCTTTCTATGAGAGGAAACAAACACACAACTACTTGGGGAAATGCATATTCAGTCATTATTTGATTGTTAATTTCAATATCAGCTCAAATGGATTGATTACTATTGGATGAGACAACATGATGGGAGTTCCCGTTAAGATTATTCACTTAATCATGCCAGTGGATTTGATGATTCTTCAATATTTTTGTCTTGTTTTAATGCAGATTTAGAAACCTCATTGAAAGAGTCTTGCAAGCAAGGCTTGTTTATGGAAGCCCTAATATGAACCGAGCAGTTAGCTTTGAGTATATGAATCGCCAATTAGTGTGGAACGAATTTTCGGTAACTTATTTTCTTGTCAAATTTAGCATCTTAGTTCCTTTTTGGGCCAGTATCTTAATTTGGCCCCTATAGCTGCTAGCTATAGGGGTCAAATTAGAACTTTTGGGGAATGATAGAGTAAACAGTGGGAAATTTTGATCTATTGAGGCTGAACTGGAGTGTACGTGTCTGATCAATGAATCGTCTTACTGTGTGACTAACCAACTTCAAGCTGTACCCATTATCTGCGTTTTACTCCTTATGTACTTTTCTTTGTTTCTCTGAATTAACAATGTTATGCTGTTTATTTGGAGTGCTATAGTTTGCGATGAGTTTTTTTGACAGCAGATTGACAATTCTCAGTGGTAGTTGCGATAACACCACATAGTTATGTGAATTAACAGTTAGTGATAATGCAGTTCCATTCCCAAAATTTTGTGTTTTCTGAAGCAGAACCACCCGTATTAAACAGCATATCATTCTTACTAGACATGGTTGGAGTTGTCTCTTTTGGCTGCTGCTTGAATTGCCAAAGTTTATGTGCCATCTGTCCTGGTAATGTGTGATGTATTTCTTTGGCTTATGTGCAGGAGATGCTGCTACTGCTACTACCTCTTCTTAACTCGTCTTCCATGAAAAAACTTCTTAGCCCATTTTCAAAGGATAAATCTTCAAGCTCCAAAGTAGATGATTCTTGCCCCATTTGCCAGGCAATTCCCGCTATTCCATTTCTTGCTCTTCCCTGTCAGCACAGGTATACAACTCTTTTCCCCCTTGCTTTGGTTGTATCAACTTTTAGGCAACCACTTTTAGGGTAGGGGGGCCTTAACAACGTTGATCCCTTCTTTTTTTTCACACTGCATGACAAAATCCTAGGGCTTTGTCAGTAAATACAGTTACAAATTGGAAAATCCTTAGAATTGCCCTTCTTTGGGCATGCCAGGCTCAAATTTTGTTCTACCACAGGCCAGGTCTACTGTCTGCCTTATTTCTCTCCCTAACACATGCCACCTCAATCAGATGTTTGGATAGAATACTCGTGATATTTTTCTCAGTTCTGAGTAGATTATCCAGTTTGGCTGAATTTCTTTGATGGCCTTATCTATTCTTTTTCTGCCTTAAAAGACTGCATTTTTCTTGCTGATAGGTACTGCTACTACTGCCTCCGTACACGATGCGCTGCAGCCACATCATTTCGCTGCCCCAGTTGTGGCGAGCCAGTGGTTGCCATGCAGCGCCATGGCGGCTAAGCCAGGAATACAAATCCCAGTCAGTGATTACAGCAGGTTAGTAGGAAGGTATTGTAGAGTACTGTATAAAAGATGCGTAGAAATAAGCATACAGTATAATCTATAGTTTTCTGTAGAAGTATATATTCTCCTGATCAAGTTGGGGAATCATTCTTTGTAATCATTATTTGACCACGAATATTCTTTTCAACGATAGGTCAAGTCTTGAAAAAAATAGGACCAAGATTTCTTCCCTGATTACTGGTTGAAGTGCTCTTCTCTGGTTCTCAAGGGTCCTTGGAGTTTTGTGGTGCTTCTTCTCGTCGTATAAAAACAAATATCAACGACTGGATCACCATATGAAGTCAGCACCTTGTGGTCTCATAAGTGGAAGCGCGTGCACTATGTCATGCCACCTCTAACTTATCCAAGGCTATGTCATTCTTTTTTAATTTCATCTGTCAACATTTTATTTTGTATCCAATTTTATCCTTGTTTTTTTTTCTTAATTTGTTTTTCAATTTTATTTCATTTATTTTTTTATACTAGATTTGGTTCTTATTCTTTTAATCACTATTTGTTTTGTTTTCAATTTACAATGATTGGGAATTTTATTTTGTGATTTTTTCAGCTTTGCTGTCTAGATTTGCCCAATCTCTTTTTTCCTTGGCTCCTTTCCTGATTTATTTTTAATTTATTTTTATATATTATATTATCCGACTGCAGCTTCGTGGTTCTTGCTGTTTTTTTTATGGGGTTATCTTGATTTTATATTTCAAATTATGTGCCGATCAAGTTAGCTTAGATTGATTCAAGTTTTTTTTCTTGATTTTTTCAATATTTTTTAACCATTTTTAAGAATAGTTAGAAGGTATTTTATATTTTTAATTAGTCATTGTTTAAAAAAAAAAAAGAGTTAAATATAAACAATGATGTGCGTTCCAAAGTTTTCTTATTCTCTTAAAAATACTATCATTACATAAATATTTTTTAAAAATACTATTATCTTGTTTAGAACTATAGTTAAAGTTATTTTTCAAGATATTTTTATTTAGAAATTTATCAAAATTATATTTTTTATTTTTAAAAATTATTTTTGATATCAACACGTATAAAAACACCCAAAAAAAATTAAAATAAAAAATTAAAGTTTTTAGAATTAACAGTGTTGCCGGGTAATGGACGGACTGACTATTCAAACCCCTTTTCTGTTTTATTTATGCCTCGTCTGATTGTCTAGGAAAAGGATAATCACTTTAGAAACAAATCTCATTTGCCAGCCGAGCATCCCCATTGTACGGCAGCCTGAAAGTGAAACAAAGCTATTTGACCAAACTCCAACTACACACACACACACACTCACACACGTTTCCAATATGTTTTTGGCCCTAAGAGAATAGTTACCGATAAACAATTAAAAAGCATATATGCATGTATTTTATTATATAAATCAAGAATTATTTGTGCCAATATATATATATATATATATATAAAAGACTTTAATGATAAGTAAAGACTAAACAAGAAAAATTAAGATATAGTTATAGATTAAGATATTTGATCTCGTAACACGACCACATACACAATTGTTTTTTAACAACTTTGTCTCTTTGAGTAAATTTCTCTATTTAATCAAACAATTATTTGTGCCAATAAAACATAAAATATTGATGATAATTAAATACTAAACTTGGGAGATAGAAAGATAAATGTAGATCAAGATATTTGATATTGCAACACAGGGCATGCATCAAGTTGTGTCTAATAGCTTTTTTTTGATAGAATAAATTATTTATTTAATCAAAAAATAAAATAAAATTGGCTTGTGTTATGCCACAAGTTAGAGCAAGTTTCTTCTTCTTCTTCTTCTTAAATATATATAGGGATCAATAACAAGTTTTCTTAACAAAGAAATAGATTTTAGTCATGAATTCAAAATCATTTGTGTACTGGACAATAGTTTTATTCAAAAATTGAGATGAAAATATATTGAATTCAATTTAATCAACTCAGATTAACTTATAAAATCCGCAAGGATAATCTCGCAAAAAACAAATTAGGAGACTCAATCCCTAATTACCTAAATGTTGAAAGATAAAATTGATAAACAAAACAACAATTAATTAAAAGCTAATGAGACATATCTTTCATTTTATTCTCAATCTAATTAGACAATATTTTTCATTGCAATGAAAAAGCTAGTAATTATCTCCTAGAATATTATATCTAAATAATTAAGATTAAAATGTCTGGGCCATTCCTTTTTTTTTAGTCCTAAGTTTATACCTTCTCATTAAAAGCCACACTCAAATAAAATTTCCCAACTTTTAGTCATCCAATTAATTATCATGTAAAATAAACATATATATACAATTGGGTTTTTTTAACCATTTAAACTTTTAAATATTATTTTGAAAAATATATCTCGATCAAAATATGTGTTTTTTATTTAATATTATTTATATCTTCGTAGGAAAAAACACTTTAATAAATATGAAATAGTTTCATTTATCTTTTTTGAATAAGACACACTATTTTATCAATTGTTTTAATTCATTGAGTAAAATCTTCATATATGTTGTTCAAGAGTAATTAATGGTATCCTTCTAATACTTTACCGAAATATTTATTTTTTAAAACAATTCTCTTAGAGTTTCCTCACCAAACATGTATTTTTTTTTTTTTACTATTTTAGAAGAAAAAAAGGATACTATAAGATATATAATTATCGCAATATATGATCTTGCTATAAGAATCTATAGAAAATTCATAAAATTTATTTAACATAATTATATATATAATATCAAATATCTTAATTTTTGAAGGATTTTATCAGAGAAACTGGCCGCAACGTGCTGCATGTTCATCAAATAGTGTGTGTGTGTGTGTGTGTGTATTTTACACACACACACACACATGTGGGAGTAAACACGATTTCTGTTGCAGGCACTCTTATGTTTTGAATCGACCATATATTATCCTGCTGCATCGCATCATTTTCATTCGAGACGTGGGCCTGCTGATGTTGGAATTGCATTGTTGTAAGATTGCTTACAGCAGTCGAAGGATTGAAATTATCTTATGATCTTCACTGTTTCATTATCATTACAGTCAATTCTGCAGGGGGGAATAAAATATATATATATTTTTTTATTTGTTCTCTGTAAAGAATTTCTTTATGCTACAAGGTAACAAGTCATATGTTCCAAAATAAGTTGGCCATTTTCGATGGCTGAAAGCAGCATCTCATGAGCACTTCGTCCTGCTGTGCTTATCCTGCTGTGTATATATATATATATATATATATATATATATATATATATATATATATATATATGAACGTGCTCTGGATCGAGATCGCATTCAAAATGGAATTCACATTTCGAAAATGTAACCAGATTCTTTTTTTTGTTAAGAAAAAAGAGAGGCTGATTTGTTGATTCATGAGTTAAATTGTACGGACTCCAATCAAAATATCGTGCCCTACCAAAATGTAAAGCATAATATACCTAGGGACCAGTGTCCAGACATACATACATATATAATTATATATATATATATATGTGTGTGTGTGTGTGTGTGTGTGTGTATAAAATGTAGGTTAGGCACAGAAGTGGCTTACCAAAATCTCATTGAAAAAGAAAGTGCACGGGGCATCGCAAATTTATGAAAATTCTTCGAGTGAAACGCACAAACTGATTAATTTTTTTGATATTTTTAGATCATTTTCATCTGTCGATATCAAAAATAATTTTTAAAAAATAAAAAAAAATAGTTTAAAAAACAGCTTCAACTACATCTCCGAAAATTTTTATATACGACAAGTGTGGGGGTAAAAGCTTTTGCCCAGCAATCCTTTCACAATATGACAGTGAAATTGCTGGGACTATACCTTAGATTTGGTGTTTTTCGTTTGCTCAGTACTTGCATTATTGCACTTATAAAGAGAAAAGCATGACGAACAGTACTGTTATTATACCCTAATCCTAACCCTATCTCACAAGACAATCCCAATGTACGACCCCAAATCAAGGACGGTGGTATTGATATAAGCTTGAAGAAAACCATTAGTTTATGGTCTGAAAACACAACCCACCAGCTTTTCTTGCCCCACTTTATAATAAAGCTAAAGCAGAGAATAAAAAAAGAAAACTATATGAAAGAAAGAGATGGAAACATATGCAGAGCTCCTTAACCCCACATCTCCATAAAAATTCTTTGAGGACACAATCAAAGTTTCTTCAGCCTCATCTGAGAAAGCAAACAGGACAGTACCCAAAGCTTTTGCAAAGAGCTTTAATGGGCGCATAAGGAAGGAGATATGACAAAGTGATCAAGAAAGAGAAACAAAAACGAAGGAGCAAAGGGTTTTTTTTATGATTCTCTTTTGAAGCAAGTATTGAAGTGTGTTTTTTGCAGAGGCTAAGCTCATCACTGCAAAACTAATGATGGCAGGAAACCCTAGCTGGTGGAGCATGCATCCACCTTCACAGCAAACTTCTGCTTTATTATCTTCTTCTCCATCTATTTTCCCCTCCCAATATGTATTTGGATCTTCTTCATTCTCTTCGAATTCTTTGCCTGATAATCAAGAGCTTCCACAGTCATGGAACCAGCTACTTCTGTAACTCTCTCTCTCTCTCTGCAGTTCATCTTGTTATTACGTAACATGCTACACTTAACTCATAAACTCATTTGGCTTTTAATCCACATCAATTCATACTTCATTTTTTTCACATATTACATGAGCTAATTTCCATAGATTTTGTTATCTAGAAGTTTAACTCCTTAAATATAGCTGGTAGTCATCATGCTAATATTTACAGGTCATTTTGACTTGGGATTTTAATATCTTTCAATAATTTGATTACTTGTTCTCCAGGGGTGGTTCTTCAGGAGATGAAGATAGGTACGGTATGAGTCAATTTCAGCCTAAGAAGTTGGGAAGCTGGGAAGACCAAATCTTAAGTCCGTCTCCATGTATTTCTGTAGTTGCCGATGTAAAGCAAGAGGTTTCCCACAATAACAGCTTATATGGTCATGGAGACGAAGACTTTCAGACAGCTAGGCCCGCAGCTTGGCCGCAAGTGATGCCAGTCTCTTCCCCTAGGTCTTGCGTCACAAGTTTAGGTAGTACGAATATATTGGACTTCTCTTACAACAAGGCTGATGGGACGAATCAGCCTCCGGATCAGTCGTCCGAGGTAAGATATATGAAGTCCATGTTTCATAACATGTGATTAACTGTTCCGCTGTGAATAATTGTCAGACATGATCCATTGTTGAATCCTATAAATTCCAGACAGCTAGCCTTCTTGGTGGTTTTCGTCATCTGGGTATCTCAGATTTCTTCTGTTTTGTTCCTTTTTCTGCTAGAGTAATAGCTCAGCCACCGGAGGAGCGTGTAAGAAGGCTAGGGTTCAGCCCTCTTCATCAAGCCAACCTCTCAAGGTGACAAGACCCACAGCATCTCTCTCTCTCTCTCTCTCTCTCTCTCTCTGTATGTGTGCGCGCCTGCCTGTTTGTGTCTGTGGGCATTTAGTGTCTTTCTCGATTGTCTATTTCTTTGAGCATGTGTGATTCTTCTGCTATGTTTCACGTATTAAAAATATGATAGTCTTGCTTATATACATACATACATACATACATACATATATATATATACACATAAACCTATCTAGTGCTCTATAATTAATTACTAATTATATATATTTTGTTACCACGGATTCAGGTGAGGAAGGAGAAGTTAGGTGACAGAATCACAGTTCTTCACCAAATGGTTTCCCCCTTTGGAAAGGTAAACCATCCCCTTAATTCTTGATCTACAAACTAAGCAGAAATAATTGAGCAAACAGTTTTTCTCTTCTTTTCAATGTCAAAACTCATAAAGGAAAGTGTTTTTATTCTTTTTTTTTTTTTTAAGAAAAAAAATTGCACTGATCAAACTTTTCTCTCTCTCTCTCTCTCTACCAAAAAAGAAGAAGAAAACATCTCTCTCTGTCGTTCTTTATCTTTAGTGATTTGGCTACATATCTGTTCATCATAAAAGGATAAAAAAGATGACTCGGGGTGCTGTGATCTATTTCTCTTTTGCAGACTGACACGGCTTCTGTCTTGCTAGAAGCTATCGGGTATATCAGATTCCTTCAGGGTCAAATTGAGGTGATGTTTCTTCCACAATCTTACTTATATTCTCTGCAACCAGCTCAGAATCAGTGAGGAGCATGCAGTAAAAGTGTTCAATTCTCCATTCTTTTTCTAACCATTCTTTAGTTATGGGAGCTGTAAAATCTCACTCTACTTTGTCTCCTCCACGCACCCCCCCCTGATTTTTGCAGGCTCTCAGCTCCCCTTACCTGGCCACAGCCTCACCAAATTTGAGGAACCACCACCAACCTGTAAGTACCTATATATATATATACAGACACACATTCTGCTCCTCATTTCCCAATGCAAGAACAAGTGACGAGGCTAATTGTGTTTAACTAACGAGGGGAGGAATTTCTTGATAGGGTCAAGAAGAACGAGTTTGTGCATTTTCTGAAGACATAGGCCAGGTGATGCTTTATTGGATCCACCACCTCTGTTAAAGCAACCAGGATGGTTTTGTTTAGTGGAAAGCATATATGCAAAAAACCTAATAGTATTTTATGATTTAATAAAACTAGCCATGAAAGAACAAGGTTCCTAGCTTTATGCACATTTATCTAGTTAAAAGCATGATCTGGGACTACTTTAGAGTTAATTATTAGTTGGGAATCAAAAAAAGGGCCTGGAAAGATGGATAATGTTATTATTATTATTATTATTGCCTTTTCTTTAATTTTCCATCAGCTGTTGAATCCTAGCCAGGCACTCAGTTTTTTCTCTGTCTAATATCTTTATAAACTTAATTTCCTCTTCATTTGACTTACTGTGCATTAATCTATACATTACTTTGCAATCAGCACGACTATCCTCTCCTCATTTTGACTCTTTAATTATTAGTTTTGTTCTGGAAAAAAGCTGGAACATCGAGTTTACATACCTTTGGACATGGTCATTAGATTGTTTGAGGAGTTTGCTTGCCATTAATTTGTCTTCTGTTTCATTAAACTTCACGTGTTCAGGATAATGAAGATAGCCCAAAGGATCTGAGGAGTAGAGGACTGTGCCTGGTTCCGGTGTCTTGCACTCAGCATGTTGGAAGTGACAACGGTGCCGATTACTGGGCTCCGGCCATGGGAGGAGGGTTTTGATGGGTGCAATAATCCAGGGCTGATTCTGACTTTCAAAGAATGATATAACATCATGAGCAATCATTCTGCTGCAATATCCCAAGGGTAATTGCTCATGATGGTATGCAATTCTAATTCAAAACGGCCATTAAATATTGTTTCTGAATCCTTTAGCTAGCTAGTTTCACCCCATCTGTCTGTTCATGTTTTCTTTGAGCTATGTTATAGAGCTCCATGAAATTGAAGTTTAATCTCAAAATGCCATTCTTTCTTCTTATATTATTGAAGAATAGAATGGTTTCTGCCTCTATTTAATTTAACCTTTTTTTTTCTTGTTCGTTTATGTTCTACTTTCTTAATTATTCCCATGATTGACTTTGCAAGCTTACAAAGATTCTCTACACCCATGATTCTGAAAAGATTAATAGCAGACTCAGAAATCCTAAAAAATAATTAAAAAAATAATGAAGTTGTTGAAAAAACTATGAATATTTTATAATATTTTGAAATGATAACTGATGGCCATACCTACAATTTTTGATGTTAAATAGTCTATCAATAACTAATTAAGAAATTAAAATCAACATGAGATCTAAAAATAGTAGAAATAAAAAAAAAAGCTAGATAAAAAGGTTACATTATTGAAACTATAGCTACCACACAAAAGGATATGCAATTCATAAATCTCTAAAAAGACTAAGAAGTGGGCCTTTAAAGTTAATTTTAACTTACAAAAAGCATTCCATAGCTCATACAGCCTCTATCATATACTATAATTTTAATCAAAAGTTATGGGCTATCAAAATCATAGTATTCATTAAGAAAAAGGCATTTCAAGTTGTGTTATTGAGCTTCCATCTATCAACCTAGTTCATGAACTTATCAGTTAAGTTAGTTAAAAACAAAAACTATTTGTATTTTGACTATACATTAATTAAACCAAAGTAAAACATAGGTGTGGTAGAGATGCATATGTTACAATGAATGTGCACTAACATAAGAACTAGATAAGACTAAAATTCATTGAAATTGAGATAAATAAATAAATAAAGGAGATAGAGTTTCTGTTGAATAAAGAATTCTTCATACCCGCTCGATATTTTCAGGTGTGGAGTATCATGAGGAATTGAAATGAGCATGCATGCAATCACTTCCTCGTCGTGGACAAGAAAAGATGATAAATTAATTAACCATAATATGATTTTGAAAGGGGGCAAGGAAGAGTAGGAAAATGGAGTCTATTTATATTTTGGTGTTGCATTTGCTTATATTTTCAAATGCTTTTTAAAAATACATTTAACTTGAAATAACATCAAATTATTTTTCTCTTAGCATTTATCATTCCTGTGTTGGAAAAAATATAATCAAAACTATTTTTTTAATAATTTTTAAAAACCACCCTATACTACAATATGAACACAAAGGTACTTGTTTTTTTTTCCTTAGTTGGGTAGAGTTCTTACTTGCTAGGCCTACACAAATGTAATGTTCGGGCTTTGGCTTTTTTAATGATACCAAATGACATCTTTGATATATATATATATATATATATATATATACCAGAAGTCTTTGCCAAATTTCCTATATATATATATATACACACACACACACCAGAAGTCATTGCCAAATTTCCCGGCTACAAACAAATTAATGGGAAAACTGAAGTTGATAATGCTTGTCTAGACTGTGACAATGCAGTGAGCTGGAGCATCTGTGGGTTTGGTTGCACCGGGTTCTTCATGATCGTGATCCACAAGGGCGAGATGTTGAAAGTTTTCACCGGCATTTGTACTCTTCTGGAAATTTGGGTTCCACCTCCGAGGAAAAGTGGGGGAGCGGAGCTGGTTGATGGCCTTGTAATCAAACAAGGGGATGATAAGTAGGTGAAGGCACGTTTCAGTGCATTCTTCGCTGCTCTTCTTCATTCATTTCTTCGTACCAAGGGAATTAAGTGTTAGGATTAGATTTCATAATATATAAGATTTATTTCTAATCATCAGGAATGCATAAATAATAAAGCAAAATCATACTTGAATTCATATTCGAAAATTACTCTTTAGAGTCATACGGATGACTTTCCAGATTAACACGTTCTCTTTTAAGAGCCTTTTAATTCTTTCTACTTTAACTTAATTTTCTCTCTGAGGATGAGATGTCAGAATGAGAATAAAGCATGACGTGTAATCTGGGAATCATGACCATATATATAGGTAACAAACTATCTTTTGGTATTCATGTCTTTTGATATTCTTACCTTTTGGTATTCTTACCCTTTAGTATTCTTACCCTTTAGTATTCTTACTTTTTGATATTCTTATTTTAGCCCATCAATAAAATAGGAATAACCTTTTAATTTCTATACATTAAAAGTCCACATCCTGTTAGATACACAAAAAATTTAATTGTCTAAAATACTTAGCAAATCATTGTTAATTAGGCTTCATTTAATTTGATAGATCACAAATACAAAATTATTCTCATATAAGCCCAACTTAATCTCTACACATTAAAAGTCAACGCCCTATTAGATACAACATTAAGAATTTAGTAATTGCCGGTAAATGCAAATTTCAGGACCCATGAACCATTTTACCAGGCTATTTTAATGAAGACTGTCGAGTACATGGGATTCGAGTGATTTCTGCGTGATAACAGCCTGTGATCCCTTAAGATTTTTCATGGATCCAAATTGCATTGATGAAATAGCTCTCGACTGCCAGCATGTTGGTATGTATTCAATGATAGCTTGAAACTGATACTAACTTCTTTTCATTTTTTATGCTCTCCAGTATTGAATGTTTTCAAGAATTTACTACATTTTGTTAAATGACTGGAACAACCTTGATAGGATAAAAGAAAGGGAAAACCTTGAAATCAGAAAGCACAGTAAGGCATATACATAGTTCGTTTAGTTTATTCTGCATGTATAATCCACTCTACTAACTGTTGTGCAACTTGCAATTTTTTGAGTTTGTTTTATTTGTGGAATTTTAAATTACCCGGCACAAGTTGGCTCTCCATTCTTTTTGAAACTGTGGATTTGAGAATAAGCTTTGATTTCCTGAAGTTCAGTGGGTCCCGTAATAGTTTAATATCTACTGCATTAGGAATTGTACTATTTATTAAATAATAATATAAATCATATTCTGGATCTTACATAGCAACTTAAGTTTTTAAATGGGATAATTCCTTAACAATGTTGTCAAACATGCTGTTTTCCTTGTCAGATTTATTGTCCAAAACTAAGAAATCACTTTAAAGGCAATAAGTATCTTGGAGGCTTTATTCTGGTTCTCCGAGTTTGGTGCTGTGTTAGGGTATGTATAGGCATTAAATTATTATATCAGGCTTAATTCTTTTGGCTCAATTGCTGCACACGGATCAGATTTCGGAGTGCTAATTCATGAAGTGATCAACAAAATGGATAGCTGAGAAAATGTAGGACTGCAGATGGTTTCTATCAGGGAAAGGTTGTAGAGTTTGGGAATTTAGAAATGGAATACATGCAGATGTGATTTGTATATGAAATAAGAGGTAAACATGATAGAAAACCACTAGCCTCATGCTATGAGCTTCAAGGAACTACTCTCTGAATGAACACATCATACTTTCATGAAACATAAACCAAACAACTGAATTGTTCATTGGTTCACTGGGAATTGGAAGGGAAAAAAATGTCTCTGCTGGTCCCTTGTATAAATCTTAAGCTGGTTTATATCACCCTGGTGTTTTAAGATCAAGGATTTCAAGGCATGTTTTCTTCATTTCAGATCTTGTACTCCTTTGTGATGTTAAAAGGAATTGGAAGTAAATATGTATCAGTGAAGCTCCGTCGTGGGGGGTTAAAATTTGTTGGATGAAAGAGTGAATGCTTAGCCTGAGTATTAGGGGGTTTAAATCATATAGAACAAATAATATAGTATTAGGGAGCTTCCCTACTATGATATTTGCAGCATCATTGATCTCTCATCTCTCAGCTATAAACTAGACGAAAACTTTCTATCTCCTTGTCTTGCGTGAATCTTAATAATCCTGCAATTGAGAAAGGTGGATAGATCATCACTCGACAACATGTTACTATCTATGGTCCCCATTGCGGCTTCCGTGATGGCAGAGAGTTTGCGATCTGCACAGCAGGTCTCGAATTCGAGTCAGGACGTGCACTCCTTGTAAGAGTCTGAGACAAACAGGGTCTTACTTACTCATTGCATAAAAAAAATTCTCAAAGGGGCGTGGTTTGATGACAGAGAGCTTGCGATCTGCACATAATGTCTTGAATTCAAGTCAGAGCATGCACCCCTTGTAAGAACATGGAACAACCAGGAATTTTAGTCGCTCAACTAGACCTACAAAGTATACTTTACAGAAAATAAGATTTCCTCTCATCCAGAAAAAAAGTAACCAAGTGCTGAGAACAGTGGAAGACAATTGACATGAGAAAACGTTCATCATCAATCCTTTGTTTTTATGCCGTGAACATTCTTTTCGCCCTAACATTTATCCATTTGTTACGTGTTTCATTTGTATTGCTTTCACAATCGGCACTCATGCCGCCTTAGATCGATCCCCCTTTTCTTTCTGAACCAGCCAACGTTTTTGACATGGAACAGTTACCTGACAGTGCATGATATTAAACGTAAAAGGACTTGTAGAAAAAAGCTCATTTTACATTGGTTTTGATGAATTAAGATAATGGTAACGCATAATAGTGCCATAATAAACACACACAAACACAAGAAACTTTTCTTTTTTCTTTCTCTTCCTACGTTGACAAAATGTATTTCACATTTCTGGAGGTCAAAAGTAGTGTCCACCTTGGCGCCTACCATTTACATCAAAGACATGGTTTGGAAATTTGAGATGTTGAAGTTACCGAAGTCGACGTCCTTTTTTTTTTTTGTGTTGAATTATAGCTTTTTTTGCGTTGAATTATAGCTTTTTTTGCATGTCAGCTGTTATCTTTTTGTTGTTGTTGCCGAAGATTTCCGCATGAAAGGGATTATGTTTCCCGAACATGGATGAATGAATGGGTTTGCGAACTGGGTTGCCAAGTCTGTCAGTAAGGGTTACTTAATTTGTCTAATATGAGCATTTGAATTAATGGATTTTCTTAATTTTCTGAATGATGCTCTCAAACTCTTTCATTGAATTCTTCTGTCCATAAACAACAATATAGCTGTGCGCATCGAGCATGCATGAAATTAACAAGCAAACCATCTAGTAGGTGATCTAGTGGTAAGAGTTTGGGACTAAGAAGTTTGTTCTCTTTGTGGTATCAGGTTTGATCCATGTAGTTGCTAATATCATGGTCACTAAAGGCTAAACAACATAGATGTGAGCATCGAACATGCATGAAATTAACAATCGAATTACAGAAACCATCCAGTAGGTAGCCCAGTGATAAGAGATTGAGACTAAGGGGTTTGCTCCCCCTGTGATCTCAGGTTCGAGTCCCGTGATTGCTAATATGATGATTACTGAAGACTTATATGATCATTAACTTCAGGGCTCATGGAATTAGTAATTCGGGCACCTACATTAAAAAAAAAAACAATCGGATTACAGAGACAACTGGGATTAAGTAGCTAATAAAGTTATTTTCTTAGCTCTCATATTATTGAAAATTAAGAAATATCAAGAGATTATTGAAATCAGCTAAACCCTAACTAAAAAAAGAAGGTTATGAAGGATTACCATATTATTTACAACATTATGCTAAAGTTACATCTTACTATGGATTCAGTTTTTCTTTAAATTTATATTTGTCTACTAAATTAACTCATATTAATTTAATATATAGTTGATATCAGAGTCTATAATAATACATCTGCCTTAATATTTATGTTGATATATCTGCCTAGGAATTTTTTAGATCAAATAAATAAATAAATAAATTTATTTATATTTGTCTTGGAATTGTTTACTGGTCAAATGATTTTTCATTTCTCATTCTGCCTATTTTATCTGCATGCCGGATAATTTTAACCTAGTTCCCAAATTGAAATAATGATTAACTTGATTTTATTTATAGCTTGAAAGTTTAGTTCACGCTGGAATGAGTTTCAATTATTTACATGAATATGATGTCTAGTGGCAAAGGAAATATTTATCATCAACATGCCTAGTAACGTAAGAATAAATTGAAAAACATTTGTGACAAAAATAGATATTTTAGGGTTTATATTTTATAGTTTTTTTTTATGCTTCATATGATTATAAATCATTAGAAAAATTGATTTATAATGATTCAATGTTTGGACTATCCATTTTATTTTATTTTTGGCTCTGTAATTTTAATTCGCGTGGTTATCACTTGCGTGGTTTATTTTTATGGATTCATTTTTGCTTTCTTTAATGCTTTTCTTAAGAATTAAAAAACAAAAGGTAGCATGTTATTTTATGTTACAAAGAAATATGCCTTAACTTAATGTGTAGTGATTTTTATAATTTTAAATAACTAGGTACCATATTTAATTAAATAAAATTATATTTTATGCTATGTTAGGACCACATAATGAATTATATACATTACTTGTAATTAATATACTAAACATAATAAATATTATCCACATGAATTTTTCTTTATATTTATATAATTGATTAGAATAAAATATTACATTATTTTTATAATATACCCACATGAATTATAGATTAAGTTTATAGTTTGATAATTCTATCATTCAATATATTTGGATTTGCTAGAATTAGAAATTTAGCCCACAAGCAATTTTTATGTCATTAAATTCAATTTTTCCTTTTCATTTAAGGTGGATAAACATATAAACTAGACTTAATATGATGTTCATATTAACTAGAATATCCGCTTGAATACATGGTTTGGTTTATCAGTATAAGAAAGTCTGAGATTTGCTAACAACAATTGATGATCAAGTCATCAATTTTATTTTTTTTTAATTTTTTTTATCAAATTATCTCAATCTTATGATTTAAGTCATTTGATGTGTAGGTTGACCAGGTTGATACTATTCATTCTTTTAGTCAATTTTTTTTCATTGAGTTATTTCGATCTCATGACTCAAGTCACGGATTTTGCGTATTGTCCCGATTGATTTGTTGTTTTTCAATTTCACTCTTCTCCAACTTATTATTTTATTTTATTTTATATTTCAGTATTAACTTCTTAGAGAACTAAACTTTATAATTGATTTCAATTTGTTTTATACAGAATTATCTTACTCTTATGGTTAGAGATCCACCACAGTCTGCGCATCACCATTAATATACATGTTAGCATATAATTTTAGAAGAAAAAAAAAAGAAAGAAGCAAAAGCTGTCCACTTCAAGTCTACCCACATTGTGCCCGTCTCAATCCAATGCCCATACTATGTATACCAATTATAGAGGAGAAAGAAGATGCTGGTTAATTTATCAAAACCCAATTCTACTTTGGTTTCACAAAACCATCGTCTCTTTTTCACAATAAAAGGTTGTTCTTGGTCCAGAAAGACTCTTTTGACCTGTTTGGGAGAGTTGTTGTCGTAGCTTTTCAAAGTGTTTTTCGTGTCGAAATACATCAAAATGATCTAAAAACACCAAAACATATTCATTTAAAATGAAAAAAAATGAATTTTTTGGAATCAGCGTTTGAAACGCCGTCCCAAACGGGCACTTTGACTTGGAATTTCTGTCACGGAAACACAGATGATATTCTATATTTTATGTAACCTAGTTGCAATTATCTACTTCATTTTATTTACAGAAAAAGAGTAATATTCATAATCTCATTGAGAAATTCAAAAACGAGGTCCTACTATTCTCTCCTGCATGAAATTATTGAAATGAAGCTCTAGCTAGGGCCACATTGCACCACACGCAAAGGCCTGAATTGAGGGGCAGGAATGTCGTTATTCCCTTGGCTTCATGTCTATTCAATAATGCATTTCAAAAACAATAACCCTTTTGGACCCCACCTGAGGCTAAGATTCAAAGAAAATTGACATGCAGAAGCGTTAGCCATGGCCACATTTATTGAGTTGATGAAGTGATTAGAAACCTTTTCTTCTTAATTGAATGGAAACGGGAGGAGACTGGTTTGGTTAGGGTTCGATCGGTTCATTTATGGCCAGTTTGCTTCAATAATTTTTATTTTTTTTTGAATTTGAGGAAATCATATCTTCAAAAAATATATTTTATGAGTCTAGGTGAACAAATAAAATCTTAATTTTTTTAAATTTTTATAAAAAAATACATAACTTGACTAGTCAAGAACTTTACGGTCAGTTTGCTTCAAGAAACCGCAATCTCTTGTTTTTTCCTTTTCACTTTTCTGAAAAATGAAGCGTTTTTTTTCTAAAAATTAAAATAAAATGAAATCGAAGAACAGTAGATTTGTTTACGTATTATATGAGTCATTGTCGTGGAGCAAGAAGTTTGAGTCAGCATAATGTGAGCCGGATTTTCTCGGATAGTGCTGGTGCAGCGGTCATATCTCTCTTTTTCTCTACGTTTTACCTCAATCAAATCCACACGTCATTTTTCCCAACCACTGTTTTGTATCAAAACACAACACATAACAACGATGTTTTCTATCCAATTCACATGCATCCGATTCAAATATCAGTGGAATTATTGCAGTTTGTCCTTCATGCATCCCTTCTGCAGGTTCGTAAAATTGCCAGGATCTATGCAGCCGTGCGCGTCCTAGGTCGGGATTTTCATGGTTACTTACTCCATGTCCGTTTGTCTACGCTTCTGCCCACGTACGATTCCAGTAAAAGAAACAAAAAATTCAATCAGTTTTTATATTTTTTTCCGAGCCTGGTTTGCAGCTTTCACGCACTGGAGGATGAGTTTAACCTGGCAGTGGCAGCAAAACGATCGCATTGCTGCTGAGCCGATCACCCTACCAGGCTCGCTGGGTTTGTGCTCTATAGTGTTGAGAAGAAAAGGGTGCTTTTTTTTTTTTTTTTTTTTTTTAATGGTGATGGGTTTGCATTATGGTGGTGGTGCTTTATCATTAAAGTTTGTGGTAGTGGGGTTCTTAAGATTTTGAAGATTTTTGTGTTATTATTGAATAATTGATTTGATTTTGGTTGTAAGAGCTTAGCCATGTAAGCTACAGATCGAAGGTCTGAGGATATTTTGATTTTGATTTTAATTTTATCAGTGAGCTTCGTTCATTCAAGTGCTACCGTCCAATCCATGAACAAGTTGCTCGAAGACTATATAGCTACAGATCATGAAAGGCAACAGTGAGTGGATACCCACTCAATATCAGCCTCATGATCCTGCCTAGGCTAAAATAAACAAACTATTCTGAGCAACCAGTGACGAGTTATTCCACTCCTTCTTTCTGTCTTTTTTTAATAATAGCATTAATATTATCATTTGAAACTAAAGTTGTAAATACTGTTTTGTTTGGATATGTGTTTTGTTTTTTCAATTAAAATTGAATGTTTTGGTTTTGTTTCGGGATTATACTATTTATATATATATATAATCAAAAGTATATTAATTCAACAAAAAAATTGGTTCAAATTCAAAAATAAAATTATTTAGAATTGTGCAATTTAATCTAAAAAAACACAATAAAATGATTTTTTTGAACAAAATTATGAACATGCATAATATTGCAAGAGTGTCATCATCAATCTTGCAAGGTCATTATAATCTTATTGCTCTGAAAGTTTTACATAATATATATAAATATGTCAAGAGACTCCTCGTAAAATTTCATCTTAATCTAACGGTCGAATTAAGATATATGATTGATATTGTAAAATTATTTATTATTAAAAAAAATACTATTTGACTGAAATGAAATGGGCGGAACGAAACCGGTATATTTTGGCTGGTATTTGGACAAAAAATAAAGAACGGGCCAGAATTAAAACCGAGGTAAAAACAACACCGTTTTGTTTTGTTTTTTAACCGGTATGAAACGTTTTGGCCGAAACATAACGAAATTGACAACTATGTTTGAAACTCTTGGGTTTTGTTTTATTTGAAGATATTATAGGAGTTGTATTGTGCACTGAAAATATGAAATTCTAGTAACACTTCTAGCAATAATTCTTGGTTTTTGTTTTATATGAGAGTATTATGATTATTTTACTATGAACAAAAATGTCAAAAATCAAAATACTCCTTGATCCAAAGCTAGAATTGAGGCATACTGAAAGGTAAAATAATAATTTCACTATTATAATCCACATTAATATATATCTATTGCTACAGTATTTTCTCTATAGTTCACCAATGATCTCATTTAGCTTATAAATAATAATAATAAATAAGTAGTAAATAAATTAAAGAAAAGGAAGGTAATTTTCTATTCAAAAATTATTTTTGATATTAACATATTATAACAGTTCAAAAATACTACAAATGCTTGATTTAAAGTAAAAAAAAAAAAACGTTTTAGTGAACGGGATGATGAAAGTCAGGTAAAATTATTATTCCTATAATTGTTGTAAAATTCATACACTTAAAAATCTATTTTTTATGTGTAATTTTGTAATGATATGAACTCTATTTTTTTATTGTGTCTTAAACTATTCCTTTTTAAAATTATTAGCTTAACAGCTTATACATATTACTAATGTTGTTAAACCAAGCTTTGTTGCAATTTCTTTGATGTTTTTTAAACCATTTTCTCAATGACAAAGTTAAATATCCAAGATTTTATATTTTTTTTCTTTTTAGATGTGTAAATGTAATTTTTTTCCATGTAATTTTATTTATTTTGTTTGATTATTATCTTTAACCAAGATGAATCCACACAATACCATGGGGAAGTTTTATATTGTAATTTTATTTAATTACATGATAATCAAAATAGATATTTATAAGAAATCTAATTCTTTAAAATTTGGAGGAAAATTCTAATTACTAGACAAATTCTCTTTTTCCTATTCAAACTACGTACAATTGAAATAAATATTTGCAAAACCTTTTCATGATTTGAATGGAGGAAAAATTGTATCTCTTCAATCTAAACTCCCTCTCTTTATTGATGTGTTTTCCTTTTATTTTGACAAGGCATTTTATTATAAGTATTTGTTTTTAAATAAAAACTTATTATGATCTAAAAAGCAAGAATCAATAAAAAAAACAAATTATGGATCAATAATATTTTTCTATTATAGAAAAAAATAAAAGAATAAGTAATCTAAGAAAATTATGTAGAGCATTTGTAATAAAGATATTAACAAAAACTTTCTTATTGAATATTCACTAAAATACTTTTTTTCCAAAAAATATCATAATTGTAGGTTCACATGTAATAATTTACAAAGTAAATGTTAATATTACCAAATAAATGTGTTATCCTCCTTTGAAACCATGAAACGATTAGATTATAAAATGATTTTAACCATTTTTATTTATTTTGATTTTTATTCAATATATATATATATATATATATATATATATATATTAACGGGCCATATAAAAAGATATATGAATATATAAAGAAACGAGGCTCGCAAGTCTCACTTTGTTTCACTTTTAAAAGAGGGAAAAAACAAGATGTTTGATGGGATACACCACCTTCAATGAACTTCCATCTCTAAGATGAACAAATTAACACCAATATTACTTTTTTTATGGTTGGAATATGTTTAAGCAAACATGCTCTCTCTTCTCTCTATTTTATGACAACTTTTCTCTCTCTCTAAATCCAAGGACTAAAATGTAAAAAAATAATCAGGACCAAAACCTAAAACCCAAAAATAATAAGGATTAAATATACAAAAATGACCAAACCAAAGCTTTTCGCCACTTTTAACTTCAAGGACCATAATGGAAAAAATGTTTTTTTTGGTTCATGTTCTTTGAAATTTTTATACTATAAACAAAAACTATATTCCACAACAGCATTGGTGTTTAGTTTTAATGCTGGAATATTCTTAGATATTTCGCATATGTGATAGTATGCAGAGAAAGCAAACTCAAACATGCAAAACGATAAACGATGCTATTATAGATTGCGAGGATGAAATAGTAAGGAAAAAAAGTTTGATAGTTAAAATAAAAACAAACCAGAACTATACATTCCATTGTTTTATTATTGTTGTTATTATTATCTATCTAACCCTAAAACAAGATCTTTCATGCCAAAAAACCCACAAATCTAATTTCTACTAACAGTGTAAACTCATTTGGATTTATTTTTAGGGTTCGACAGTCACAACAATATTAAATGAAATACTTTACAATATAATCTTTGCATAGTATTAGTTTTATAATATGTATGACATAACATTATTTTATAATATTGTATTAAATGAGAGTTTGATTTTGGATTTCTACGTACGTGAGAGTTAGTTTTACATAATTACTTTTGTAAATCTTGTAAGGGTTTTAATAACACATGGTTGCTAGCTAAGTCTCCAAGGGGCGTGATGTGAGGATAAAAGATTTGTGATCTGCACAGCAAGTTTCGGCTTTGAGTCAGAATGTATACGCCGTGTAGGAGTCTAAGACAAAAAAAATGTTAATTACTCACCTAATTATATAAAATGTATTTTAAAACAAAAAAGTTTCATCGCATAAAAAAAATTAAGTTGCTAGCTAGCTATGAATGATCTAATTTTGATACAAATAATTAAGCTAGAGTGGCCATAGCATAGCATGGGTTAGAAAAGAAATTAAAACATCTTGATTATACCTTACGTTGTATGGACATAGCATAGCATGGGTTAAGAAACAAAAAAAAAACATCTTGATTACTTACTTTGTGCTCGAAAGTGTAGTGGTTTTGCCCCAACAATATACAACCTAGAGCGAGCTACCCATGATGAATCCACTTTTATTCCTCCTCTTCAATTCCTTGCCCTAATATTACTTGCTAACAGAGAAAGAAAGATACCCCTTCGCCTTTGATCGTGATGGATGCATAGGTTTTGGTTACTCAACCACCTCGCACTTTATTAAAGAAATGTCACCACATCACTTTGCTAGATTTCAAACCTCCCACACTTTAAAGTTGTGATAAGACTCTTCAATATCAAGTTCTTAAGATATATATATATATATATATATATATATATATATATATATATATATATATATATATTTGTTGACAAAGCCAAGCAGCAACCATAAATGCACCTATGTTGACAGAAGAGAAATTTATAAATTGAATAGTTAATTAGTTTAGTAATTTGATTGAAGTCAAGATAAGTGGTTGATGATATCTATAAAAGGTTATATTTATAAAATTATGCCATTTCTTTTTTACAATTTTTTATTTTTGTAGATTTGGAGCTTTATTTAAACCCTTTTAAATTATTATTTATTTTAAATTCTTAACCATCCAACGTGGTTTACTAGGGTTTTCTTATTACTCTAATCCCCTTTTCCTCATACCTTGATTATATATTTGTAAAACCTGCACTGTTTAATTGGGAATTAGCTGCTGTTTTTTTACAAGTAAAATCCCAAGTGTTATATTTAACTTCTCTTAATAAGGGGAATTTAATTGATAACATACATTTAAAATGAAAAAAAAAAACATCGTGTTAGTAGTAGGGATAAATTGTAGTGTAGGCCTTTCAAGAGATTTTTCTTTTCTCTTCAAAATCCTCTTACGTAAAACAAGAATTACCTACCGTTGTTAAGAGTATATAATATATAGGAGAAGTTATTTATTATTTATTGAGAGTAGAATAGTTTCTTGTTTTAGTCTGTATATAGTCATTTTGTATTCGTGTTAAGTTAAACATATATTTGACATTATTATTATTATGAAACTCTAACTTTTTTTTAATTATCTCTTTATGTATTTTGAATTGTTTAATAAAGTCATCAAAGCACGTGACGTGATGGTAAAAAGCTTGAGATTTGTCTTGTACGTATTGCGTTCGAGTCAAAACGTGGTCATCTTATAAAAACCTAAAACAACCGGGATGTTACTCGCTAAACTTAAAACCGAAATTAAAATGTTAATCTTTGCCCTCTTTCCCTTCAAGAACCTAAGTATGCAATGATCTCATGCATGTTTATATTGAATTTTGGTGCATGAGGGAGGAATGGTCGCCATCTCCAACCCAGTTAATGGATTATGGATTCATTTTTATACAAACACCTCTTTTTTTTGTCATTTCATTTCAATATGGAGTTCTATCCTTCACTCATGGAGGATGGGGACTGCTTCTTTGAAAAAGTAACAAGCCCATGACTACTTCTTGTGTCTGTCCGAGATCGTAGTCGAGTTTGTTTTTAAAAATATTTTTCGTTTATAAATATTTTTTTTAAAAAAATATTTTTAAAATCAGTGCATGAAAATAATCTAAAAACACCAAAAATATTTAGATTAAAATTAAAATTAAAATTTTGAAAAAAATAAATTTAAACGCGGTGCCAGCCGAAAAAGGAAGTGGACACTCTGTGATAATGCTGATTGCTGACTTGAGATGGCTAACAAGTAAAAGCAAAAGGTAACGTGGACCATCTGCCCACGGCCTGAGTTGCAGCCTGCCACACGATATCCCTCAAGGGTATTATGATTGGCTGTACCTTTTCATAAACAATTTTTTTTTTTTTACTTTCAGTGCTTTATTTACTTGTAAATTAAATTATCCTTTTCCTTTTTAATCAAAAATGAAAGAAGGTGATGATAGAGATGAACTGTATGTAACCCTATGCAAAATGGTGCTGGCTAGCTAGTATCGTGGCATGTTTTCTCTTCAATTATTATTTTACTTTTTTTTTTAAATTAAATATTTTTGGTGTTTTTACAATATTTTCACATACTAATATTAAAAATAATTTTTAAAAAAAAATATATTTTTAAACAAAAAACAATTTAAAAAACAACATGAATCATTCTCTCAAACAGATAAGAGTTTTTTTTTTTTTACTCTTCCAACAATGGATACGCAGATAATTAATAAAATGTTTTTCGAATTTTTTAAGTAAATAGGATTGGTGAAATATATGCATTTTATCTATTCTTATATCAATAGGTTTATCGAGCATTAATGGCAATAATAATAATAAAGGAAATAATAATAATAAAGGAAATAATAATAATGCATTTGAATTTCTAAATCATGTAGTCCCAGGCCAGCCATTTCGGCTGTCACAAGTCACGACTCACTTGCAAAGTCATCTATTTTCTGTCCAAACTCCCAACTTATTATAAAGTATGAAACCCATGGGGACAGGAGATGTTATAAATCACTCACTCTCTCAGACACTCCTCGGACTTCCTTCTTCGAGGGAGGGAAGAAAGAAAAGAAAGCAAGCTCGAGCACTTCAACAATGGAGAAGAAGAACATGGAAGAGCCCTTGACAAGCGAAAGGGAAATAACCCACCAGCACACCACTCCCAAACAAGCAAAGGGTGGCCTCATTACCATGCCATTCATCATTGGTACGTGTTCTGATGATCAGGGCTCGAAGAAGTTTACTTTCATGGTGTTTGATTAGTCTTTGAATCTGGGTTTTGGGTTTTATTTTTGACAGCAAACGAGGCGTTTGAAAAGGTTGCGAGCTATGGACTGATACCAAACATGATACTGTACTTGATGAGAGATTATAGCGTGGGAGTGGCGAAAGGGACCAACATCCTCTTCTTTTGGACTGCTGCAACAAATTTCATGCCAATTTTGGGAGCTATCATCTCTGATTCATACTTGGGTCGCTTCCTCACCATTGGCATTGGCTCCATCTCCAGCCTCCTGGTACTTTTCTTACTCTTTTCATGATGTTTTTTCTCTCCCGATCCCTTTCGGTTTTTTGGTTTAGTGTCATTAATTATTTAAAGCAAGATTTTATGATTGATGTTAAAACTTAGAAGATGCTAAATGCTTTCATTGCAGCCTTGGATCTGCTAAAAGTGGATTGTCTCACATTCTTGTTTTGCTTAGTTATGGCATGAGTTTCTGTTTTTGGTTTAAAAAGTTGAAGACTTCCCAGCAGCACTTTACAGATATTCTGATACCATGTTTCCACGATACATGTTCCCAAAAGATTTCTTTTTTATCTTCTTCTTTTTTTTTTTTTTTGGGGGGGGAGGTTTTCCAAGACTTCATAATTGGGATCTTAATTAATTGAAAATTCAAATGCCCAACCCCACCATAAATTATGATAAGATAGAATATAATTAGACAAGGGAGGAGGATGTCTTCTTGTTCCTGGAATCATGTGTGTGGGTACAGCAGGTCATGTGATTAGGTGTGCACCTTTACCTTGCTGGCATCCAAGTTAGAAGCTTTCCCACAAAAAAAAAAAAAACACTGTTGCCTCGCATCATCACCATGTGATCCTCACGTGGATGAATTCTGCTTGGAAGCTGTATCAGAAAAACAGCAGCTTGGTTTATGAAAAATGCAGACTGAAAGTTGAGAAAGAAAATCAGATTGGCTTTCACTTAGAGGCATTTAGGGCATCTTTTTCCAGGCATGCAAACATCCAGAGAAACATTTATGCATGCATTAAACGGATAATTTATGGGTCCGAGAAGACCTTCGTTTTAAATCCTGATCTGTGTAAGGAAGGTAAACAGTGCAGGAAGACAGACATCAATGAAGTTCATTGATCTAGCTAGGACGGGGGACCAGCCCTGGGCTGGCTCTGCCCAGCTTATATCATGGTGGGTTCGGTCGGTCGGCCTATAAGTTTTAGGGTTCTGCCGTCTCTGTTGGGCCCGGAATATAAAACGGTGGCGAGTGGGGGTGCTTCTTTTTCTCTTTTCTTGAATCGTAGTGTGTTTTGGGAATTTTTGGGTCTAAGAAAAAAGAGAACTCAAAAGAGGCATCCTTTTTAAGGGGCTAAAGGGAAAGAAAGGAAAACTCCTTTCAATCACAAGGAAAGAGAATTCTGCCAAGCTGAGCAGAATTGGTAGATAGCTTGGTGGTCACATTCACCAAGCTTGTTAAACATAAACTCATTTTATTTATTTTTCTATGAATTAAACAGGTTTTATTTACGAGCAGGTTACTAAAAATTTGAGATCTTTGTGCCTGCATGAATTAATTAATTAAGATTGCATGTTGTCTCAGACCCAGGATTAGTTACAATTGGAGACATTCTTCACCTGGACAACAATTCTAAAATGCATAATCAGATATCGTGAGCTTCTTCTTCTTCGTCTTTTATTATTATTTTACTAAATGAGAACAAATTTTGGACGATTCAGGGAATGATCCTACTGTGGTTAACAGCAATGATTCCCAGAGTTAGGCCTCCTCCCTGTGACATAACAACTCAGATCTGTAAAACCGCAACAACGGGCCAGATGACTCTGCTATTTTCCTCCTTCGCATTGATGTCCATTGGAGCTGGTGGGGTTAGGCCATGCTCCATAGCATTCGGTGCTGATCAATTGGACAACAAATCTAACCCCAAAAATGAAAGGGTCTTGGAGAGCTTCTTCGGCTGGTACTATGCCTCGGCGGCTATTGCAGTCTTGATTGCTCTGACGGCCATAGTTTATATTCAAGATCATCTTGGTTGGAAAGTAGGATTCGGAGTTCCAGCGATCCTCATGTTCTTGTCTGCTTTCTTGTTCTTTTTTGCTTCTCCATTTTATGTAAAGCAAAAACCGAGCACAGGTTTCGTCGCTGGCCTCATGCAAGTGCCTGTTGTTGCTTACAAGAACAGAAAACTCGCATTCCCACCCAGAGACTCTGATGGGTGGTACCATCACAAGAGGGACTCCAAGTTTATTGCGCCAACCACCAAACTAAGGTCTAATCGTCCTCTTAATTAGCCTTTCGTTTCTGTGCATGAATGAAGCGTTTACGATTTTCTAAAATTTAATAATGCTTATAGGTTATTGAACAAGGCTTGCATCATCAGAAATCCAGAACAAGATATAGCCCCAGATGGATCGGCATCAAATCCATGGAGTCTATGCACAATAGAGCAAGTTGAGGAGCTCAAGGCACTTCTTAAAGTCATCCCATTGTGGTCCACTGGGATCATGATATCCATAAACATTAGCCAAAGCAGTTTTCAATTGCTCCAAGCAAACTCCATGGACCGACACATTTCTTCCAGCTTTCAAATTCCAGCTGGTTCTTTTGGTATGTTCACAATCATCTCTCTGGCAATCTGGGTTATCCTCTATGATCGCGCTATCCTCCCCTTGGCATCAAAAATAAAGGGCAGGCCAGTGAAGTTAGGTGCTAAACTAAGGATGGGAATCGGCCTATTTCTCTCCTGCATGGCCATGGTAGTTTCGGCAGTGGTTGAGAGCATTCGGCGACGGAAAGCGATCCGGGAAGGGTATTTGAACAATGCTCACGCGGTACTGGATATGTCGGCAATGTGGCTTGTGCCGCAACATTGCTTGAATGGATTAGCAGAAGCCTTCAACGCAATAGGCCAAACAGAGTTCTACTACTCAGAATTCCCTAAAAGCATGTCTAGCATTGCGGCAGCTCTGTTCGGATTGGGAATGGCCGTGGCAAACTTACTAGCAAGTGCTATACTGAGCGCAGTTGACAAGCTCAGCTCAAGAGGGGGCAGAGAAAGTTGGGTTTCAAACAACATTAACAAGGGTCACTATGATAATTACTACTGGATTCTTGCCATCTTGAGCTCTGTTAATCTGCTGTATTTTCTAGTATGTAGCTGGGCTTACGGACCTTGTGTGGAGCGAGTCAGAAAGGTGAGTGATGACGGGAATGGCTTCAAGGAGGAAGAATTATCTACTATAGGAACTATTGTTAAAGACGAGGTCTAAGGCTTCGATCATGGAGATGAGTTCTCTGAAGTTTAGAACAACTGGGCTTGATTTGTTTTTAGTATTGCTGGTGTGAATTGAAGTGATGAAATGTATACATCCCTACCTACATGGTGTGATAGTGTTTAGGATATATTATCATTTTTGCAATTAGCATGATATATATATATATATATATGTTATGTTTCCTGTGTGTAAGAGTTTGCTCTTCTTTTACCATACCTGAACATGCATGTAACTTGTCTTTTATATCAAAGAAATGCAGTGTCTTGAATTGAATGATTGAGTTGATCAGGGCTCTCGTTTCGGTTTCAGTTGGTGTTTTATTTTTTTTAATTAGAACAGAATGTTATGGTTTTGGAGTGTTTTGGTGTGTCATTTTTGGTTGTACTGTTTATATATATATATATATATATATATATATATATATATATATATATATATATATATATATATATATATATATATATATATTTTCTAATTCAAAAAAAATAGTTCATATCTAAAAATAAAATTATTTAGAATTGTGCGATTTAATCTAAAAAAACATAATAAAATGATTTTTTCTGAATAAAATTATGAACATGTATAATATTACGAGAATATCACTATCAATCTCACAATGTTATTATATTTTCTGATTGCTCTGAAATTTTAACATAATATATATAAATATGTTAAGAGACTTCTCGTAAAATTTCATCTTAATGTAACGGTCAGATTAAGAGATATAATTGATATTGTAAAATTATTCATTATTTAAAAAAAACACTATTTGTTTTGGCGAAACGAAACCAGAATGTTTTGGCTGGTATTTTGTTGAAAAATCCGGAATGGACCAGAATTTAAACCGAGGTAAAAGTAAAATATTTTTTTATCTGGTACAAAATATTTCAGTCATTTCGATCGAAACGAAACAAAACTGATAACCCGGTCTGATCTTGATTTGTACATAATTTCTTCATCGTATATGAATGGAAACAAGTTCGATCGTTACATCATTTGGAAATTTATACAACTCCAAGACCATTGTTTTGTCCCAGCGGCATCTATCAATCATAATTCACCGTTAATGGTGCATTAATCAGATCATCAATCTTTATCTATCTTCTTCTTTCTATTATGAACTCAAAATGTTTTTAACTGAGAAATGGTAATGCTATGAAATGAGCCCTCCTTGTTGAATCATTCGAGACGTGATCAAAATTAAGGTTTTGAGGATGTATTGTGATGACAAAAAACTTGAGATTTATGCAGCAAGTCTTAATTTCGAGTCAGGACGTTCATCTTCAGTAAGAGATTGAGATAATCAAAATTTTACTCGTTTACCTGCACCCACAAATTATATTTTCTAGAAATTAAGTTTTGAATAAAAAAAAATGATCAAAATTGAGAAAAGCAGGAAAAAGGAAACAGTTGCCTGGTGTTCTTCTGACAGTCACAGACTGGTGAGAAAAACTTGACAAATCATGGAGTGTTTCACTCCTGATGACTGTCTCCTCATGTATCTGTATTGATGATTAATCATAAAGAAAAAGTGGAGTTATCAGTGTCAGTAGGCCCTCTCTCTGATTATGACATTCCTCAATTATCATTGCAATATGTCCCTGTCATATCTGTAGAAAATAAAGCTACCCACTTGGCGGTGTCCCCTTCATTTTTTTTATCTTTTTTCCAACTGGTTGACACTGATTTTCATCATCACAGGATCTCCATGCCAGCATTTGCTTCGAGCCCACTTAATCGTATATGATTATATGACAACAGAAATAGAAATACCAGGCAATCAAAAGCTATCAAAATGACAGTATCTCTTGTCAAGACATTCAAGATTTCTTGAAGAAAAAAATTAGATGTCAGATCTTTTTGCATTTGGCGAGCCAAGAATTTTCAAAGTTTCAAAAATTTCATGAAAACCCATCTTGGAATTCATGACAGAAACACCTCCTAAACAACGTTGGAGGTTTTATAAAAAACTGTGAAGAACTTTCGCTCTCTTCTTCTTCCTCCTCCTCTCTTTTATTTTAATTAAATTAATCAAGATTGCAGCCCCTCCATTCTTCATGTGAAATCTCATGTCTTCTGCACAGGTAATCTCAAGTCTGTGTCTACCAACTCAACCACCATCGCTGAGTTTTGTGGCGGTCCACTTCTACCAGCCATCATTTCACCACTTGCTTGGGGTGCCAGTAACACATAATATATCGGATCATCCATATAATATACAAAAAGAAACTCCAGATATCTGATATCTTTCACTTCGAATGAGCGGCAAACTGGGCATGAAAGAATATGAAAAAAAAAGCTGTCCTTGAATGCTGCCAATATACTTGCATGAATGGTCCGTACATGTTTAAAAGTTGAAAGAGAGAACCTTGTACAGATAATCTAGTGCATGCCCCCAGCATCTGCAATGTGCTCCTCTCAGTGGAGATCTTCATTTATCAGGTTTTCTTCTTAAAAAAAGCCATTCTTCATCAACTATCTTTCCGTGCAAATGAAGGCAGCTGGATATCGAGTTGACAGATTTAAAAAAAAAAAAACTAATAATAATAACAAGATGGGAAGATACAAACAATGGTTTCGTGAGATAAATTCTCTGGATTGGGAAGAACAAAAATGCTTATCAGACGTAACTGGTCTAAAGTCAACTTACTGGCTGTATTTGTCCATTGCTTGCTCAGACGAGCAAGTTCACCGGTACTTTTCATGGTAGCCTCTATCTATGAACTCTGATGCTACCCGTCCCTTGTCCCCTAAAAACATTTTCCTGTAATTCAGCTTCTTCCTGCCAATGGTAAATAAGAAGAAAAGAACTGAATGAACAAGCATTGTGGTTTTCACTCTAGTCTACTTCTCCAGTGTAGTAAAAGTCAACTCCTAGCTTTGTCACCCTGATAGAATTTCCTCCTGCAGTTTTGACGATGAGATCAGGGCCCCTTCTTGGGACGAAATTGTTTGAAATTTTGTTTCAAACAGTACAGTTGAGATGAAATTAGAAATGAAGGGTACTTAAACTTGGTTGGAATTTAACGTGATTTAATTAAATTATAGATAAACAACAAATTTATTTCAAAAACATCTTAATAGGCGAATGTGGGAAATTTATCTTAAAGAACTCTTAGTTGGGCATGTTTTGAAAAAACTCAAAACTCTTTAAAAATTTGTTATCCAAAATAAAAAAGAAACCAAGTTTTTTCTTAAATTAGATTATGAGTTAAGGAAGATCGGTTATGATAAGATCTTAAAATGCACAAAAAAAACATGTTACGTAAACGGGATAGGCTGAAATACAACTTACCGGGATTGTCAATTTTGTTCCGTTTCGTACTAGTTAAAAAACGAGATAATATGATGTTATTTTTATCTCAGTTTAAATTCCAGTCTATTCTGGAACTTTTGGCCAAATACCGGCCGAAACGTTCCGGTTTCGTTCCGCCCGTTCCGTTTCAGTCAAATAGTGTTTTTTTTAATAATAAATAATTTTACAATATCAATCATATCTCTTAATCCGGCTATTAGATTGAGATAAAATTTTACGAGGAGTCTCTTGATATATTTATATATATTATGTTAAAATTTCATAGCAATCAAAGAATGTAATGACCTTGCGAGATTGTTAATGACATTCTCGTAATATTAAACATGTTCATAATTTTGTTTAGAAAAATCATTTTATTATCTTTTTTAGATTAAATTGCACAATTCTAAATAATTTTATTTTTGGATTTGAACTAAATTTTTTTAATTAATATATTTAATTATATATATACACACATAAACAGTACAACCCCGAAACGGCGCAACGAAACACTTTGAAACTGAAATATTTTGTTCCAATTGAAAAAACGAAGTACCAACCAAATCAGAAATTGACAATCTTATAACTTATATATTGCAAAATCTATGATGAAATCACTTGTCTTAATTTACTAAAAAAGTGATATGTTTAAAGACTTTTGCATGTTATATAATGATGAATATGAGAATTTTATCGAGCCAAAACTTATCACCTTACTCTAGATAAACCTAATAGTGAATTGAGAAAGGAAATTTATAAGATGTAAAAAATTAAGATATTTCTCAATCACTCATAAGTTGCAAAGGTTTTTTTATGTCTTCAAAGACTATTACACAATGACATTGACAAAATACATTAGACACTGGCAACCATAGCTGTCAATTTCGCTTCATTTGGCGTTTCATTTTTCCTATTAGTATAGAATATTTTGATTTTGAAGCGTCATTTCGGAGTTGTATTGTTCATAATTAATTAATTAATTAATTGTATATATGAAAAAAAGCAAAAAAATTAAATATAATTTTTATTTTTTATAAAATCAAAACTGACACAACAATTTTATTTTTTCATAATATATTTTTTTATAATTTATATATATATACAATGACAATTGTTTATATGGGAGATGAAAAACATAGTGACAAGTGGCAACAAGCAACAATTTGTCCAAGCAGCGGGAGATAAAAATTTTTTTTAGCCAAAACAGCACAAACAAAGTAATATCAGCATTTTTCAGTTGGTATCTGGCCGAAAACTTCAGAACAGGCCAAAATTTAAACCGAGATAAAAACAACACCATTTTATCTTGTTTTTTTAACTAGTACAGAACGTTTCTACCAAAACAAAACAAAACTGACAACTATACTAGCAACTTGCATGAAAAGAATAGAAATTGGCATGTGGCAACCATCAATGAAATTTAGAGCTGGAGAATGTCAAAATACGAGGAGGAGATGAGGAAGGATAAGAAAATTGGTAGGGATGAATCATAGAATGTTGTAGAGGACGAATAATAGCAGCGAAAAGCCAATAGTAACCTTGCCAAGAAAGATTAGGCACGGCTCGATGCCTCGAGGCAAGGTAGTATTCGTGTTTTGAATACCTTGAAACAAAGGTATCCTCCTGCTTTGAACAAGTATTCAGTGGGTTAGTAGTAGCAAAGATACCCATTCTTCAACTTATAGATTCATAGATATAAACACAAATCACATCCTGGATTTAGAATATTTGCCCCCATTTGCTCTACGGAACTAAGACTTCTCTCCAACTTGTGAGTTGGAAATTATGGACGATTAATCAAGGTGACATTTTGATGATTATTATATTTGGATGAGTTGGAAATTGTAGGAACCGTCAGATTTCTACAAAGAGGTGATGGTAATGTAAGAGAGCTTGAGGAAAATTGATGGAGGAGTCAGTGTCACGGGAATTAATTATGTACTAATTAGGAAACTAATTATAAGTTATAGATAGTAGTGTTTTAGTAGAACACTTGTACTTTCATACTTAGCCCTAATTTGTAGCTAGGTTTATTGTCTATTTAATAGACAGGACACTCAAGAAGGAGATTCAGTTCCTATTCAATACAATTTTGACAGTCAGGCCCCGTAAAATCTCTCCCCCTTTTTTTACCACCATTATCAACAGCTAATGAGAAGTCAATTGAAGCCCGTCATAAAGGGATAAATTGTATTGGAACTTCTGTGCACATATTTTGATAATTGGCTTCTCAATGCTAAAACAACAATCACTGTGGAGAGAAAAAGAGAGTGCTGAATTAGCATATTCATGTTAAATTTTATATGCAGTGATACTTCATGCTTCATTGATTTTCTAGATATCAACCAGCTGGTGTCATAGATAAATGATATTCACGTCACAACAAACCTCAATGAAGGTGTAAAAAAAATCTCTATGGTAGACGACCTAACATAGCATGCTGTTCTTGACCTCGAATCTATTTTCCACTTGAGTTAATGGTTTAGCTTGCCAGAGGGATTAAAATGCTGCAATTTGCAAACCGAACAGAAACTAGCATCATGTTATTTGGAGCCTAGATATCATCCTTTTGGATAACAAACGATGATGGACCATGCTGAGAGCTCTTATTTTGTTCAATTAGCTGCACAAACCTGAGAGCCTGCAGATTGAAGCATCTTTTCCCAATTACTGCACAAGCGTTATGGCTTAAAATCAATCGCATTGCCAGGAAAACGTCAAGAACAAGTATCAGTCATTTGGTGCTAACCAATATAATTCAAACTGCAGCAGCAACCTGGGAGTCTACTGATTTCAGCACCTCTTCACCCATTTCCTTGCATCCTACTAATTTCTGTACAAAAGTTACCCGTTTTAACAAATCAGAAAAGAGGTTAACACACGCACACACACACACACTTCTTAAGAATATTTTAGAGGCCACAATCAAATGAACTTGTCATGAATAAATTTTCCTAGAATTAATATCAGCAGCAGCTTTTGTTGAAAATAGGCACCTCAGCCGCCATTTTTGTTATGAGGGTGTTAAACTTGCATTCAGTTGCATTTCTAGTTAGTTTAACAGAACCCTGGTTACATATTAAGAGTTACATTATAAATTCACATGATACTGTAAGCCTGTATCTGATTTTAACCAAGGAGAAGATATGGTTTACCCTCACGTGTTAAAATTCATTGACAAGAATTTGGAAAATGCAAGGGCAAGAAACCAAAAAGGAATAGCTAATAAAATTTAGGTTATCAACCCTCCAAATAAATACATTAGATTTTGGGTAATTTTTATTTTCAATCAATATATATATGGGTGGTGCTAAAATTCACTACCAATATTATTATTCCCACTATTGTAACCTCTTCGTGCCATTGTTGCTGATGAGGGTTTTAAGTTGGAACATAACAAGCATTAATGAAGGTATATTAGTTATTTTCAGAAAATCAAGTAGTGGGAATAAATAGAGAAATGTCAGTGAATTTAGCTGTACCCTATATGTGTGTGTGAACACTTTTCATCAGACTTGTAAGAGAAAAATTAATAGCAATGGATGGAGATGAAGGCACATACATTTCCAGCTGAGTAAATATCACCCGTTCGAAAACCCTTATTCAGGGTTTCCAAGACTGCATTCTCAATTCTCTTGGCAGCATTTTCTTCTCCCAGACCATACTTCAAAAGCATTGCTGCACTCAGGACAGTTGCCAATGGGTTGGCCTTATCCTACATGTTAGACCATAATACGCCAAATTAAGAGGTACATTCACCTTTTATCATTTCTCACTTTTCTTTCATGTTTCTCCATCTCCTTTTCAATTTCCTCTTGTTTTCTTGCTTCTTCTTTTTTACAATGATATAAATAAACTCAGCATTTAAACTTCAACCCATAAGGATTGCAAAAGCAAATTCACAGTTTTCTTTTAGCATAAAGTAACTGAATAATAGCAAGATGTATCATTAAAGAGAAGAATGAACTCAACCTGGTTAGCAATGTCAGGAGCAGAACCGTGTATTGGTTCAAAAAGTCCTGGTCCCTGTGCCATTTTTCAAATGAAAAATACGTTTAATATTTTGTCATGTAAAAGGAAGACTAAAATTTCTTCAGAAAGGGAACTAAAAGGCACTGCAATAAATTCTCTAGAATTCAACCAAAATTTTGGATTAATTAAAAAGAATATTTGAGTGATTTTCCATACCGATGAACCAAGACTAGCAGATGGAAGCATCCCAATACTTCCAGTAATCATTGAAGCCTCATCAGATAATATATCACCAAATATGTTGTTCGTCACTATTGTGTCAAACTGCAATGTCATTGTCAAACATTGTAAGGCTGCCAAGTATCATCAGTTCAACAATTTCACTTTCCAACCTTGTTCAAAGAGCATCAAATGAAAATGTAGAGAGTTTATGCCAGTTGGTTCCAAGGGAAAACCTGTTTTGGATTGCGGACAAGCTGCATTGCGGCATTATCAACATACATGTGTGAGAGCTCAACATCAGGATATTCTGCCGCTACAGCAATCACTCGTTTTCTCCAAAACATCGATGCCTATTTTTTTTAAAAAACAATGGAACATTAACTACTGTTTGTAGCATATTTTTCCATGTTAACTATATAGATGAACATTTCCGTTGAAAATGAAGAAGCAATTCCAATTCACTGATGAGTGCCAAATAGGATATTGCAAATTACTATACCATAGTTCCAAATGCAATCATCACTGTGCCTCAAATGTGTCAGTCAACCAAAATTTTTTTTTTATAAAAATAATAAAGATGATTTAACAGCAAAAGGAAACACTTTGAAACAGGTTGCTTGATGATAACATTATGAATCAAGAGTTTTGGTGCATACTTTGCTAAACCAATAAAGATAATAAAAATTCCATAAATGTCTGAAACAAGAGCAAAATGCCAAAAGTTGCAGACATGTAACTGGAAATTATAACTAACCCAGACTTGCAAGCTGGAAACTGTAATGAGTAACCCAGAGTAGTATGGATGGATATTACACAACCATTTCATGAAGTAGGTCATCGAACTTTGGCAACAACCATATTAGTTTAAGAATCAAACATCAAAGTAAATTAATGTAAGTTTTTCTGAGCTCCCTAAACAACAATTTCAGCATATAATAATCATGTGGACATAGCACACACATGAATAGGATACTACATGATCACCACTAACTACCATGTACTTGAGACTGCATTGCAATCATAACCATATTTTGGCAAGAGCATTGTCCTCCATGATTTTTCAAAGAAGAGTTGAGATTCAAGTGTATTTCCCAATAAAAAAACAAACATATGAAAAAGAAAAAAAAAGGAACTGCTCCAAAGACATGTCGGCCAACAGCATGAGCTTTTATGGAAAAATAATAATTTTCCTTGGTTATTTTAATTTCTTTTTATTCGCCTTAGGAATTTTATTCTTTCCTATTTCAAGAAAATAATATTTCTATTTTTATTTTTCTATTCTATATTATTATGTTTTTTTAGTTTTCCTATTTTATTTTTTCTATTCAGAATTATTAGGGTTTTCTAGTTTTCCAATATAAAAGGTTGTAATAGCCTTTTAGTAAATGCTACTTGGATGAATAAATATTAAATAATTTTGAAGTCTCCTTACAATTATGATGTTCTTGATTTTTGAGATTTGTGACTTGTACCAAACCCTGTTCATCTTACAAGGGTTTTGACTTATAGGTTTGGGTTTTGACTTATAACAAACCTAATATCTTCGCTCTTGGTTGGTTCACCAACTGATACCAACACCTATCATTTTATGCTTAGAAAATGCAAGATTTTTCCAACTAATTTCTTGATGACAATGTTGCTACCCTATAGCACAGGAAATCAAGCTAATATATTTTAACAGCCCAAAGCTAACTGAGAAGTGATGGGGGGGACATTTTCATTGAAGCAAACATGCTTGTGGTTTGCAAACAGAAATAGTGATTTGGCTCCAAAAATGTTGCAATTTGCTTAGAACATAAAATGATAGCCAAAGTTTTCAAGTCCCATGTGTTACACCAAGTTTCAGAATCCAGGATGAAATAAAATATATATGTAAAAAAAACAGTAGACTGTCACATACCTCCAAGACATTTGCTTTGTCAACTGAGCAAAGTTTTCCATGTCGCTTCCTAGCAGTCTCAAATGCAACACGTGCAATACGATCAACCTGGTTCAAGATTGTTTTCATATTCCAATCATTTATGCAAAATTCAAAAAAAGCTGCTGGACAGGATAAGAGGTATCAACTTTCAACAGATGTAATTATTTACAAGGCAAGAATTCACTCTGAAAGAAGAAGAAAAAAGATTTAAATCTTACTATTAATTGATGCAGTGGCTTGACACACCATCAGCTCAACAAACTAGGTGAATAAATCCAGAAAAGGCATCTTGCCAGTAGATTGAGCAAACACGTACATAACATGTCTATACAATACATGCATGCGTGCATGATTGCATACATACATGTGTCATGTATTTCTATCTTAATATTAATACAAGGTCACCAATAACAAAAACCTTTCAAAGGGACCTCATACATACATGTGTCGTGTAATTCTATCTTAATATTAATACAAGGTCACCAATAAAACAAAACCTTTCAAAGGGACCTAAATGATGAACTGCATTGTATACATACCAGGCCCCGACTAGAATGTATTTCAATTTTTTGTTTCATTTACTAATAAAAAGGAAAGTCACAACAAATACTAAACAATTTTCAAATTAAAGTATAGAAAGACTGTTTTTTCTATTAATATCCCTCAAACTTACTTAGAAATTGAACTAAAGTTGGAAGTGCCACCACAACTTAACCTTTCACAACTATAGTTTACAACCTCTTAGTTTCCCAATGTGAAATGATGATCTGTTATCTTTGCATAAATTAACTCAAAAATGCTTAGGAGAAAAAAAAAATCAACAAATAGATTTTAGGCAATGGAGGTACACATTGCAAAAATCACAATTATTTACAATTTGACATGAGCATCATTAAATATAAGTTTTAAACAATATCAGGTTTAGTTGGTATTAACTAAACCGTTACCCAAATGTCATAAAAAAAAACTACAGCCTGAAAAATTGAAAAATTCAGCAGAAGGAAAAGGAAAAACATGAAAGTAAATAGTAAATCCTTATGCATCGGCTTAAAAATGGGATAGAAAATCAGGCGTTAATTAACCTTACCACTAAGAGAAGTATATCAGAAACATACCTCATATGTAGCATACACCTCAGTATTGAAGCCTATCTCTTCACCATCTTCATTGGTGCCAAAACCCCTTGGCTTCCCAAAATAAATACCTATTTCCAAAAAAAAATGTTGCATGTTTACTAGACAAAATGAATAAAGAGCCAATATGTGTGATTTTGGTCAAGTTCAAAGAACACTGACCTCCAGTAAGCTCTCTTACAACCATTAAATCAACACCTTCAGCAACCTCTTTCTTTAAAGTTGAAGCATCCACTAGCTGAAAGCAAGCATGAGATACAATGTCACACTCTAAAAGAGGTCAAGCATAACATACCACCTCCCATAGCTAGCAACCATTAATTCCGTTTTTCTTTGAAGAAATGCAATATGAGACAGTTACAAGGGGCCTAAGGTAAGCCAGACTTGATTTTTTCTCAAATGTTTCACATCCAGTAAGGCATGAATTCATTTGGAGGGGGGGTTATCAAGTTGCAGATTAACTCATAATCATCCATAAAAGGGTTTAGTAAGAAAAGCAGGAGTTTTATCATCTGATATTCTAGTAAAATTTATAAAACAATATGACTGGTGCCAAAGATTATCTTTTCTGGAGACAAGACTGATCATATACATTAAAGACCTTGAAAGAGTGGTTATTTAAGCATTCCTCCACTTCATATATTGATGTGCCTAGCCTCCCTTTACAGAACAACATCGCACTCCAGATTACTGTAAAATTTTCTCGCCCACACAAAAGCCAAAGGGACAAAGTAAACACTACTCCAGATTAATGTAACATTCTCTCACCCGCACAAAGGAAAAAGGGACAAACAAGCAGGCAAACACTTTTCGTATATTTCTTTCTGAAACAAGCCAGTTGCCATCACTGAATTCTGTAAATCAAAAGTCTGTTTTTTATGGAAAATAATAGTTATGCCCCCAACACCACATGCAGAAGACATAAACTTCAACATGCTTTGCTTGGAAGTGATAAAATCACAAACATACCAGTGTAATATGAAGCAAAAAATAATTAAATTAAAATCATATCTAATAAATTCTACCTGTGGCAAAACAGTTGCTGGCCTCAAATTCGCAAAGACCCGAAGACCTTCTCTAAGCTGAAGCAATCCAGTCTCTGGCTTCAGATGTTTTTCATTTTTATCCCATTTGTAACTTCAAGCCAATAAATAACAAAGCAGAACAATAATTTAACAACAATGAGAACGATGAAAGAGAAAAGAGATAGTTTAAAAGAGATGAGCACCCTCCAATGGCTCCAAGAAGAACTGCATCAGATTTCTTTGCTGCTGAAAGGGTTTCCTCCGGCAATGGAACTCCGACCAGATCCAAAGCAGATCCACCCATTGGCATTTCTTGAAAGTTAAATTCAATCCCTGACATGCAAAAAAAAAAAAAAAAAACAGTTCATTAGGGAACCCCAAACCCTGGCCTATCAAAATCTTCCGTTAAAAACAGTAGGATAAAAAAGAAAACAAACAATCCAGACTAACCTGGTTAAGACGTGTACAAAAATAACATACCAGTCTCAGATAACCCTAACAACAACACATTTCTTTGCTTTTTATCACTGTCCTTCAACTTAATTTTATCAGCAACCCGATCCACACAGAAATAGACATCAAACTTTTATTTTATCTGTTTTCTTCGACTTCATTTTACCAGCAACCCAATACAGACACATAGACATTGAACTTATAATCCAATCTCTTTAAGAAACTACAAAAACCAGATGGCCTACTTTAAGACTAATAATCAACCACTGATTAAACTAGCAAACCAGTTGAAACCCAACTAAGCATAAATCTCAATATATAAAGAAATGCCAGGAAAAATCTGCATTGATGACTCCTTTAGCCCAATAAGTACATTACTAAAGTGTACATAATGGTGAATTAATTAACATTAAAGTTTCAATTTTCTTAAAAACACAAAATCGAAGACTGAGTTAGCAGGGCTTAACCTTCAAGAGAGCCAGCAAGGTTGAGTACGTGTTTAGCGACAGAGATGACTTCGGGACCAATGCCATCGCCAGGGAGAAGAGTGATGGAGTACCGTTTGGATGGCTTGGTTGTGGCAGCGGCGCACCTGATTCTGCTTGGTTTCTGGGAAGCAGGTTTAAGAAGGAACATGGGTTTGATTGGATGCTGCACATTAATCTTCATAAAAGAAGCAGAAGCAGCCATTGGACAGTGAAAGAGGAAACAACGACGCTACTATAGTGGAAGAGAAGCAGGAGGGTTTTCTTTTGACCTTGGGGGTCAGCTGAAAGGGAAACGTGATTTTAGGGACTGTATAATCGTTTGCTTTTAAAAAAAAAAAAAATTAATTTTAAATATTTTTTATATCGTTTTAATACGCTGATATTTATTATTTTATAAATATATTTTGAAAAATAATTGTTATCATAATATTAAATGGAATTGCGGTAGGGGTTTTGTTTTTAAAGTGTTTTCACTTAAAAAATATATCAAAATAATATATATTTTTATTTTTTAAAACTTATTTTTGATATTAGAAAATCAAAACATTTTAAAAATAAAAAGAATTAAAAATATTTTAATTTTTATATAAAAAAAAAAGAAAAATAATACTTGAATTATTAACTTGATTGGATCCAATTAGTAAATATTGAGATGATAAAGTTATTGTCTAACCCGATAGGATTTATTCCTAAATATGTATTTTTTTATTAAATACAAAATAATTTATTTTTATCATAGCTTATTTATTTTAATAATAAAAAATGATCATGAAAAAAAAATGCCAAGAAATTACTAACATGCATTTCCTCAAGGCATTGTATTGTGTAGCTATTAATAGATGAAATATTCTATTGAAGAGGACACAATCGTGAATGTCAACGAAGTTCAAGCTCTTAATTTTGAAGACTTAGTTAAAACTTTTCTTGGGTGAAATAAAATTTAATTTTTTAATTGATTCAAAAACAAAACAAGTTAGATTAAATAAAAGAAATTTAACTAATACTAGGGGGTGAAATTGGATATAGGAAAAAGAGACATGGTATAAATTATTTAAGAATGAAAAAGTAGTGGGACAAAATAAAATACATAAGACAAATGGGATCAATGTGAAAAAAAATAGAGAAATTGGACTATAAATAAACTTTTTTCCCCTTCATATGTCGGATGGTTTTGCTTTCAAATAGAAGGTGATGATTGTTTGTTTGTTTTATTGTTTCTTGATAAATCCATGAAAAAATAAGGATGAGCGAGAGTGAGTAAAGGATGTATAAATGCTTGTTTGAGAGTGTGATTGAAGTTGCTTTTGAAAGTATTTTTCGTTTACAAATGCATCAAAATGATATTTTATATTTTTAGAAATTATTTTTGATATTAGCACATGAAAATATTTTAAAAACACACAAAAATAAACTAATTTAAAATAAAAAAATAAAAATAAAATTTTCAAAAATGTTTTTAAAACGCGGTGTCAAACAAGATTTAAGTATTCAAAAGATGAGATTTAGTATTTTGGTGGGTTCTTTTGAAGAAATATTTGTGAGTTAAGGTTTTGGAAAGGGATTGAAGAGAAGGAAAAGCAAAGTAGAGGGAGCTTTGATTTTTCTTACTTTCATCACTTGAATCATTATCCAAATTAAGGCAAAAGAATCACATAAATAGATTAATTTAAAAAATGGTAAAGAAAAAACCTTTTCCCTTATCACTTGTAAACTTCAACCAAGGAAAAGAATTAAAACATTGGGAGTTTTTTTATATGATTATTGAGAGTTGTGTGGAATTGCATTGCTATGAATGTTAATAAGTTGACAAGATGGGAATTTTGCAAAAGAAAGGAGAAAATCATCACTTTCTTTCTTTAGATTTCAGTCACTGCTTGCTTAAATAAAAGGTTTTTATTTCTTACCTCGTTAATATGAAAATTATGTTTAAACAATTTTGGTTGAAATATCCAAGAGATTAAGTGTAAATTAATTGAGAAGAATCAAAAAGAGCATTTTTACCTCATTATGGACAAGAAAATCAAACCACCTCATGTAAAGTAATTGAATTTGGTTAAATAAGTTGTATGTAAATGGTATGGAATAAATCATCCATGGATTTTCCGATGAAATTAATGCCATTACTATTTTTTATCAGAAAATAGAGATTGTTGTTAAAGTTGTTTTTAAAAGTGTTTTCATTTAAAAATACATTAAAATATTTTTTTTCTTTTTAAAATCATTTTTGACATCAGTACATGAAAATAATCTAAAACCACCAAAAAAATTTAATTTCAAGTAAAAAATAAAACTAAAATCATTTTTTTTTCAAAAATATTTTTGAACGCGGTATCAAACACCCTCTTAGTGCTGCTAAGGTGGGATTTTTCTGAGATTCTCTTTCCAACAATATTGTAAGCCTACACATCTGCTTGCAAAACCTACTATAACATTTTCAGTAATTGTAGTTAAAATTCAAATGAATTAGAACATCTGATATCCATGTTCTAGCTGTAGTAGTGAATATATATTGATGGATTATTGATATGCAGGATGAATATCATCCAGACAAATGTTCTCTGGGAAATTTTGGTTCTACAGAAGGGGCAACAGCATAGCATAATTGCTCACTAACCCGACCTGCACCATATAAACTACAAACAACAGATGCAATGCAATAGTCTGAACAATTGATTGCTTTTTTATTTTTTATTTTTTCTTAATCTCATCTGTGTTTCAATGACAGATGCTTGCATTATTCAGTCTAACTCTATATAGATATGCTCCATCTATCGAATTGCCGATTCGGCTAGTCTGATGAAAAAGGCTGGGTTCCTTACCCTGTTAACGCTTTCTAATTGACTTGCTCTCCCAGAAAAGGTGGAGCTCTGGTGCAAACTCTCATCATGACTATGATCAGGACTTAGGCGCACTCTGATGCTTTGGCTTCACAGCAAGCAAATTTATTATTCGGCGGCAAGAACTTTCTTCAACTCCTTTTTGTTTACCTAGATTGACAGGAAAAAAAGGTAATCAGATGTGCGGAAAATTCACTTGTGTAGGAAAGTATATGGGCAGAATGTCTTGAAACGGCTGGAACTTGTGAAAGAAATGCACCTTTCCCATAGCATTACGAGGCAGCGACTCCCACAGAAACAATCGAGTAGGTAGCTGGAAAAATGTAATAGAAAAATGTTAGTTATGAGTTGGGAAAGTTCAAGTATTGTTTTCAGCATTTGATGAATTATACAAAGAGCTGCATAGATAATATGAACTCATCAAGATCAAGTTCTTCTTGATGCTCGACCACGAGAAAGCAACGACAGGAAGACTAAGATAACTGGAAACATGAAAAGAATACTGATATATTCAAAGACCTGGATTTCCAGAGGAAAAGAGAAGAAAATAAACTGTTTGGAAATTCAATTTGGTCATACCTAAAGCTTTAATAGAAAGGGCAAAAGATCCACGTACTGCAGCCATGACCAAAGAGAAAATTCCTCCAACAAATTGGAACTCCAAAAAGTTCCAGAAATGTGAGAAATGAAAGGTGTCTATGTTGCCATACCTTATATGGTGCAAGTTTGTCTTTAGCCCACTCGCATAGTTCTTCCAAGCTTATAGCAGATGACTCCTGTTTTCTCTTTGCTGCTTCCACTGGCACAATAATAGCGCACACAGCTTCTCCATAGGTTTTGTCAGGCAAACCCAGCACGCAACATTCTGCAACAACTGGGTGCTGTATAACACAAGGAATTTGTGGTTACAAAATTTCCCCCTTCTTAGAACATATCATATATTTATTCTCTATGCATAAAACAATTGAGAAACAGAATGATCTACAGAAGAGTCTGTTTTAGACCAAAGAATCAAAATGGAGGATGAAAACTAATTACCTCCAAAAGAGCCGATTCAATTTCTAATGCAGATAATTTGTATCCCCCAACTTTCATGATATCTGCACTTGTACCTGTATGAAACATTAAATCCTTATGAACTTCACTTGAAAGGACAGGAGCAGCAGAAATCTTCTTATATTCTAAGCCATTGTGGTGCAAACTCATTTTTCGATATTTATGGGACAATCAACAAAATATCAGCTTCCTCGATGAAATAAGGGAGTAACTAACAAAACAAAAGATACATAAACAAATATTGCTAGACCACTCTCTCCAATTTGGCAAAGCCATCGCTAGTGGAGACAATAACGCCAAAGTTTATATCAGCAAGAGGGAAGAAAGAACTGTTGCATACACTCTTAAAAGTGCATGCTACTCTTCTAATACATGTCTGAGGGTAGCACATGACCTTTCAAAACCATTAACAGGCAGAACATTTGTCTAGGAACAAATATTGATTAGTAAACAAAGGATATGTCGAGAAGATGAAGCTCTAGACAAGAACTACATGAAGTTCAACAGAAGAAGCTGTCTTAGCTATAGAACTATAGCATAAATCCACACATGTATAGGTGAAGGGACACTATAACTTTGTTAATATAATAGTTTGGAGATATAATTAGTAATATATCTGGTATTAGTGGATTGCCAACATAGAAATCAATTGTTTGTTAATCATAAATTTCATGGCCATTTTCAATGGTTTGAAGGACAAGTTAGAATGAGAAGAAAGAAATGGAACGGGACCCTGTAATTTATCTAAAGCTGAAAAGCATATCCAATTTGGCTGAGGACAAAAGAAAGAAAGATAAATTGAAGAGCAGCCATTCTAATTAGATAGGAACCAAGGTTTACAATCAACAGAACCAAATAATGACCATGTTAGGCATTGTATATTGTAAGAACAGTCAAAATGTGCCATGTATAATATGCACCATTAAAAAGGTATAAAAGTGTTCGTCTTGTGCAAATAAAGGAGAAAGAATAGGAAAAGGAAAACATTGGTAAGCATCAATGTATATAGGAATTTAAATCTCCTTACGTCCCAAAATGACGTAGTAACCATCTTCATCTATTTTACCAGCATCCCCAGTTCTGAAGAAGCCATCATCAGTAAATGAATCCTCAGTTACCTGCAGGATAATCACAAATTAGCAAAAATTAGTTGGTTTAAATCTAATTACAACTTCATTGCTCTAAATTTTCAATTTTTATCAATCATTAAATGGACTAGACAATAATATAGCATAAAACTCCAATAATCATCCTATGCACTATAAAGTGATACCATGAGAAAAAAGATTTAAAAAAAGAGTGTTTCTTGTAAAAGATATTCCTGCCCAAAACATCCATAGAAATGAAAAGAAACGGAATTGAACATGAAGAGCATAATCTAGTTATCTAAGCCAGTTTATAAGCAGTCAAATGATGTAAATCAACATCATAAATTGAAGGAAAACAGGACTAATTATATCGCTTGCATCTGTGACATTAGGATCAAATTTATACAGACAAAATATTTAGTGCCACATCTGCAATCATGGAAACAGCAAGAACAGTACAGAAATTCATTTGTGTTGAACATTTCTATGATATAGTTGAACTCTGAAATGAAGCAACTGAAACACTAAGATTCAGGAAACAATGTGAGCTTGACTTGGTCAAGGCTTCTGCAAAATGACTAAATGAAGCTTGGATGGTTGAATTCTTAAATGCCTTACAAAATCTCGATATCTGCAAGGGGTCAAGTAGCAGATTCAACATGAAATAATCTATATTAGCTATGTTTTTCCAATTCCATATTCAGAGAAGATGCATCATCTTTCTTGATTAGTGAGGTAGAGAAATAAGCACATAGAACTTCACATTGCAGACATCTTTGAAAATATAAAACAGGTTAGCTATAATGATAGCAGAACTCATCTACGTTATCCTGAATAGAACAATATGTTGAAAAACGAAAATGAAATTGTGGATAGACACTAAAGGAAGAATAATATGAAAGGAAGACAGGCAGCACCTGAGGAAGTTTCCAATATTCCTTAAACATGGAAGGGCTTCTGACGCAGAGCTCACCCACTCCTGTTGTATCATTTTCATTCGGATCTTCTGCAATTTTGACCTAACAAAAGTGAAAAAGAAGATGTTGCTGAGGAAGAGGATTGTGAAGGAAATGAAAAGAAACCATTTCTTAACATACAAACCTGCACCCCAGGAAATGGTTTGCCAACAGTCCCAGCCTTCCGCACACCTCTTAAGGGATTTGATATTGCCATGACAAACTATGACAACAAAACCACTACCAAAAATGAAAATATTTGTAGAAATAATATGCTGTTTACTTTGTAATAATAAACAGACCACTTACCTCAGTCATGCCATATCTTTCCAAAAGGCGATGACCAGTGATGGCTTCCCATTCTTGCATGACAGGAAGCGGGAGAGCAGAGGAGCCAGACATCTGGAAAATGCATAAAGGATTTTATCTTGTGATCATAGTTTTGATTGCTAAACAAAAACTAATGGGATTGGCAGAAAAAGTTGTACATTTAGAAACCAACAATCTAAAGTGCTACAAGTTGAACAAATAGTTAGGTAAATTCTAGTCAAGATCAATTAACCAAGCCTCTACTCTCCAGCAACTTGTTCCTTTGCATTTTAAATGAAAATAAGAACCACTAGATTTTCAAAGGTACTTACCGTCAGCCGCAACTGTCTTGCAGCAGTGGCAGAAGCTGCTTGTTGATCCGGGTCCATTGCTTCATAGCCTTGAATCAGTCGAGAGTATATTGTTGGAACCTATATGTTACCAATTCACAAGTCTGTCATAAAACCTTACACGTGAATCTCATGTGTACAATTGTAATAAAATCCTAAACTGCATACATAAATACATACAAAACCCAGGAGAAAATCAACTACACTGTAGGCTAATTTCATTAAGCTTTTCTTTTCGCTTATTTTTTCCATTGCAATAGGGGCCTAAGCCCAGAAGAAAGGAGAAAAACTAAAGTTTTTTCTTTGCATCTCTAAGATGACTAGTTCCATGTTATAAGCATAAGCCAGATAATATTCCCCCTTCCTTCTCACTAATAATGACATCAATGCCCAAGATTTACTTAAAAGCACCACAGAGACCACCTTAGCCAATCCGTTACCAAAATACAATTCTGCAGGCCATGAAATTAAAGAATATAACACCAAATGACCAGTTGTGAGTACAGAAAATAGCAAACATGATCTAAGACAGTGCACCATGTTCACTATTCAGTAAAAGTATGCAAGTTAAATAAATAAATAAATAAAACAGAAATAGTTCATTAAGTTGAAAAAAATGCTCTATATATATGCATGCTTAATGCAAACAGGAAACTTACCCCAGTAAAAACCGTTATAGCATCATCAGCCTTACTCCCATTAGGAGGATATGATTCGCGCCATCTTTGCCAGATTCCCCTCACACTAAATTTTGGCATAAACTCAACCTTCAACAAAATGATTAGATATATTACAACAAAACCAACATTACCAAATGAACTATAATGGTTCAAAAGCAATCTGTATGTACATTGTAAAGGAGCTAAAAAAAATACCGTGGAGCCTGCATAGATAGGGGCAAAGAGAGCATTGAAAAATCCATGAACATGTAAATTATAAGTTAAGGATCGATTTCATGTAAAATCTTCATATCAACTATAAAAGAAAATGATAGCATTAGCAAGAAGCATGCTCAACCCATATCATTTGCAAAGCGAATTAGCAAACTAGATAACTGCAATTTGATGGATATGATGTAGCGGTAAACAATTGAGAAATTGATCAGTGGATGTGTATTCCCAAGCTTCTGCCAAAGTTTGAACCTGCAATTGAGCCAAAATTGCACAAAGTTAGCACCAAAATCAAACATTAAGTAAGAGCTAAACTGAACTTAAGAAGGAAAATACTACACAATTTACATGCCTTAGCATCATGACATATCAGCTCTCATACATATTGATCCTTGAAGAGCGCATCATATAATACTAAAACTTTTTGGTTAGCAATAACAATCAATATCTAGAATGGCTATCCACAAGACATCAAGTATTCTTCTACAGTTCAACGTTGACAACTGACATCATTAACTTGCTATGATATAAGAACATGATGTGAGGCTGCAAAATTGAATTTATAGGAATACATATTTTATAAACACATATAGAGCTTAATTTCAGTATTTTAGCTTTCTTATGGAATTAGTATTCTCTAGAAGGTTTTCCTGCTATTATTGAGTTTTCTTATTTTCATTTTGTTTGATGTCTATAAAAATGCACACTGCCTAGACATTCAGTCTAACGTTAAATATTGATAATCAAGATAAAATGAGTTTTCTACACCAGTCTACTTCATAATCATAAAAGAGAAGCGAGATCTGATAATGTTCAAGATCAAGGGTACTATTTCAGAATGGGATGCCCAAAATCAAGAGGTATGAAAAATTCAAATACATGCCTGTGCAGTGATGCTTTTGTGTGTGTGAACTGCGCCTTTAGGTTTCCCTGTAGTTCCACTTGTGTAAATAATTAATGCTGGATCATCACCTATATCAACGAAGAGCACAGAGTTCATTGGAAAAATAAGTTGGCAAATATATGCAATGCTATAACAAAAAATGAAAGAAAACGAAGAAGCAAAACAGTGAACCAACTACTCTTAATTGAGTTCTCAAAATTTCTCAAGAAAAGAAGAAAAATAATAACCTTTGTCTAAAGCTATTTCTTCAATTTGTGGATGATCATGTACACTTTCATGTAAAGAAATTCTGTGAACAGACGGAATGAGAGAGAATTGAGCAGCACATTTAGCAGCAACACTTTGCATCAACTGCTGATGATCTTCAGTACTTAGTACCATAGATATCTCCTATAAACCAAATATAAATAAGAGATCTATGAGAATTGGTGTACAGAAAAAATAAAGTTAATGAACATTGTGCAGGAGAGCATGAAGCAAAAACTATTTCAGCACACTGTTTTTTACCCGCACATGCCATCAATTCTACTTTTGTACTCGTTATGGAACTGGTTGAGAAAAAGCCCTTTCATGACCAAAGTCATGACATCTTTTTCAGAGGAAGAAATCATAAGGATGAACTGTATAAAAATTGCACCAGTGTATTGTTTGAAGGATAAGCACACAATAAAATTTTGAACAGAAGTAACACATAGGGAGCTGGATACAGTTTTAATGTAATTCATAATGAAAATTATGATGTGTCAAATGGTCATATAAAAGTTGAAATATCAAAATGAAGTCCAAAGGGAGCTGTAATTCATAATAAAAATTCTGATGGGCCAAATGGTCATCTAAGAGTTGAAATATCAAAATGAAGTTCAACTTCGAAAGAACACTACTGATCTTAGACAATAAAGTAACTTTACAAAAAAATGAGAAGAGAACTGAAGTCAGGGGCTTACAGCATCATTCATCACATGTAAGAGCTCAGTCTCTGGGTAGCTGAGTGCTAGTGGAACTGCAACACCTCCACTAAACCAAGTTGCTAGTATCCCAGCAACAAACTCTGCTGAAGGTTTCGCCACAATTCCGATTCGAGCTCCACCAAGATGTCTACGTCCTCTAACACCATCAACCTACAGAACAGATTTTCATGTTTCTGGTCTCAGATGTCTGAATTTACAATACACAACTCTAACCAAATGACGGAGATAGAAAGATGCATACAGCAGGAGTACCAGCGTTATAAACTTTCAATATCAATACACACAGCCTCAAAGCCAAAGTTGTTGCACCAATTTAAGAATAACATACTTGAAATGGTTAATATGTGTAATAAAACATTTCGCTCATGAATCCCATTTCAGAATGCCCCAAATTCAAACCATAGATCACAAACTCACAGAATAACCTGTTTCCTGTACGAAGTCTTTTTTTCTTCAAAAAAAGGTAAACCGAAGGTTAATATCTACTCACGGTTTCTAGGCCACTGTTACATAACAGGTCGGATATCTCCCACGCAGATGAGATGAGTTGCTTGTAACTGTAACTTTCATGTTCAGCTCTGATAGCAATGCTATCAGCAGCTTCAGTCCCTCGCCTACAAACTTTCTTGACTAACTCCATAAACGTACCCGGATGCGACGCTGTAAAACCAACAGCAATGAAAACGTTACCGTAATTGAACCTCATCCACCACAAAATTCAAAATCCATTGCAGTATCATGGAACCACATGCAGGATTCTTAACAGAACATAATTGAAGGGCACAATTGAAATCCCACATTGATCCATCAAAACAATGATCACACCAAATTCAACGAAAAAAAAGGGGTCATCCAATAAAACAAACTAAACTGTATCATGAGCTAGGAGTTTCATCAAACAGAAAGCAGACAAAAAGAAGAAGAAGAAGAAAGAGATTCGTACACGGGGAAAAACGGGCAGAACAAGTGAACCGAAAGATGAGAGGTGGGAGAAGAGAGAGAGAAGAGGGAGAGAGAGGGTCGCGGCATAGACGATGAGTAGAATAATGCCGATGAGTAGAATAATAAAGAGAGGAGGGGTAGTTGATGATCTTCAAATATTTGGACAGAGCTATAAATGAGGAGGCGAACATTTAGGTGATGGCGTGGTTAAAATTAAGTTGATGCGTCTGAAAACTACTCAGCAGTTATGTTGTTGTCGTCACAAGCTATGGTCTCTTTTTGTGGTTTTCATTTGTAGGAAGTCAAATCCTAAGTATTTACGAAATTAGGTCGGTGGTTAGTGGTAGTATTAATGCGCTGCCATAACGGTTGATTTTTTGAATGTTTGTTTTAAAAATATTTAAAAAATAAATAAATAAAATTATTTTTATTTTTTATTTTAGATTAAAAAGTTTTTGATTATTTTAGATTATATCAAAAATAATTTTTAAAAAATAAAAAATATATATTATTTTGATATATGTTTTAACAAAAAATACTTTCAAAAGCAATTTCAATTGTATCATTTTTTTTAATATTACAGCATTAAAAAAATACATAAATATAAAAAAAAAATTAAAAAAAAAACACAAAAACAAACAGACTTAAAGTGTATTTTTTATTGATTCATGTTAATCCAGACTAAACATTTTTAATTTTCTCCAGCATGTGTCTATAGGAGATTCAATATCATAAAATTTCATTCTAGTTATCTTATTTATTTATTTTATGAAAATAGATTGTGTGACTTAGATGTCAAGAGGTCCAAGTTGATAATGTACGGATTCACATAAAAAAATTGTTTATATTAAGTATTAAATTAGATAAAAGTAAGAAAAAAAGAGTTAAAATACTATACTATTTTGTAGGACCACATTACATGGCATAGTTTTTTATGATTTTGATATTGCAAATATTGTTTTTTTTTAAATTTATGACATGGTCATTGATCTAAATAGTTGAAATAATATGTTTTTATTTTAATTAGATAATAAAAAAGAACATAGACAATGCAAATAACGAAAAATATGATCACAATTTGTGATAGCTTATTTAAATTGTGATAGCATTAGACTGTGATAGTTTATTCAACGGGAGTTTTTTCAGTGCATGCAAAAAACAAATTGATTGATAAGAGAGGGAAAATTAACTTACCTATGGTTAACATGTTAAATTCGTGATTCGGGTCATGAGATTATCCCAAAACACAATTATCTTTTTTTCTAAAAAAAGATAGAGGTGGTTCTTGGTCTTGAAATAAATAAAAATCTCTAAATGTTTTTTTAAATAATAATAATAAGAGGTTTATTATTAAAAAAAAATTATGTAACTTAGTAAGTTAAATTAAATTGACCCAGAACAATTTAATATATCACCACATATATATTTTTAAAGAGATTTCACCTTGTACTTTTTTTAGTCAAATAAAAAGATAAAATTCAAATTGTATTTTAAAAAAAAAAAAAATGTTAACACTTCTATGAGTAAACTCTTGGGTACTCTATGATAGAAAAGTGAATCAAAATGAGACCTTTCATCTCACATATCAAATTCACATTTTGAAAAGCAACACACACAACTTTACCCTCATAAAATTAATAAGATCATGCCAAAGATTATCACAAAGCAAAATAAATTATTTTTTATCCGAGAATGGCCATATGTTATTTTTGTATGCTCACAGATTTGATAATTTTTGGTTGGTTTTGAAAAAAAAAATCAAATCTTGAGGTTTTAAGTGTTTTTGATATAATGATAGCCTTTGCAATTAAACAATAATTTAGAAAGGTTACCAAACACCTATTATGAATATCAAAAAGGCACTCGGCTGCTAGCTACGTAGCCAGTACCGACAACTCTTTGTCCGGTAGCAAAATAGCTACGTAGCCAGTATCCCCACCTAGATTTTTTCTTCTTAAAATAAAATAAAAAAAAAGCACAAATACATAACAATAATCTTTACGATTATGATATTTTTTGTATTCGCTGCAATTGAACTGAATTGATGTGGCACACAAATGGGGAAGAACACAAACAGAAATAAACAAAATTTAGAGATTTAGCATCCATGGGAACCGTTTGATTCAGATATGCAAGCCAACGTGACAGAAAATTGTAGACACAATCAAACTAACTTGGAATATTTGGTACCGCTAACCTTCAAAGTTCTGAGCCAAGAAAAAGAGCAACCAGTCAACGGGAAAAACAAGGATTATCATCGGCCGGTCCACCTTGCCCACCAAGAGGAAGGAGTGGATCCTACTGGGGGAGGAGGTGTAAGAATATCAAGCATAGTTTCCTTCTCCTTTGGGGTCAATGGAACACCTCTAACCAGGTCCAGAACCATGATGTGAACATTAGTTTTTTGCTTGTGTTTTTTGAAAGCCCATAATCCTCCAGCAGCACCTGCAACTAGAAGCTATCCAAAACCTCATATTATAAGGACTCCATGAAAAAAGCTTACTGTTACTAAATAATGATACTTCAAAGCTCTTTAACTTACTGGTGAAAGCCACAAGCCTGCAGTCTGCATATCAAATTTCGGAGCATAAAGTACTGTCTCCCCAAAATCATCCTCAAGCTTTTTGTAGATCTCTTTGTCAGATTTCCCGGACTGAATCTCGTCTCGGATCAACTAAATCACAAATATGATCGGGCATGTTTGGTTTTGCATGACAAACATTAAGAGAGGATCAGCCTCGAGGAAAAGAATGACCAGACTTTAGAATGATAAATGACCTCGCAAAACATAGAAAATTAACCCGATAGCATGCTTGATGGTAGCAATGATGGATCAAGCTATGAGCCTAATCAAGAAACCGTTTTCTAAACTGTCACTGTTTGATAATTCTCAAGAACAGGGAAGATTATTATCAGACTAATAAATGTGGTTTGGCAAAAGTTGTGTATCAAATGGGTTGTTGAAAACATGCTAAACTTTCTACACCCATCTATAATTCCTTAGTTTGAGGTTTTCTCTGCATATAGTGAGCATCCTTTGCAGTGATCAACAAATGCTTGTATATACAAACAAACATTAGAATCTCTCGAAGGAAGAGCTCTGAGCCACACACAAGCAATGATTTATTTTGATAAATTAAGAGCTTATAAAGTAACAGTCAACAATCAAAACTTTCCGAGCTTCTGAAGTAAGATAAACATCAATATCCCTCCCCATGGTTTTAAAATGATATATCTTAATTGAAGGTCAAATGATCAGTCATTAAATCATGGAAACATATACAGGATTCGGGGCGACGAACAGGATGTGGACTGAGAAATAAATGGCACCGTTTCACAGAAATACAAGCATTGCCCATGGACAATTTCAAACGGTGATTTAGGGGGATTGATAAAAAAAAAAAGTTCAATAAATAAAACAAGACATGGCAACAAATCAAAATCATTAAAAACCAGCTTAGACGTCTCAAAATGTGGTCTAAACTCATACCAGCCCTTCAATAAATCACAGCTCAAAATTAGAAACATAACATAGAAACGGAATATATAAAATTAAAAGCAGCGTGACATTTTAATCGGAACATCGTCCATGATAATGTTTATACCTTCCTAAGGAGAATGGCGATATCTGCTTGAGAATCTTCGATGGACTGACTCCCACACTCGGTGCACCTAACGTTGTGGCTGATATTCCTTGCTCGAGCATCCACCACCTGGACCTTCTTCAACTCCTCGTCTTCTTTGCTTTCCATTTTTGTGTAAATATTATCCGACTTGAAACCAACTAACAAATATCAAATATATTAATAAAGAACCAAACTTTTAGAATACTTCATTATATTCGATTTTCAGTGGGGCGTTTTATCAAACACATAGTACGCACCCCCAAAAACATAGTACACACAACGTTTTTAAGCACCCAACTCGAGTTAGCATCCAAACAGGGACGAGAAGTAAAGGGAATCGACGAATGAATGGCTTGTAGACACATATGCCATACCTGATACGCACGGAATAGATTATTTAGAGATTACTGGTTTTGTTTAAATCTGTTGCTTAGAAATTGAGGGAAAGACCATCACATAAGAGCATCTCCAATGGCATGAGTCATTTTTGAGAGCCAAATCTCTAAAATAGCTCTTTGATTAGTGTATATATGGCTTTTTTAGTGATGTGTGCTCCAATGGTAAAAGCCATTTTGGAGAGCCATTTTTTTATATATTATTTTAAATATAATGCAATTATTTTGTATGTAATTTAATTATATAATTAATTATACAATTAATAGGAGTAAGTTATATAATTAAATAATAGCTTTGCAATTATATTTAAATTGAAAAAAGAATTTAAAATTAAAAACCCCGCAACAATTTAAATTTGAAATTCTAAAATATTGAAAAATTCCTCCAAAATTTCATTTGCCACCAACTTATTGTCGTTGAGTGTTAGAAGAACTTTAAGAAACAAATTGAATTGATATCAATTTTATAACACGATACAATATATTTAAAGCAAATTAAAAATAATTAATTTACATCCTTCAGAAAAGTTATTTAAAAAGTTCAAGATAACTAAAAATAGATGCCACAACATCAGATGCATAACAGGAATGAACTAAACAAATTTACATCCTTCAGTAGCATAGCCAACACTTGCACAGCTATTCAAGGGCAAGTAAAATTTTAAAACATAACTACTTGACCATAACTCCAGAAGTTCAAATGCAAGGTGCAACATATGTTATATGCAAGCATGAAACAAAACAGCAGGATAAGAAGAGCCAAGAAATACTTCAGAAACATGAATCACTAAATCTTATTTTCCATTCTGCATTGACATCACAGAATACACCGCATCATACACTCCAACATAAGCTTACACGGATACAGTTGTAGTAGTATCTTTACTAAACTTCTTGGAACAGAAGAGATTCAAAACATCAGCACGGTTCCGAATGTATATAGGGCATTTAGACAAGAAATATTGTGCTTCGTCATGCCTTTGGGCCTTGAAAAGTGCTTTAAACAAACGAAGAGCAACAGATATAGATGGAAACTTCTTAGTGGTCATAGAATTCAAAAAAGCAATGGCATCATCACCTGTTCCAGACCTTGATACAAACTCAAAAAACGGATCTATATGGGGTGGAATGCCATGGCTTTGCATCAAACCCAACATGTTTAAGGCATCCTTAAATGCACAGATAAAATTCTTGACAGTGAAAGAATAAATATACATCACCTGATATTAACATCTATTCAAAAAGATGCAATGTCTCAGATGCAAACCCTCTTTGAGAATAACCCGAAATCATTACAGTCCAAGAAACAACATTTTTCTCATGCATTTCATCAAACACATGTCTTGCAGAACCCAAACACTCACACTTTGTGTACAAGATAATCACGCTTCCGTTCAAATTTACCATTTCTTCTTCGTTTTTCAAAGAACCCATTTTCACAACACCGCAAGCTCAAAACCCAAACTTCAATCACCCTAACCTTAATTTTTCTCAGTCATCAAAATCCCCAAAACTCAACCAAAAACACAAAAAACTTTACAAAATTCCCCTAAAAAATCACCTTTCTGAACTTAAATTAAAACCCCACAACATGTGGAAAGAAATTACCCATAAATATCAAGTTGCATGCGTACATGAAACACTCAAGCAATCCATGAAATGGTTGTTCGAAATTAGAAAAGGTTTCAAAAACTAACCTTTTTGTTCACCTTCTGCTCTTCTTCTTCTTCACTGATCAACAAGTCCTTGAAAACAAAAAATGGTTGTTCTCTTCGGTTTCAATTGAGCTTCTCTTCGGGGTGATTTATCTCAAATGGGTTGCAACGGTAATAAATGTCCTTTGCCTTCTCTTTTATCTGCAGCCATATATAGCATTATGTTGAGTACCAGCTATGTTTAGCTGCATGCATAGCTCTCCCGCTGGAGCGTATACTGTAATAAAAAATTGCTAAAAATATATTATTTTATTTATGCCTCTTCATATAGCACTCTCCTCTGTAGTTGCTCTAACGGTGCTTCTTCTAGTAATGAAAAGGGCAAAAGGAAGAAGTTACCTTTAGGCCACGTTTCTTCACTTAAAAGGGTTTTCTCTCTCTCTCTTTCAAATGTTCACGAAAAAGTAAATTGATTTTTAGTATTTATTAGTATTCTGAAAAATAAATTAAAATAATTTTTTTAATATTTAATTCTATTATATAAAATAAGTTGAAAAGTAATTTATTTTAAAAAAAACTTAATTAAAATAATGAGAATCAAATCTAATAAAAAAAACAAGAAGATGATGATGAAATTGAAAAAGAAAAGAAAATCTAATTTCATAAATCAACACTCGACGAAATATCCCTTCGTCTTCCTGCAAATCAATATGATCCCCAAGGTCAGATTTATCCAAAGAATAATAGTAATAATAATAAGAGATCCTCGATTTCAGATAGATCAAAAACCATTTTAGCCGAAGAATGGTTACTAGTTTTTGTATCCAAGTTGATCTATATGGTGGAAGAGATAGAATAATCAGCCAAAGTCGGCTCATCATGCCTCGAAGCTCACAGAAAACCAAGAGCAGCTATGAATGAGAAAAATATTTTGATCTTCATGCTGTGAACAATTACAGGGGTATAGAAACAATTGAATGACAATATTAAACTGAAAACTGCCCTTAAACATAAACGGAAAAGAAACACGTACAATGTGAAGTAAAATAGAGGTATAGAGGGAAGAGTAAATTGCATTCAAACAAAGCCACGATTTATAACACCTAATGCAAAATATGGGGGTTTCTCAGTTATAAATTCTCTGAACAAAGCCAGCTACTTGCAGGAAATCAAAATAGAATAGAGTGAAAAATGAAATAAGTTGCAGTTGAAGTCTATCACAAACTGGGTGAAGTGATCCTTTTGCTTATAATGAAAATTTAAAACTTATCAATAGCAAGTAGCTATCGTGGGTGAAGCAAAGGTCAAATGCACATGTCATGTTTATAATGAAAAATGAACGTGTGGTTTTGAAAACGCATGTGCTAAGAACCAGAACGACGACGATGTCAAATGCACATGGCTTAGCGTCACGCATACAAACTGAGACTAAATTATGCATGTACATGGTCATAGCCGTTGAAGTCGTCATCAAGCTCTATCCTAACAGGAAATCAAAGAGGAAACTCCATGGAAATCAGCTAGCAACCTTTCTGGCCAAGCAATAATTTGTTATATATATATATATACACCTAATCCCCATCTTATTTTTATACACACACACATAATTATCTTCAAAGATATCTTTAATTCTGATCTATCCTCACAATCTCCCGGAGAGCTTGACCGGAATATATAACCGAACAACATGTCTCTGAGGCAAAGATCCATACCCGATCAGGTAACCACCACACAGAGTTCTAGCCCGGCCACCAGCAACGACAACAATGAGCAGCCTGAAACTCAAAAACAGCCACCAAGACCGCCCACTTTAACTCAGCGTGCAATCTCTCAAACCCTAACAAGCACGGCTAACCTAGCCAACCTTCTTCCCACAGGAACTCTCCTAGCCTTCCAGCTTCTCACCCCATTGTTTACCAACAACGGCGCCTGTGATTCTGCCACGCGTCCAATGACTTTGATCCTCCTCGCTCTTCTTGCTCTTTCTTGTTTTCTCGCTTCCTTCACCGATAGTGTCAGGTCAACGAAAGATGGAAGGGTTTACTATGGTCTTGCAACTTTCAAAAGGATGTATCTGTTTGACTGCCCCGATCCTGCTGCTTCAGGCTTGGTTGATCTGAGCAGGTTCAGGATGAGGTTCGTTGATGTGGTTCATGCAGTTTTATCGGTGGTGGTGTTCATTTCTGTGGCTCTGAGGGACAAGAATGTTTCGAGCTGCCTTTATCCCGTGCCTGAACATGAGACTCAGGAGGTTCTGGCTATTCTCCCGGTCGGAGCCGGTCTCATCTGCAGCTTGCTGTTCATGGTTTTCCCGACCACAAGGCACGGGATCGGCTACCCGGTCGTATCAGGCAAATAATTGCAGCTACCTAGTCCTTCATATTATATGATCTGTTTTATTTAATTTGTATTGTGTTTTTTAATAAATTATTATTATTCTTTTTTTTTAAATAATTGCTGATGAACATTCATTTGTATTTTCATCGGTGATTTTTAAAAGTAATGTTTGAATATTTATATATCTATTAAACATGGTAGGAAATGGTTAAAATCAAATATTTATTATAGATTTAAAAAAATTGTGAGTTCAAATACAATTTATTGAGAATAAAAAGGCTAATAGAGAAAGAGAAGGAGGGTGGTCGTCGGAAATATTTATCTCAATGTTTTCACAGTTTGTCTGACTTGTCTGTCAATGTAAATTTGCAGGTTGGACTCGAGAAAGGTTTGGAAATGCTTAATATTTTCAAGAGTTACTCTGCAAAAACATCTATTTTAGATGACTTCAACTTCTATGAAAATCGAGAGGAGTCCTGTAAAACCAAAAAGAGCAACAAACCTGCAACTCTGCGAATGGACATATTTGAGAACAGTGATTTCCCTGTAAGTTCTTTTCCCTCTTTTTTATTTAATTTCTCTGTTTTTTTACTTGATCCTTAACTTTGAACCACTATATGTAAAATTCATACACATATCTTTGATTCCCGCTAATTCTGTAATGAAACACGCCCAATCATACTGTTTTTGAACCAAGACTAAGACCATAACAAGTTAGCAAACTGGTTTTAATTCTTATGTCCATACCAGCTATTACTATTCTTGTTATTCATGTGCATCCCGCCCTAAATTGAGGCCAGGAAGTTTATGCTTCATGTATCTACCAAGCATATAAGTTTTGTAACATTGTTTCATCCCTCTGCACAGAAACATACAGCAGCTGAAGAACAGATATCTGAAGATGACTCAAGGACCAAGAAAACTACCAATCCCTCGACTCTGATCAATTTAACTAAAAATCTCTCACTCAATGGTCACAACCAGAAGATTACCTCTGTAAACAAGCCGATAGGAAATTCAGCCTCCTCTGTTCCTGCACCATGGTACTTTACTCAGAAAAAACAACCAAAACTATTTACCTTTTATAATATTGATTAAATAATATTTTTATTCTGAAATTTTAAATTTAATTAATAAATAATTTTATATAGTTTTAAAAATATTAATTTATGGATTTAACTGAATTTATAATATATCTTTTATTTAATTGTTTTTGGAAAATAGAAATTGAATAATTTTTTTTTTAATAATATCCTTGTAAATAATTGTTTTTATTGAATTTATTTTTTCTTTACAATGTAATTCAGGCTCAATAGCACTTCCAAAAAGTTTACCATGACAACATGCTGGGAACCACAGAATAGAGTGCCAAAATACTCGATAGCTACCGAGTTGAAGTCTTGGCTTCATTGATTTATCAACTTTCTTTTTCTTCTTCCTTGTTCAAACCTCCTTCATCTCCATGGCACACTTATTCTTCGCATCCTGTCCGGTCTTGCAGATTACAATATCAGGGGGTAAATTTGTGAAAGCACGCATTATGATTCAATAAGGAGGGCAAGGGATCATATTTTTTTTTAAAAAAAATGTTAGCTGACAAGATAATCCTCCAACACTGGTTATTTTATACTACATTTAAAGACAGCATATACTACATTTAAAGACAGCATAAATTTTGCAAAAGCCGCTCTATTGTAACCCCACCATTTAACAGAACATTGAGTTTTCTGATATGGTTAGACATGGTATAAAAATATGCATGCCGGATCAGCTGAAAAATCAGATTTCTCCCCTATAACCACCAGACCCGAAATAATCCCTCCTGGAGTTAGCAAGTTGCTGGCTTCTCTGATGATCCAACTTGGGGCAATCACGGATGCGGTGACCGAGACCACCACAATAAGCACACCCTTTAACTCCACTTGCAGTAGTAATCGTGTCCCCGTCTTCCATTGGATCGTTTAGCTCGGCCAAAACAGGAGGAATCCTCTGCTTCGCTTCTTGCAAGAGGTGCTTCAGATCAAGAAGTGTTGTCTCACTCTGGTTTTTGTTTATAAAGGTCGTTGCGATTCCAGTCTTGCCGCATCTTCCTGTTCGCCCAATCCTATGTACATAGTTTTCAATCTCGGCAGGCATGTCATAGTTAATTACGTGTTGAATGTCAGGAAAATCCAAGCCTTTTGAGGCAACATCAGTTGCAACCAAGACATCTTTCTTGCCTGCTTTAAATGATGAAATTGCATACTCCCTCTCTTCCTGGTCTTTGCCTCCATGAACAGCAACAGCCTCCACTCCCTTCAGGAGGAGATACTCATGAATGTCATCCACATCAGCCTTGTTCTCACAAAATACCAATACAGGAGGTGGTGTCTTCTGCAGGCACTCGAGAAGGTAAACAATCTTTGCCTCCTGTTTTACATACTCAACCTCCTGAATCACATCAAGGTTTGCGGCCCCGGCTCTTCCCACATTAACCGTGACAGGCATCACAAGAGCACTTCTAGCAAAATTCTGAATTTTGGCGGGCATGGTGGCAGAGAATAAAAGAGTTTGCCTTTGGGCTTTGAAGTGATCAAATACTTCCCTTATGTCATCCTCAAAGCCCAAATCCACTAATCTATCTGCTTCATCCAATGTCAAGTACCTGACGAGAGGGCAATAATCTTAACAAATATATCTTCACGGAAAAAAAAGAGCTAGAGAGAGAATAAAAGTGTATCAAACATTATATGAAAGGATGACAAAAAATGTATCAAGCGAGCAAACAAAGCAAAGCCATACAATTTGCTGCAGGACTTAGGAAACTAAGGGGGAATAAAAACAAGAAAATGGCAACACCAACTCTTATATGCACAGCTAAATACAGCTGCATCGAACATTTTTTTCTATTCAAGATGACATCTTCATAGGCACACAAAGAAGCTGAAGATACAATACTACTCATCTCATTGAACAACTAATATGGAATTATTCTCCAGACACAACAAGTTCCTCCATCACTTCCTATGATTTTAGAAGGCTATCTTATGAACTCTAGAAAGACTAGAAGCATAACCTGCATGCAGACATTATCTGAGTTTGAAAAAAGTTTTGAGATGAGGAACGTTAGCTGAGTTTGCATGTCTGCAGAACTAAAAAAGGACTTACATGATAAAGGGGTCTGGAAAAAAAAGAGGTAATATATGGCAGAGGCTTAGTTTGGTATCAAATCTATACGGATGCATATAGCAAACAGAGACTCTCTCAACAAGATAGAAGTAAGAATCCATAACTATCACAATAAAGAGAGAGAACAAAAGTGACTAATTTAAACAATACTGAATCACAAAATAAATGGTTCAAACCTGCAGTTGTCCAGGCTCATTTTCTTCTTTGCTAGCATGTCCTTCAACCTTCCAGGAGTTGCAACTACAATGTGTACACCCTTCTTTACAACCTCCAACTGCGACCTCATATCCACTCCACCAATACATAGTAATGGCCTCAGTTCTGGATACCCAGCCGCTCTCATCGGAATCAAAAATTCTTCCACAACTTCATAAGTTTGTCTGGCAAGTTCTCTTGATGGGCAGACAATCAAACCAACAGGGCCTTCTCCAGGCATGATGGGCATCATAATCTCCTCCTGTAAAGCAATCATGATCAGTGGAAGCACAAAAACAAGCGTCTTCCCAGATCCTGTAAAGGCAATCCCAATCATGTCCCTTCCTGTTAAAATAACAGGAAGACCTTGCACCTGAATAGGAGTAGGCTGCACGATCCCTTTGGCTTTTAGCATTTTCAAAATAGGTTCGGGAAACCTCATATCTTTAAAATGCTTAATCGGTGGAGGAATTTTTTCACCATCAACTATTATATGCCACTGTTTTCGAATTGAATCACATTCCTTTATGGACATTCTCCTGATTGGAAATGGCGGCTTCCATCCTGTCAACAATGGCTCCGTATATGTGATTCCCTTGGCCAATTCACGAACTGACATGAGTGTTTTCTTATCAGATAGATGCTCGATCATTTCTTTTTCTTGCTGCACAATCTGCTCCGTCTGACTAATTTCAGGTTGGTCACGCTTGAGCTGAGATGCTTTGACCAGGAGACTGGGTTTGGCTTCTGCAAGTATTGATTTTTCGAGTTCATCCTCTAAAGCAGAGGAATTTCCTCTTCTCTGAAGAATCATTTGAGCTGTCAATGCTCGACGCTTCGCCACAGGAACATACTCCACATAGTTATCCTCTTCCTCCATGCCTTAATTTCCTGAAGCAACACAAATTCATCAGCAACCACTGTATTTTAAAATTCCGACGAAAAGAAAAACACTAAACAAAAACGTGCTGCAGGTCCTCGAAACTTACACTTGTTTGAAGCGAACACAAAGCAAAATGTTTCGGGTCTCGAGCTATATTGCCATTGAAGTAAATTATATAAATAGCCTTCTAACAACCACTTTTGGCTCACTTATATTATTCTAGTTCTTAAAATCATGAAAAATAACACAAAAGTTTGCATCTTTATGAACATTTATCTCGAAAGGAAACTTGAAAAGAGCAAAACAGATTCGATGGACAAGCCAATCATAACAATGAGGCAAATACAACACATAAAAAGCAGTATTTATCGTCGCAAAATCAACCAGTTAAAGAACCCACTTAGCAACATTACAGAAAAAATAATCATGGATTAATAACTAGATTCAAGAAGCAACATAAAACACAATTACTGATTAATCACATGATTCTGCAGCGATCTAGAGATCTTAATTGAAACCATAAACTTCATTCTGGTCAAAACTAAAGCAATCATTTCAATAAGATTCCAAGTTTAATGTGATCAAGAACTGACCAAAGTAAAGTTTTAGAGGTTTCTTTAAGAAACGCTTACAGTATCAAGAAGAATAAATGGAACTGAGATTTCCTTGAACCTTTTTTTTTTTGGAGGGATTTTGTAAGCGAAACCCGCTGTTTATTTTAGAAGATTCACTGATTCGAGTTGAAACACTATATGACCGACCCAGAGTGCAAGAAAAAAAAAAAGAGGTTGAGTGAGCTTTGTTACCTTTTGTAAACAGAGGTTCAAACTCCAAACAATCAAACTTCAAATTTCTCCGTTTAAAGCCGAGGGAGATGGGAGGCGAGAGGCCGAGAGAGAGGCCAGAGGGAGGGAGAGAGGCGAGAGGCCAGAGGGAGGGAGATGGGAGGCGAGAGGCCGAGAGAGAGGCCAGAGGGAGGGAGAGGCGAGCGGCGAGAGGGAGGGAGAGGCTAGCGGCGAGCGGCGAGCGGCGAGCGGCGAGGGTTATCAATTTTGTGTAACCGAGAAATGGGACAAAGTTTGCATTTATATTGATGTTTTAAACCGAACCGGTTCGGTTCGGTTGGGGTCAATCGGTTTTTTCTCTACAAAACCGAAACCAAACCGAACCGGATTGTTTTTCAAATTTTTTATTCGATTTAATCGGTTTTTTTTTTTTTTCGGTTCGGTTTTCCCAATTATTTTTTTTTCCAGTTTTTTTAATCGATTGCTCGGTTTATTTGCTCAACTGACATATTAAAGCACCCTTCTGCAAAGCACCCTTCTGCAAAGCACCCTTCTTTGAAGTAAGATTTCTCTCTGTAAAAAGGGTGGATGTGCGCCCGCGAGGAATAGAGACAAATTTCGCGTCCACAATGAATGTGTGAGTGTGTGTATAATGTCCGAACAGTCTTTTTCGTTTTCTTTTAGTGTATTTGTTAATATGCAAGTCTAATGCACTTTTACTAGTTTGATGCTAAGATTTTGTGTTTTTATTTAGCTAAATTGTGTATGGGGTAGGTCATGGAGTGTGCAATGAGATAAGGTGGGAATGGGGCGGGTTGGCGAATGTTACATCCTTCGTTTCTTACCCCAAGTAAGGCCCTGGTCTGACAGACAATGCTGTGTTCCAAATATATATTTTTTGTCCCTCCATGTGTGCTGGTTGGAATGTCTCTTGTGTGTTGTTTTTCTTATATAATAATATAAATTATATTTTAGAGTCAATTGGTGAATGAAGATGAATATTCAAATATAAGAGCTGTCATCCAAGATGACGAAATTGTAACAGCCACCCATTTACTAATGCATTATTATTGTTGTCAAACTCACCCGACCCGACATGTGGGTGAGCTAAAAATGTTCGTGGACTCTAATTGAACAGTCAAAGCAATAGGGGTTGGAACAAGTGAATCTATACAGTTTCATCGCACAAGTCAATAGGGAGTTTATACAAGAGAGTTCAGAAGAAAAAACTGGTAAAAATGTAATTATGTTATCATCATCTCAACCATAACCAGAATTGAATGTCTACAATCTGAAACTGTTCCTGAAACTAAAGAAACCACTCAGCCCAGATGATAGGATCCTAAGACCCTGGCACTTTCTGCCCGCATTGAGCCCCATAATTTTGCAAACAAATCCCATAATATCAAATGACAGTAACTTATCGTTTCCGAAACTTCCTCTTCGGTTGCGGAAACTCGAGGGGGACAGAAAGGATTATCAAATACTTGTTCTTCTCACGTTCCATCTTGCACCCCAGATTGCGATAATGAGATTTCACAGTAGCAGGATTCATTCTTAGATCATTACTTACATCTGCTGGAAAAGTCCGGAAATCATCAGCATATAAAGTGAGAACCAAAACATAACTAATGAGAAGATCAATTTTCTCAACTGACAGCCTTCTTCTGTCAGGATTAAACATCTCGAAAAATTTCTGCCGCAGGATGCTCGGAAATTGATGGTTCCTAGCAGAAGATGCACCATCCAAAGAATGCTGATCTTTAAACTTTATAAGATGAGTGATGTATGAGAAAATACATGAAAGTCTCTTCTTTGCCACCTCATCCTATTACAGGCACAATATAAGTATCAGTGCTATTGCTGTTCCCAGCCAAGAAATATGAGCACAATAGAGAACCTCATGACAACATATATAATTTATCTATGAAAATTTAGAAATTTTCAACTAAATTTCACCAACCTTGCGTGCAAGCAGGACATCTTAAACAATAAAATGCTGGAAAGGTATGGTTCTCAAGACCAAAGCCAATTGAGGATGTAAAATCAAGATTGTGAAATTATCCAGCTATTTAACTACAATGACAAATCATCAGCTATCTAGCACGCTACTTCTGAAAGGATTATTCCACTACAATCCTATCAAGAGTGTAAAATTTTCCAGCTAATTAGCTACAATGCAATCATCAGCTATCTAGCATGCTGCTCCTGAAAGGAAAATTCCACTACAATCCTCAACACATACAAAATAAATTTTGCAAAATTTGCTAAAATTTCATCTTTTCTTGTTTAGTATACACATCTAGGAAATGGTATGTTTAAAATGAATCAGGAAGAATGTAACCCCACAATTGTTTCTTAGTGAAATTATGATTACCTCATTCACCATTTCATTACAGGGAACTTTCAAAAACTAAAAGTTGCAATAAATTAGTCAAAAGTGAATTTCCATTATTAAAATGCTTGCAAAAATATTCATTGCACCCTTCAATTACTTTACCTGAATCTCCCGCAATTTCTGGATCCTGTTGCAAACAAAAGTTGGGTAAGCATTACTTGATACTTCTCCTCCTACTTGCAAAATCTTATAAATATCTTCAAGGAAATCCCACTCTCCAGTGATAATAATCCCATCCAAAGGATAAGCCTCCTGGGGGGTAATGGCAGAAGAATTATAAGGTGGAATATTTCGAGCACCATGGCCACTGATACTTTCAAGAGCATCCTTGTTTATTGGGGCATTTTCAATTTTCCTGCCCAGATCCTTCTGAGAAAGGGGATCATCTCCCTTCCTCAGAGCCTGCATTTTTTTATCCTGCAGGACAACAAAGAATTCAGTGATATCTGCAAATGCTTCCAACAGAACCACACACTTTCCAACTAACAAGATGTTCATTCAATTTGAACCTAAGCATGGTTGAAGAAAAACATTTGTTCTACTTAGGAATCTCATTTTGCAGAAACATTCAAGAAATGAATTTAAGGATCTAATTTGGAAGTTGTAGCTCCAATTACTCACCAAAAGAATTGAATCCAAGAAAACTAGGGATCAAATGTGAGCCTTTTCAGGATAACATTACACTAAAACTGCTAAAAGATGACAGGATACACAAAGGAATCCCTTTGATGATACAAACATTGAGCATGCATTTAGATAAATAATCACACATCCCATCTATCCTTTTCAAAAGAAAGAAAATGCTTCAAATATTTTCATGCTGGTACGTAACTTAAACGTGCAGAAGTTGTAATTCTTTAAAGCCCTTCAAGGAAAAATCTAATTATGCAATTTGTTAAAGGATTTCTTCACAACCACCACTTCTTTGATAGAGAAAAATAATTGCTGATAGAGTATGAGATGCAAGACTCCTACCTTGCCAGTCAAATAGCACAAAAGCAAGATTTATTGTCTCCTTAGTTACAGATGGCCCAAGACAAATTCTATTTTGTTACACAATCATGATTGATAATACATGCATTATAATAACAAAGAACAAAACACAATATAAGAAATTCATTACTCACAAGTTGATTACACAACTGTGTAGACCTTTGTGATAACTAAGGAAAACTACAATTGAATAGAAATAAAAGGCATTCTTCAACAACTTAGAAAAAGAGTATACCTGGATTATAGATTTCTTTGGTCCATATTGAACATTAAGTTGCCTTAACCTGGCAGTTCTCTGATCTGCAGTAATCTCACCATTTTCAAAAGTTGCAAGTTCCTTATCAGCAGCATGCGACCCTCGAAGTTTTGGTTCCATTCTAAGTATCTACCATCATTTTTAAAGATATGTTAGGAGTTTGCTATGATGGAAAACTACTGGCGAGCAAGAGAAATATTATAGGTTGTTGATTAATACAGGAAGGTACAGATCTCATCTGATAATGAACTTGATTTCTCAATGATTCTCATTTTACAAGAAATATATACCAGTGGCTTGAATTTTACAATAGGCTTCACAATTTTACAAGCTTCGTTTTCTTAAATTTAACTTTGCAGTTCCTGAAGAAGAGTGTAGTTGTTATGCACGGTCAAGTAAAAAATTTGAAAGCAATACTGCATCCATTCTAGTTGTCTCCGTGTCTCTTTCAAGACATGACCATGGACTAAAGTCAATTTGAAAGCTCAAAGTCTGTTGTTAGCAAGAAGCCTATAGCAATGTCAAATTAGTCTACATGAAGAAACTACTGGTCTGGACTTATTGGTATAGTGTCACGGTTCCCTCATGGTACTTAATCTATACTTAGATTGGGTCGGGACTCGAGGGCCTTTTTTCTCAATTTCATTTTATGTTTCAGACTTGGACCAGAAATTCAAAAACCTTCAGTGTTTCATTTCTTTTGTTTGATTAGTTCTATAGCTATCAGCTATGAGAAATATGAATCATCTGCAAGAAATTGCAGACAGCCTCCAAATATTCTCCCACGGGGATCCTAAACTTCGGAAAGTAACTGTAAATCCTCCTAAATCACTTAAATCTAGATTAAACCATGTTTGTAAGCATTTCAAAATAAATACAACACAACAGAACACAAGATAAAATCTTCAAATTTCATATTTCTCTTTACCCTTAGCTTTATATCAACCATAGAATTTCCCACAATACTAACAAAAGAAAACAAAGAATTTACCCAAAAAAAACCCAGATAAGCATAAATAAAACAAACAAGTGTCATAATATCCAAAATTTTACTCGGTAAAATAGACTTCCAACACCTTATTACGTCCAGTCAAACATGAAAGGGAGGGGAAGTAACAAAAAAAAAACTCTTAAATATCATAGTCAAACACTCAAAATATTCATTACTTTCTTCTCTTAATCACCTGATTCTTTCAACAACCATAAAGACAACAAAACAATCAAATTATGAACTGAAAAATACCTTATTTCCAGCAATAGGCATAATCTTCAAAGTTTGAGTCGCCTTATCAAAAAACCCAAGCGCATAAGTGCACAACTGAGCTGCCATAGCCTCACCCTTATAGCTGTTGCCCACGAACTCAACATTCGATTCATTCGGGCTCACTACCAGCTCTAGCCTCTCAGAACTTCTCCCTTTCTCATTCTTTTCACCTGAGCTTTTCTCAACCTTGGTCCTCTGCGCATTCCGATAAAGCTTGACACTTGGTGGTGCAGCAAGCAGGAGGTTTGGTTCTTGTGCATCGTTGATGTCATTTGTTTTGTGGGGGTTATATCCAGACGGGAAATAGCCCACTACAGGTGGGGTTTTGTCAAACTGGTTGTTGACGAGGTGGAGTTTGACATCAAAACGAGGCTGCTCATTGATGGTTGGTTCATTTTGAAGTTGGGCGGCGGCGGCACCTTCATCCCTTTCCTCCTCTCTCTTCCTCTTCTTTTTTGATTTCTTGGTAGCTGTTTGTGGTGACTCCGAGACTAGTAAATTCGATGAGTCCAACTCCATCCTCATAAGGATTTCCAACTAACAAAACAAGAAAAAGATGTTCACCAAATATCGACAATGGCAGATCTAAAACGGATCAGCTAGTTCCCAAAAAGAATTAGTCTATCTTTATTTAGCTAGAAAAAAAAGAGCTATATTGCCATTGAAGTAAATTATATAAATAGCCTTCTAACAACCACTTTTGGCTCACTTATATTATTCTAGTTCTTAAAATCATGAAAAATAACACAAAAGTTTGCATCTTTATGAACATTTATCTCGAAAGGAAACTTGAAAAGAGCAAAACAGATTCGATGGACAAGCAAATCGTAACAATGAAGCAAATACAACACATAAAAAGCAGTATTTATCGTCGCAAAATCAACCAGTTAAAGAACCCACTTAGCAACATTACAGAAAAAATAATCATGGATTAATAACTAGATTCAAGAAGCAGCATAAAACACAATTACTGATTAATCACATGATTCTGCAGTGATCTAGAGATCTTAAATGAAACCATAAACTTCTTTCTGGTCAAAACTAAAGCAATCATTTCAATAAGATTCCAAGTTTGATGTGATCAAGAACTGACCAAAGTAAAGTTTTAGAGGTTTCTTTAAGAAACGCTTACAGTATCAAGAAGAATAAATGGAACTGAGATTTCCTTGAACCTTTTTTTTTGGAGGGATTTTGTAAGCGAAACCCGCTGTTTTTTTTAGAAGATTCACTGATTCGAGTTGAAACACTATATGACCGACCCAGAGTGCAAAAAAAAAAAAAAAGAGGTTGAGTGAGCTTTGTTACCTTTTATAAACAGAGGTTCAAACTCCAAACTCCAAACTCCAAACAATCAAACTTCAAATTTCTCCGTTTAAAGCCGAGGGAGATGGGAGGCGAGAGGCCGAGAGAGAGGCCAGAGGGAGGGAGAGAGGAGAGAGGCCAGAGGGAGGGAGAGAGGCGAGAGGCCAGAGGGAAGGAGAGAGGCGAGAGGCCAGAGGGAGGGAGAGGCGAGCGGCGAGCGGCGAGAGGGAGGTAGAGGCGAGCGGCGAGGGTTATCAATTTTGTGTAACCGATTTTGTGTAACCGAGAAATGGGACAAAGTTTGCATTTATATTAATGTTTTAAACCGAACCGGTTCGGTTGGGGTCAATCGGTTTTTTCTGTACAAAACCGAAACCGAACCGAACCGGATTTTTTTTCAAATTTTTTATCGGTTTAATCGGGTTTTTTTTTTTTTTCGGTTCGGTTTTCTCAGTTATTTTTTTTTCAATTTTCTCAGTTATTTTTTTTTCAATTTTCTCAGTTTAATCGATTGTTCAGTTTTTTTGCTCAACTGACATATTAAAGCACCCTTCTCTTGTATCTCCTCTGCAAAGTTCACTTCTTTGAAGTAAGATTTCTCTCTGTAAAAAGGAAGAGATTTTTTTTTTCTTGCCCATTTGATAGCTTGTTTGTTTTCTTTCTTATCTTGATGCTAAAGTAAACTTTTTCCGATTTACATTTCTTGATGCTAGCAGTTTCTCGAGACCTTCTTCGCTGAATTATGAGGTTTTTTCCCCATAATTTTCAAGCTCTTGCTTGTTTGGGGGGTCACTGCATGATTGCTTAAACTCGATTTTCTTGGAATAATCAATGCCTTGGTTATATTTTTGGTGGGTTTGGGAATGTTTTCGTGGATATTTATTTGAGATTATATTTTTTAAGAATAATTTTATATAAATTACACTTTTTACTTGTTTAAAGGTATGAAACAAAAAGAATAATAAAAATAACATATATATTTTTCACCACAACAACCTAGATTATTGTTAAAATTTAGAAGACTGATTGTAATTATGAGCAATAAAACTTTAAATACAAAAAAACTGTTCATACACAACAGGAGATCTTCATCTAATTTAAATTCTCTGTCAACAAATTTAGTTTACATTTTGTAAAAAATATCTAAATGCTTTTGTTTTTTAATTAAACCAAACAAACCATAGAGAGAGAGCAAACTATCAGAGTTTTCTTAATTTTCTAAAATAGTGTTCTTGATTTATCTTGCATGGAATAGAGCCAGCTGCTGACAAGCTAATTAATATATGTAGAGCATATTATTTGTGGGTAGAATCCAAGCTCTAACCTATTCTGCTTCGCTTCAACCATCTGCAGTGGACAAGTTTGGAGTAAACACCATTGTGCTCGTGCATTATCCTGCTACAAAAATAATAATGCTCCGACAATATACATGGTGGGGCTTCCAGAGCGAGCACATTATCTGTGTTTTCCGATTTCTCCATTTACACGCCGTTGTCTCCAAACCAGAACAAGGCAAAATTGACGCGAAGGCATAGAAACACTCGACGAAATATCCCTTCGTCTTCCTGCAAATCAATATGATTCCCTAGGTCAGATTTATCCAAAGAACAATAGTAATAATAATAAGAGATCCTCGATTTCAGATAGATCAAAAACCATTTTAGCCACGCTTGCGACGCAAAATAAGAAGAATGGTTACTAGTTTTTGTATCCAAGTTGATCTTTATGGTGGAACAGATAGAATAATCAGCCAAAGTCGGCTCATCATGCCTCGAAGCTCACAGAAAACCAAGAGCAGCTATGAATGAAAAAAATATTTTGATCTTCATGCTGTGAACAATTACAGGGGTATAGAAACAATTGAATGACAACATTAAACTGAAAACTGCCCTTAAACATAAACGGAAAAGAAACACGTACAATGTGACGTAAAATAGAGGTATAGAGGGAAGAGTAAATTGCATTCAAACAAAGCCACGATTTATAACACCTAATGCAAAATATGGGGGTTTCTCAGTTATAAATTCTCTGAACAAAGCCAGCTACTTGCAGGAAATCAAAAAAGAATAGAGTGAAAAATGAAATAAGTTGCAGTTGAAGTCTATCACAAACTGGGTGAAGTGATCCTTTGGCTTATAATGAAAATTTAAAACTTATCAATAGCAAGTAGCTATCGTGGATGAAGCAAAGGTCGATACGAAAAAAGGGGTAAAAGGATAAACATGGTGTCATTTTGATGGCTGAAGATGCAGGACCAAGCTCTCAAATGAACACGGTTTCCAAGTTAACATTTGTATAAATAATCAAGGCATTATAATTTCTAGCAAACTATCATAGACTAGGTTATTCCAGGCAATACAATTAATTAGCCCTTAATTTTTTGTATTATTAAAAAAAGCAAAAAAGAAAAACAATCTGTAAACAGAAGACTATTCTGGGAAACAGTATAAAAACAATCAACCTTTACTCCGGAGGCATAAGTGCAATCTCAATCTCTTGGAGTGATTTTCCTTTTGTTTCCAGCACATTTTTCTTCACAAAAAACACAGCAAACAGACAAAAGCTTCCAAAGACTGTATACAAGACCAAGGGCCCAATTTGCTCCAGTAAACGCAGGAACAAGAGGCCAACAAAGAAATTTATAACCTGTCACAAAGACCTAACTTAATCAGCAATGCGATGACGACAAATAATGAGTTTGGATATGTGATACAAAGGGGAGACAGGAAGATGACAAAAGGAAACACCTACAAAAAAGTGTATATGCATGCTTATATACCCTTGGCTCAGATCCAAGTCTTGGAAGCTGGAACTAAAATTTACCCAGACAAATGAACTAAATTCACAAATCAACTAGAAGAAGAAAACCTAAACAATCTCAAATGTGTTGTGACGAAAAAATTCAGTAATTTGCTTTGACTGAATTGCATTAGCAGCTAATATAGTTCTTTGAATATGGAAAAATACAGCAGAACTCTTTCTATGTGGAATCAAACTTAAAATTCTTTTATCATTAATCTGGTTAGTCTACTGGAAATGCCAAGATTTTCTCCTCCAAGTTTTAATGTCTAGTTATCATCCAGAATGAGATCAATCAATCAATCAATCAATCAAATTGGAGTGATAAATTGCATAGGTGTAGACTAGGTTGTCTCAATGACCAAATAATGGAAAAATGTCTTCGGTCAGAAAAATGAAGGACAGCCATGAGAGAATTATCCATTGCCAAGATTTCTCCTCCAAATTTTACTGTCTAGTCATTATCGAAAAGATCAATCTATCAATTGAAGAGAATAAAAAAAGAAAAAAAACTAGTTGCATAAGAGTAGACTTGGCTGTCTCAATTTCCCAAAAACAAAGTCTTCGGTAAACAAAATCAAGGACAGCCATGAAAGAATTACCCAATGCACAGCCATGCAAACTGCCAGCGCCTTGGCCCTAATCCGGCCTGGCAATATTTCTGATAGGAGGAGACTAGGAACTGGACCGGCACCAAGAGAAAACATCAGCACAAACCTGCACTAGCAGTTTTGTGTTTTAAATAACAGAAATCACGAGGCTTCAAAATAATAAGTTTTCACCTGACAATCAAACAACTTAACATTCATATCTCACATGTTAGAAGATTTCCTTTAAGTGTATGCATCTCCTTTATTCCAATTTTGGTACCAATATCAACTGATGCTTAGTTATTGTATATTTCATCAAAAAAACATTCATGAATTCATGTTAAAAGAGAATTGGAGAGTCTGAAAGTAATGATCAAGTCATCATAAGCTTGGTTAATATTTTGGTTTAATCATAATGAAAAGTGGCCATCTTTTTCTCACAAGTTGTGGATTATAAGGATGACTTCTTACAGCAGCATGCCTCCAACTGATAGATATAATGCTGCAAAGCTTGACACAAATGAAGTAGCAGCAATTGCTTGAAGACCCATTGAGACTGCCTGCACAACAGGATGCATGAAGTATAGATCAAGCATATTGTCACATCTATTCTGATAATGCAAATCTGTTAAACTCATAAATTGCATATTGGTACCACAGGAATCCAGTTGCAAAAACAAAAACAGAACTCACAAACATATTGTCACATCTATTCTGATAATGCAAATCTGTAGCTTAAACTCATAAATTCCATATTGGTACCACAGGAATCCAGTTGCAAAAACAAAAACAGAACTCACAAACTGCTGGATCCTTCCTATTCTAGCATTAACTTTATGCTGTCTTCTGGTCAACGATTTACAATTCTTAAGGTTTTATTGGTCAGCACAAATGGCATCTTTTAGTCTACAGTTATTCACTCAAAATTGCCATGTAAATCCATTCTCCATGAATTGCCGAAAAAGTGGCAAAGTTATAAGGACTACTGCCTGTTATATTTGATTCATTAACTCATTATATTCACCTGTAAGATTATGATGTTACATTCCACCTTGTTGGTATCTTTTTCTATCAATTAAGAAAACTCTTACTGTTCAAGGACCCAATCACCATCTCCATCACAAACAAACACATGAATCCTGATATGATTCTATAATGCAATCAGATTTGAACCTGATGCTACGAAGTTATAACTTACACGGCCTGGTTTAAAATCCAGGTCTTGAGAGCAACTACTTCCTGGAGAATGGCAGAAGGGAATGGCTATCTCCAAATTCTGCTTCCCCGCCCCACTTAAATGGGAGAGATGACTGGAAAATGGCTTGCTTGGAAGATCAAAATATGGTTTTAATACTATTGAAACTTGTTTCATGTTTGAACTTAGAATATACTTCTATCAATCTTCATATTATAGACATACTCTTCATGAACAAACAACAGTTTTTCCACAACATTTTTTTTTTCTTACCATCCCAAAGAAGCTTCCAGTAAGTAGCACCTTTCTTCCCAATTTATCCATCATAATCATCGCAATTATTGACCCTGAAGATATTAAAAATAGAATCATAATTTGGAAGGGAAAGCCAATAATAATCCACAAGTGAATGTCTGGGAGAAAAACCATCTCTACCAAGTAAATTGCAAATTCCAACACATATGTTTGCAGAGTCTGAAGGTACACCAGCACTTTTAAAGACGGCTGATGAAAAATAGAATACAGCATTTATTCCAGATAGCTGTTGCAAGGCAAAAAGGGCAGACCCAATGAAAACCACTGCAAATGGAGAAGTCAACAGTAATTATTTGAAAGAAAACAGATGTGAAAATACAACTGCAAGTTAAAAGAGAAATGCACCTTTAAAATAACGACCAAAGAGAAACTCTGATAACCTCACTTCAACTTCATCTCCCCGGTCTGACTTTGACAATTCGATAATTGCAGATTTGACATGTGATCCTCCAAAAAGTTTCTCAAATTGGGCTTCAGCTTCAGTACTTCTTCCCTTCTGAAGTAAATTTAGGAAAATCATTACATACTAAATTGCATTCTATACAATGATTAAATGAACCATGATCACACTGAATACTCGTGATAAAGCTAAACATAGAAACCCCTATCTAGCTCTGAACTATGGTTCATTTACTGAACTTTTTGTTCTTCAGACAACTTTCCAACAATATTGATAACACTTGAATAATTATTAGAAGAAAGAAGCTTGAATGGAATATTTTTTAATATTTTGAAAAATTAACAGAACAAAAGTTAGAGTTGCAGAGAAAAAATGCCAGTGTCAATTGTTATCTACTTCTAGACTGCCCCAGCAAAAGTATTGTTGCATCGAAATTGTACTCTTTAAAATATCATGAAGGCTTGTTAACACAACATGGAAGAAGGACCAGTTGCATGAAAATAATTACAAAAAGGGTAAACTGAAGTAGATTTCAATACAATTTGAAAACTTGATCATAAAGCAATAATTTTAAACAACCAATTTTAAAAACTTTTAACTCTTTGGAGGGAAAAACTCTCTTCGAAATTTTATCATTAAAATTTCTGTTAGGAGTAACGAGTCAAAACTACAAAAAGAGGATGAAATATTGCAAAGGAAAGAAAAGGAACAAGAGTCAGCATACTACTTTCCAGCATTTAATATCCAACCATCATGTATAAAAAGGAAAGAACCTGCTTTAAAACTCAAAGGAGCTTCCTAGATTGTGAGACACAGCCTAGCTCTAAGACCACATGCTAATGAACCACTTGTCCAAAAATGTCCAACTATTAGATTATTGTCCATTATTATCTTTGCGCATATCTTTACATTATACTTGGTAATTAGCACACTCTATCTTCCCAAATAAAATAAAATAATATGTATCTTTATGAAATCTAAAATTATCAGTAGATCAAGAAGATATAATCACCAATTGTAACCTGTAACCCACATCTATTAAATTGAATTGTTTGGTATGCATAAAACAGAAGATCAGAAGACCTTTAAAAGCCAGTGAGGACTCTCAGCACAAAACTCCATAAAAACAGCGAGAATTGCAGCAGGGATGACAGAAACCCAAAAACAAATGCGCCACCTGAACAGAGCAACGAGTTAAAATAAGAAAACTAATTTGTGTTAATGCGATCACAAGCAATGCATCTTGAATGACTGAAACATATTGAAAGAATTTTTGCAGTGAACTATCTTCAACCTCCTTTCAACATTTCTTACCAACCCATAGTTTCCTTGGCTGGAATTCCAATGAGCAAAGCTCCCATAAGTCCAAGACAAGTCGAAATTTGGGTCAAACTCCCATACGTACCCCTTACATAAGCTGGTGAAACCTATTCATTACAATTATACAAGTTCTTCAATCAGTAAATGAATGAAAAAGCAAACAAAGGTAGGATCCTGATAAGTTATCTGGCAACGTAAATATCAAAATTATCATTTCTTATGCAGAAGTACCTCTGTCACATAGAGAGCCGCAACAGGTGGGCCAATTCCCATCCCAGTTCCAACAAAAAACCTCCCTAGAAGCATACCCCACAGATCTTTTGTTGTTGCACTGCAGTTTTTGTATTTGAATAACCCCATTAGAAAGAGTTTCAAACATAACAAGAGTTTGGGGAATCGAGAATGAAACAAATACAAGTCCCTATGCATACCTCATTGAAGCCCCAATTATCATTGGTAAAGCACAGAGCTGGAACGCCCTGCGGCGCCCAACACCATCCGCTATCCAGCCACTGAATATAGATCCCACAAATGCACCCCCTAGGCATGTACTCACCACCAGACCTTCAAATGAAAAGACTCCATTAGATTTTTATGTTTCTTAGGGAAGATGAAACAAAATGAACAGTCAGTTGCATGAAGTACCTTCAGCCATGGTATTCCCACTAAAGCCAAGGTCAAAAGAGATGCTTTCTAGTGTTTCATTAACTACTCTGAATTAGTAAAACAAAAAAATTAGTATATAAGGCATCCAAAATTATTAAACTTGAGCAGAAGAGCAAAAGAGAATAGAGTTAAGATGGGCACACCCAAGATGATAGCCGAATAAGAATGAAGAAATAGTTGCTACCAGCACATGCACCAAAGAATGCCTCCAGTGAGGGTTTCCAGCATCTTTAGCTGTTCCAATCGCTAAATGTCCTGCAGCCATTCGCAGGTACCAACCGCTTCATTTATCATCCACAACTTGTAAACCGATATATATAGAAATGAGTAATAATTAACAAAAAAATGCATCGGCATTAGTCTTAAAAAAATCCTTAAACTTTATTGCGTAACAAATGTTGTCCTTGCAACCACATATGTTGTCCTTGTAGCAGCTAACAAATAACTAGCACGGTGTTTGTGCTCCAAGATCATCAACTACCTCAATAAAGCTAAATTTACCATGAAAAAAAGCGAGAAACTAAAAACATGAGTAATCAAATCATTTCAAACAAAATGATTCGGATACGAAAAATCAACGCCTTGGCTCTCTCTCTCTCTCTCTCTCTCTCTCTCTCTCTCTATATATATATATATATATATATATAAGATGAAATGGCATAGCAAAAGCAAAAGTGTACAAAAGAAAAGGAGAAAAAGAGCAACTGGTGCTTCTTTTTTTATTCTAAATAAGAATATTCACGTCGCGACTGCAGTCCCCAGTATGATATATTCTTTCCTATTAGACCCAAATCACACACACACACTAATAAATAAATAAATAAATAAATATATAGAAAGAAATGATTAAAGTTAAAATACCAGAACTTTCTTCTCTATCATAGGCATTAATAAAATCCCTGGACGAAGCCCGTTTCTTAGTCACCACTGTCTCCGCATAACGCCCTCTCATTGCAAAATTTACTTTATCTACCACCTGCAAATCCAGATCAACCCCCTATTTTCATTTTAATAATACATCGTATCAATCATCCTCTCTAACTCTATTTATTAATATTAAAAAAGATTCTATTCTTTGAACAAAATCTTGTCATAAGTTGAAATAAATCCATAATACTATTAACAATAAGAGGATCTCGTTTTAGATCTCATTCTTTCGGTAATCGGAGTAATGAAAATGAAAAGGAAGCGCAGCAGAGTTTGAGAGAGGGTGTTTGTGATAAAAATGAAATGTGGGCTAAATATTTACATTCAGACGTAGAGACGGAGTGGATTTCCAGAAGAGTACCCTTCCGGGGGCTGTGATCAACAGTTATATGCGACAGCAGAGACGGAGTGGGAAGAAGAAGAAAGAAAGAGAGGTGGCTAAAATGAGCCTGCCGTTCACGGAGAGAGAGAAGGTGGGTGTCGGTTTAGGAGAAACAAGCGTTTTGACCGCGCGTGAGTAAGCTATTGCTATTGTGCGCCGGTGATGGAGATGGATGAGTAGTATAGCTGTGACATTGAGATTAGAGCTCCCTCTCCCTCGCGCACTGTTTTTTTTTTCCTAAAAAGAGAGGAAGTAAGCAGCAAGCCACTCGAGAGTGACGACACCTGGCCGTTGGTTGTTGGTGGGGAGTAGGATCTGGTGTGGCTGTGTACACGAGATGATATCTGTCCTTGTCCTCTTGTTGTTGACACGATAGCATTTGCTATAGAGAATAATAATTCAAGGTTTTTAATCACTAACGATATTTTACTGTGTATTGTAGCTGTAAAGTTATTGAATTATCCCTCATTCAAATAATATATGGTCTTGTTTGGAAGGGTATTAAAGTCTTTTTATTTTTATATGAATAGTGAAAACACCACCTTGTCTTGGAAGATCTGTTTCAAAATGCGTTTCACAACCACTGATTTAGTGTCTGTTTGGGAGTGTAGTTTAGTTATTTTTGAAAATATCTTTTTATTTATAAATATGTCAAAATGATATTTTTTTATTTTTTAAAAATTATTTTTGATATCAGCACATTAAAATTATCTAAAAACACCAAAAAAATTAATTTAAAATAAAAAATAAAAATGAAAAAAAATTATTTTTTTTCAAAAACACTTTTGAAAAGCTCTCCCAAGCACCCCTCGAGATGATTTTGTGTTATGTAAGAAGTTCTGCATTGCGGTTGAAGCAAGTTTCATGCATCGTATACTAGTTGACGAAGACGATCTTGAAGAAGATGATGAATCATGCTTCTCCACGACGTGGACTGCGATTGGGAGGAGGAAGATTTCCTGGTTGACCGCACATGACCAGTTATATTTGATTGTTTGTGACTGTTTATTTTAAAAGAAATTAAATTTTTTTATTTTTATTTTAGATTAATTTTTGTAATGTTTTTAGATTATTTTCTTGTATCGGTGTCAAAAATTATTTTTAAAAAATAAAATAAAAAATATTATTTTAATATATTTTTAAACAAAAAATATTTTAAAAAACATATCAACCAAACAGCACCAACCATGTGCAGTTTTTTTCGACCAACATTTGGCTGGCTGTGAAGCAACACGATTGCCTTGTTCACTGTGGGTGCATACGCAAATGGATGGAGAAGAGCAAACTCTGTAGGTTAGAAATTTGAAGTTTCTTAATTATTTGGCTAGGTTTTTCTTTATGCTTTTCCTTTCCTTTTCTTAATTAATTAATTAATGTTAATTTAATTTGCATTCAATTGGGTGTGGAGAATATCAAAAGAAGAAGCATAAATGGGTGTTTTGGGGAATGAGACTCTACAAACACACCTAGGACAGTGTTCTCAAGATGCACTGCTTCAATAAGCTACAAGAAAGCTAAAGATGAAATCATGTGTTCAATTTTGTATCAATCACATTTCAAATCAAATATAAGAATGTTGTTGTACAGTAAAGTAATCAAGAATGGGCATCACGTGTGAGAACACATGATATAATGAAGGATTTTAACCATCACTCCATAAATCCAAAATTTCATATCATCTTCAAGCAGGAGAAACAAATTTGTCGCGTTCAGGTTTCAGCCGTGCATCAAATTCATCTCAATTACAAAGTAATTCTACGTTTCATGGAAAAGGATCTATATATTCAGAGGGGAAAAAAGGGATGAACTTATCAGGGACTGCCAGAGGATGTAATTGATATTTGGATCTGTCAACAAATTGCAAGCAAAAGCAGTAGAAGATCACCAGATGTTTTTAGAATGGTACGAAAATGTTTGGGGAAAAGAAGGGTGAAGTAAAATACCTTGTTAACAAGCAAATTTACTTGCTCTCTGTACATTTCTTTCAGGTCTACAATATCAGCACGAAGTTCCTCCAACTAGAAATATGCAGCCACTCAGAATGTCAGGTTACAATAAATAGCACAAATTTCAATTGACTATGTTTTCCATTTAACCATATAAGAATAAGGGATAGGGCATCAAGAAATTCCACATCCATAATCACAATATGGAAATCACGATAGAAGTTGTTGCTCGAGTATATTTGTTATCAATATATTCTATCAGTATTTGCATATAGCAAGTGGCCAAATAGATTCAAAATCTGGCAAGGAATCCTCCAACACGATTACATGAAAAGAATAAAATCAGTTGAGTGTTATTTTTCCCATTTGTATTGGACAAACTTCATGCTGAAGGCTCTGCTTCACTTCATTTTTCCTAGAACTCCATTTGATTTAGTATATGCATATTTGATACAGGGCAGTTTAAAAGAAAGGAAGTGGAAAAAGAAACGAAATTCTACAGCACTCTGGTGGACAGACTGCATTTATTTTATAAGCCAACAAAAAATAAAATCCCTCCAAGGATTCTGGACTTGCTTGAACAATTTAAGAGGTTTAGCACATTTCAGTTATGCAATAAGATGTCAAGAACATCAGCAGAAAACCAGACAGTTTATTCCATGCATACCTCCTCATCACGTTCACCCATTAACTCCAGGGCAGCAGAGTGCCTTTGCCTCAGTGCATCTAGTTCTGCCTGTACACCAGGCAAAAGAGAAGACTCGGCCCGTAATTTCTCACACTGCAGCGGATCAAAACATTCATTGAACTCAATGATGTGGGAAAATAAAGTAGAACAATGATATATAGGTAATTACCTACTGCGTAAATGTGACTCACTAAAGAACATGTAGAAACTCACTTGTGATGTCATTTTGACCAACTCTTCTGCAAGAGAATCCCGGACAGATTCCATGGATGCCTGGAGCACATAAAAAATGTAAATAATTGATCAGAGCTGCACATGGAAGAAATAGAATGAATTTTAAGCATAAACCCAGATGATTGTCCATATGCAACATGTCCACACAGGATACACTCTGTGAAACTCAGCTCCAGAATGCCCAATACAGCATACAGCATACAGCATTAAGATATGTGATAATAAGTGAAACTTTAAGCATGAAATTCAAGAAAAAGCAATACATACCAAACGAGACATATATGATGCAAGTTCACCCTCTTTCTGACGAAGGGCAGATTCAAAAGCACTAGGTGTTATGCTCTTCATGTAGTAAGGACTCATGGTTGCCTCTCCAAAATTTCTCCGCTCAAAAAGATTGTCGGATGTGTCCAAAGATGCTTGCAGATAATAGCTCTCTTCCATGCTTCCCAGGCTGCTAGCAGTGGAGAGCTTTCGGGTTAAATTTCCTGCAAAATTTGTAAAATGTAAGAAGAATATGAAAGCAATAAGAGGTTAAACGGTGTAAATATCCAAAGTAAAGCACACCATTCTCAAAAGCAGAGTTGCTCCTTGCGATAGGAGTTTGATCAGATGCAGAAGTAGAATGGACATGAGCTGTCCTTTCCAAATCCAACCGAGCAGTTTTCTCTCTTTCAATTTCCTGAAACCAATCATGAGCTTAAATCATGAATCTTCCAAACAACATTACACCTTAAGTGCATATGATAAAGCAGGAAGATAGCTTTTGTTCTAATCTTTTAGAGAAATCTCCATAGCAATGACAAAATTATCGTCTACATAACCATCCAGCTTCATATGAGTTCCACATGTGGCCTACATTAATAAACTTCAAATCAGCTTCTATTATGTCTAGATCATCTTCCTGAAAGATTGAAAAGATAAGGTTCTTGCAGGTAAAATTCAATAACTGAGCGAGTACCTCAGCCCCATGGACAAAACATCAATAAGTACCCTGTCCATGGATTCATTTATTTATATATGTCAAGTTGAGCATTCACTTCTGGTATTGTCAAGACTTAAATAATGTGGATGGCAATAGAAGAAAAAGAATGGGAAGTCCAGAATAAAAACGCATGCAACCTAATTAACCATGATAGACATCAGTAGAAGGAATCCAAATGGTGATACCTGTTGAAGTAGTTCTCTGTGTGTTAGTGCATCTTGTAACTCTTCCTTGTGTTTCTGCCTCAGTTCCTTAATTTGTGCTTCAAGTTGATTGGCATGACATTCTTGAGTGTCAGCTTCCTCCTTGGCTGCAAGGTATTCCTGCCTATTTTCAGCTGCTCTGTGTCTCTCCTTCTCGAGAGATCTACTTAACTGCATTTGTTCAGTCCTGAGACAAGAAATCTGAGCATAACCAATTTCAGCTAGAATCCATCAAATAGTTCCATCACTAACAAAAAAAAATTCATAGAAAGATTATGACCTGTGCTTCAAGAACATTAATTCGAGATAATGTTTGAGACAAGCGATTATTCACAGATTGCTCTCTTTCCTCAGCAACAGCAGCTTTGGTCTCTGCTTCCTGAAAGTGTAACAACTAATAATAAATGGAGGTGTCTTTACAGGTTTCACATGCTATATCATAACAAAAAATAACAATCAGGCACCTGGAGACGGGAGTTTAGTGATCTCTCCACAGCAGCCCAGGCCTCAGCCCTTCTAGCTGTTGTTTCCTAATACCAAGTGACAAAGAGTTAAAAACAAAATAGCTTGAAACTGAGGTTCATAAGGACACCCATGGCAACTCTAAGGTCAGGAACAGAAGAAACAAAAACATGTTTGGTTGGAGAGACAGGGACATAAAAAGAATGTCCAATAGTTTTGGAGTGAATTTATACTTCCAAAACAGGAGATAAAGAAGGGACCTGTCCCTCTATCCCTACCGCCGTCGTCTTTTCTGTCCCAAGACAGTCACCAAACATTACCTAAAGATGGATGAAAATTATAAATCCACCTGCATGGCTTCAATCTGCCTTAGGAGAGGCCTTGTAGAATCAGGAACTTGAGTAATCAACTCCTCACATCGGCGCTCACTTGCCTAGAGAACACACAAAACTACACATTACAACTACAAGTAAACAGCAAATAATGCAAAAGCACTTTACAGCAGGGTAAGATAAAGTTCAACACACTTGATAGCGTTTTTGAAGATCTTCAATGTCCCTGCAAAGCATGTCCTCTCTAAAAACAGCCTATGAAACCAAAAGTCAATAAAAAACTTATGCTAGAGAGTCATTTCAAGAATATCAATAGGCACAAATCAACAATGTTAATAGAATTGAGTATAACCTGCTGCTCCTTTCTACTCAAAGTTTGCCTTAATTCTTCAAGTGCCTGAACTAGCATGGTCTCTCGTTCCTCTGCCTCTCTTAGAAGACTCTCTAATTCAGTTCTGGTCTCATTATCAGCACGTGTCTCTGCTAATGCTTCAGCCTTCTTGGATGCAGATAAAGCATCCATATAATACTCTTTCTGGGCTGAAAGCTCTGCTTGGTGTTTTTCTATTGTTTCTTGCAGCAAATTCTCTGTAGCTGTCTTGTCCTTTTTTATAATCTCTACTTTATTCTCTTCCACCTGGAAGTGGAACAGAAAAAGTTAATATTGTTGATAAAATATGGGTTGATGCCAAAACAATGACAAGAAAATGTAGATATATGAATTGAATTACATAAGAAACTCACCTAAAAAAAGGTGATTTAGCAGCAATTCACATGAAAATCATAACACGAGGAACTTAACAAAAGAAAATGATTTAATTTACAAATATGCAAAGAACATTCCTTATATTTTCGTTTATTTGCAAGCAATATGTATTATTTGTCCATTTAGATAACGTCCGAATCTAAGCAAGGCTTCAGTAACATTAAAATATTGAATGTAGAATTATATTCTAAAAAGTGCTGCATATTATCAGTGCTTAATCATCTTCTGCAAATCTGTGACAATATATCGGCGCGGAAGACTTTCAGCAAATAAAGGCCAAAAAAGTCCAGATACAATAGTCCATCTCATCATGTGAGGCGTTGTATAGCGAAAATAAAACTAAAGTTTCTCAAGTCCTAGGATTACAGACCAAACTATAGAGAAAAAGTCTCGGCTATTTTTATTGAATATGAATAATAGTCTTGATCTCCATAAAATAAACTCATCATCCCTATTTATATTAGTCCTAAAATCCCTTATAGAAAAGAATTCCTGATTAAAACTTTCCAAACTAATAAAATTGATCTAGCATTGGGATTCCTAAATAACTAATTAAATTATAAATCCTAAGCTAAGTAGAAAATAAATAATTAAAATTCGAAATTAACTAAGAAGATAATAAAAACAGGAAAACAATAATTTCAGACTTGATATTATATGTTTTCAGTTTTTTACGGATTTCTTTTCAGGCTTGACCTTGTCAATCTGATATAGGCTCTTGGGATAATTGTTTTACATCAATTTCCCCTATTTGAGAAAAACTTGTCCTCGAGCTATCTGTCAAAAATTGAACCCTTTCACCCCAAGAAACAAATACTTTGAATATAATATTGCACTTATTCACGAAGTAACATGTCTTTGACTTATGAACTTCAAAATTTAATTTAAGGTGCATGTATAATAAGGAAAAATCAATATATGATGTATACGTTCTATTCTTATGAAGTCCACTTGTAATTCCTTCCCATGTTTTTTTTACTTCAAATGTAAGTTCATCATCATTTATGTCTTCCAATACTTCAACCATTGTATTTAAAGGAATCCCAAAATAATCTTCCATAACATCTCCAGAAGATTTGTTATTAATTACCAAGTCCTCCATGTCCTTGTTTGCAAAATCATCATCAACATATAAATCTTCTTCTTCATCTCCATCGGATTCGCATAGAACATCCTCGTCATCAAATTTTTTTTGCTCATATTGACATTCAATCATGTTGGTTGATTATGTCTCTCAGGTTATAGTAGTTTGGCTTGATTTGACAAGGTCCATGACCTCCGTCAAGTTTTCTAACTAATAGAATCCATCTAGCATTAAGATTCCTGAATAGTAAAATACTAACTAAATTATAAATCCTAAGCTATGTAGGAAACAAAAAATTCTAATTCAAAATTAGCTAGAAAAATAATTTAAACGGGAAAACAGTAATTTCAAGCCTTCTATCAAATGTTTTTGGGTTTCTTTGCAGACTTCTTTTCAAGCTTGACCTTGTCAATCTAGTCCATAAAATCTTGGGATAATTGTTCTATGTCATCCTGAATTCAATGCTAACATAACAGCCAAAATGTCATGATAATATTAAGCCAAATACATAACCGTTTAGAATCAAATTACCTGAACTTTGGTCATCAAACCTTTCTTTTCTTCTTCAAGCTCTCTCATCTAAACTTAAACAAAAAAGTTAAGAAACATGCAAAACATTCCTTAGTAGAGAAAGGCAGGAGTATTGGGATTAAATATTGAAACTTCAAAGTTCAGATAATCAGTAAACCTGTTAGATACCTGAGCTCTTAATTTTCTAATAGTAGATTCTTGAACAGCCTGCTTTTTTGATAGTTCTTCACCTGGAGTTCATAGGCAAAATCTCCAAATAAGAAGAGCACATGAAACAAAAACGTCATTGCTTTGCAAACTCCATCAAACTGTTTCCTACCAGACAAAAATATTACAAATAGAGGAAACAACCCTCTTCAGTTGTTCACAAATCAAGTAGTTATGTCTCAAAACCTTAATCCTGACTAGTCCTACAAACCCTCATACTGCCAAGCTGTTCAACATGGGAAAAAAAACATAGAGTAAGAGAAATTAAGTATCTTTTCCTATGAAAGAATCAGAGTATGCAGAACCATTCATTAAACTTGAAATGTAAATGTTTGTGTGGCTATACCTTCAGCCATAACCTGGTTAATAATTTCATCCTTTTCCTTCAGAAGAGCAGCAGCATCGCTTTTTTTGTTCTGCTCTCTCTTGAGTGTATCCCTTTCCTTTGTAAGAGCATAAACCTGTAACCAAACATTCCAAGACAATTTTGATCTTGGCAGTAGAAAAATTTAAAGCAATATGATTAATTTCCTACGAGAAAAAACACTTTAAATGCACAGAAAATCTCATCAGGCTGAAACCCGGCATTTAAGTTGCAAATCTTTCATGGGAGCACAATGTACCAGGCATTGGTACTATCCAAAACTTCCAGGCTTTTAAATATCACCTGTTTTCTCAATTTAAACCATTTCTGTCTGGTAAATGATGGATATATTTTACGAGGTTGAATCCCGGGAAAAAAAACAAAAGGAGGATAAGGTATCCACCATAATATGATACAAGGAATTGGAAACAAAATAAAAACAAAACCAGACAAGATGCAACTCCAGTCTTCTGAATATGATCCATAGACTCCCTTAAGAGATTGAGTAGCTAAATGCTGTAAGAAGCCAGCAAAATCCACAAAAAAGTTGCACTGAAAGGGACAGTTCTTAATATTCTGGAACCATATATTCCAAATCATAGCAAACACTGCACAGGCATAAAACATTTTGTCCTTCCTCCTACCAAAACCCACTAAATGTATCATCAACAAATCCCCCACCCAATCCAGGGACACCCACTGATTCCAAAACAGCAAAAACATCTTCCAACACTTATCTCAAGCAACTATAGGATGTAAGAAATTACTTTGGAATCTAGTAGCTATAATAATGCAGCATGAGCACGTGTGTTGCCCATATCAAAATGAAAGGTATTGCAGATAAATGATCAAAAAATTGCACCTTTCTGGGATTATATGGAATATTTAACAGTATACATTTTTCATCAGGTTCATTAGGAGGCTAATTAGGCTTTATGCAACACAACAGGGGATGGCCTCTCCTTCACTCAATCCCTCCCCTCCCTGCTGTGAGGGGGATTTGAACCCATGGTACCATCCAAGTGACTTTGCCAGCTAAGCTAGATGTATACTGTAGACAGTATTCATGTGGTGATCAATATATGGTCAATAAGTATCAAAGCATGACATCTTAGTTATTGCATATACCTCAATTAATAACTGCTCATTCTCCACGACCAATAACTAATCATTCTCTTTTGTTAAAAAAGTGCAGAAAGAGTGTGTGTCTGCGTGCATAAGAGAAAGGCGTGTCATAATTTTCAAATTTTAGGAGCATACCTTTCTTTCAAGAGTTGAAACCCTTTGATGGTATTCCTCTCTCAAAGAATCAATTTCTGCATCACTGGATTTTCTCTGTTCCATAAAATTCAGCGTCATATTCAGTCTAGAGAGAAAGTAAAGAAAAATAATTATCTTATCAACTAATACTAATATTTGTAAAAACAAGTGGAACCAGGGATCAAAACAGAATAGAGGGGAGTGGATGAGATGAAGATGTTGTGAGTGAATACATACACACAAAAAAATGGCAGATTATTTTTTTGATAAAACCCGACTCATGCAAGTTAACATGCACATGGCAATAAATTTTTTGGGACAAATTAAGGGCTAAAGAGCAAGTACCAATGCTATAGTACTTATTATAATATAAAGTTTGCCAAACAAGGGATGTTTTACAGCTAGAAGCATAAAATTCAGAGAGTGGCTTACGCATATAGGTGCTTTAAGTAAATATACAACATCATTATCATCAAAAAAAAAATTACCATAAAAAAAGAATATTTTAAGATAAAAAAATGCAACCCATATAGAAGACATTAAGAACAACCTTTGCAACACAAACTAATTGAACTGTCCGGTTAAAATGTAATTGGCACAAACAAGATTTTCTTTAGAGAGGTACAAAAAATAACCATTTTACCTTAATGCACACATATGCACAAAGTATCAAAACCAAATTAGCTTGAATGGTTGAACAGTTAAAATTTAAACAGACCTTCAGTTCCCCAACAACAACTTTCAGGTGTTCATTTTCATTCATCAACTTCGCGATCTCATCAGCCTTTGCCTGGAAGAACATCAGAGTTAGATTTTAGTTTAACATAAAAACTCGCTCATATCATTCTCATTGCTTGTTGAAATGATCTCCACTTCTTCTGCATCATTATCTCCTTCACTATCACTTATGAAAACAGAATTACAACATATTTTAGTTTAGACAACTAGCACTAAAAATTATCAATTCTGTTCATCAAAAGTACAGTTCAAAATTTCAATAGTCTCTTCTAAACAAAAGAAGAGAAGCACAAGCCCCCATCATCATTGTGAAGATACTAATGTAGCCCTTGATGAGCAGAAAGGTGAAGGTGAAACACCTTGAGGGCTGAGTTGGTTCACTATGCCAGTACAACCATAAATTGAGAGACATGAGAGGACAAAACATTAATGAAATGTGAAGCAACGGCAGCAGGTTTGACACTCACAAATCACAGTGATATTAGTCCATCATGAACAGTGTTATGCAAACAGGAGAAAGAAAACATGCTAAAATATCATTCAAAAATAAAATAAAAAATCAAGTAACACAGAGGTTAGTTGAGCTTAGTGTAAAACAACAAGAAGACAAAAAAGAACTAATAGAAAACTGGAGAGGATCTTGCTATCCACTAAAATAAATTATAGGGCTATCACGAAGATAAGAGTGTTGAATAGACTAGTGAAATATTCTAAGAATCTGAGAAAAGATGTTCCAGTGTAATCTGATTGTGATATGTATACTGTAAAAAGCTTAGTAAAAACCAAAATTGAAAAAAAAGATTGCCAAGCATAAACATATAATGTAGTCCAATTTTGAAAATAAGAGTCACGGTGCATCAATGGGGCTCAGTTTGAAGCTTTTTTTTTCCAGCATAATATACATGTGCCATGTGGATTACCTGAGCTTGCCTTGCAGCACCTTGTAAAGCAGTTTCCATCATTTTCATCTCAGTCTTCACCTTCTCTAGTTCAAGCATGGAATCTATAGAGTCTGACATACTCAACCCTGAGCTCAGGCGTTGCTCTTTACTGCCAACTTTGCCTTCATTGACTCCCTTGTCTCCTCCTACTTTCTGATCATTGCCATCATCTGCCTTAGAAACTGATCCAGAAACCATTTCTGAAGCCTCATCTGAGGGAGAAGCAGTGGACAGGAAGAGTTCATGAGCCCTGCTACTCACTTCAGAACTAATTGGCTGTGAACTGGAAGAATCAACTGCAGCTTCAGCTTGGGTATCACTTGAAGCCTCGGCTCGGTTATCATTTGATGCTTCAGCTAGGATATCAGTTGATGCCTCACTTTGCACATCATCCAATGCCTCAGCTTGCGTATCACTTGATGCTTCAGCTTGAATAGAACTTTGTTCAACAATCTCCTCAGCTTGTGTCTCTTGTTCATCAGGGCTCTCAGTACGAAACACATCATGTGACTTGTTGTGTAAGATGGAAGCAGCCTCGACTTCATCAACCCTGGGTGCTTCTACCTTGATCTCCAATGTATCTTGATTTTCAGCATGCCCTACCTTTGAAATCTCTTTCCCCTGTAATTCATCCACTGAATCTGGTATTTTAACATCATGGACAACTGGCTCAGGAGGTTGCGAATTGGATTCGAGTTCAGCTTTGCCAGAGTCTGAAATGACAGAACATGTCATCAATTAACTTCCATGCTCACGAAGGTCAACATTCTTGCAAAGTAGTGCGATCAAACACCTATTTCTAACAAAGTAGGCATGAGCTCCAGCATTCCACAAGGCGTAACAACTAGAATATTTAAATCAGTCTACTAATCATTTTGCTTGAAAGCTGTAATAAAATAATATAAAATGAGGGGGAAACAGTCCTAGTACTAGGTAAAGTACCTTCAGTGCTGGCACTCGAATCGGATTTATCTTCGAAACCGAGTGCAGTATCGAAATTCTTCTCGATATTCTTGACGCTCTCACTGAGCTTATTCACCGCCCCTGCTAGATCAGGGAAGTTCCCTAGCGAGACTTTCCCGCTAAACCAAGCCATCTCTTGTATAACGTACCCCCGAGCACAGATTAATAACAATAAATCATCAAAAGAGAGTACCTAAAAAGAATAGCAAACACGAAGATACTATCGGAAAAAACACAAAATTGAATCTATTTCGTGATTATGGTCAGGTTTTGAATCGAATGCGATTGAATCTAACTGATTAAATTGTTGAAAATTGAAAGTTTAGCGAATGGAGAGATTTGAACATGGTTCGGGGAATGCGTTTTTGGGCTTCTTCTTGGAGATTCACATCATGGCTTTCGCTGCATACACTTAATCTGTTTTAAAATTATTAATATATTATTTAAAAAAAATTAACTATTTTTTAGATAATAATTAATTTTTTTATTAGAAATACAATAAAAAAGGGCATATGTGATTTGGTTATGGAAAAAACATGTTTAAAAGTATGATTGAGATAGTTGTTTAAAGTATTTTATTTTTAAAAATGTATCAAATAATATTTTTTTTATTTTAAAAATTATTTTAAATATCAACGCATGAAAATAATATAAAAACACTAGAAATATTTTTGAATGTCAAACAAGATAAAAATAAGTTATACAAGCTCCCACAATTCATTTAATTGTTTTCTAATAGTTTTTTTTTTTATTTTGTTGATCAAGCTCTTTTTATTTAATCCTTCTATATTTTATTTTTAAAAAATAGTTAATGGTTTAAATTCTTTGCATTTATCTAGATATGAAAGTTTTTATAGGGCATCTCCAGTGGGCATGCTATATTGAAGAGCCAAAAATAAAAAATTAATATTTTAGTATTTTTTAGTCCTTTTAGGCACTCCAGTGGGAGTGCCAAAAGGGGAGGTAAAAATTCCTCCCCCTTCCCGAGCTGCTATTTATAGCAGCTCGGGAAGTGCTGCTAAAAAAGGTGGCCCCACCTTGGGGCCACCTTTTATATATATTATAATATATATATATATAATGTAATATATATATTAGAAAATAATATAATTATATCAAAAATATTTATTTTTATTTACAAATACCTTAACAAGAGAGTAAAAATTTATATATAAAATTAATAATTATATAACTTACTCCTATTAATTATATAATCAATGTTGGAGGGTTTTTTAAAAGCATTTATTTAATTATATAACTTACTCTTATTAATTGTATAATTAATTGCATAATTAAACTACATACAAAATAATTATACTATATTTAAAATAATAAAAAATTAAATGGCTCTCCAAAATAGCTTTTACCACTGGAGCACACATCAATAAAAATGTCATTTTTACACTATTCAAAGTGCCATTTTAGAGATTTGGCACTCCAAAATAGCACTCCCCACTGGAGATGCTCAAGATTCCGAGTCATAAAGATATGTTTTGATTTGTAACATTAAAACACAATACAAAAAAAAAAAAAAAAAAAAAAAAAATCAAAATGAATAACAAAAGCAACCGGATGGCCTACCAAAAAAATTACATTTTGTTTCGTAGTTCTTGGGTTTATAAAAATAGAAGCTTGCCGGTGAAGAATGATAAATTATTTTGAGGGTGTTTGACAAGTATATTATATATATATATATATATTTTTTCAAAATTCATTTTTAATATTATCCCATCAAAACAGTTTGAAAATATAAAAAATAATTTAAAATAAAAAAATAAAAAATATTTTCAATACACAAAAACAAACTGTCGACAGTTAAAGAGGTTAACAAGCAGAAATATAGCGGAAATACACCACAGTGCTTATTTATTTTTGGGTTTTAAAAGTTTTTTAAAAACCAATAATTTTTTCTTTTCTTTAAATGAAATTTTTTTTTGATATTTTTATATTATTTTGATGTAATGATATAAAAAATAAATTTTAAAAAAATAAAAAATAAAAAATAAATACTATTTAGATATTCTTACAAGTAAAATAAACTTTAAAAATAACTACTATAATATTAATCAGCTTCTGTATAACCCATCAACTACATAAAAACAACCACTACTATAATATTAACAACAACTTTTGAAATTAATTTTTATTTTAAAATAATATATATTTTAATTTTTTCAAAATTTATTTTTAATACAAAACATCCTAATATCATAAAAAAAAAAAATCTCTTTTTTCAAAAGCTGACCAGCAAAAAAAAAAAAAAAAAACACGGCCGTCCTCTTCCACATTTCAAATCTCTCCCTCTTTCTCTCTGAATTTGAAGTGCCGATGGGTTGAAACGATAAGGAGTTTACCGTCAAAGACCATTGAGTCAGTTGAGAAATCGAGAAATGCAATTACAATGACATCATTTTCCCCGCCAGAAACGGTTGAATCGGTTGAAGGAGAAGTAGGCAAATCGGATTTCACGCCGCGAAAACTGGTTTTCACGGAGTTCGGCTTGTCTCCGGTATTCAGCGCCTCTCCGCTGCCTACGTCGCCTCAAGAGAGGCTCCTCTCGCAAACCAAGCTACATGTGCTTTGGCGTTATCCACTATCCGTCAAGTGAGCTCTCTTTAATTATCATTTTTCTGTTATTATTCACACTAGTTAATTTTATTACTAGTTGATTCGAGATGGACGTGATTAATCTTGATTTTACTCACGTTGAGATTGATAATATCATTGTTTTAGCTCTATTTGAAGTGTTTAGAAGTGATCAATTTCTTAATCAGGATTGCCGTGATTTTATGCATAAAGTTATAGAATCTTGATCACAATAAGGAATTGTTGAAATCGGAAAGCTTGATCACAATAAAGGATTGTTGAAATCGGAAAGCTCTACAGAATTTGGTTGATATATTATCTAAAATTGTCAATTTTATTCTTCGTTTTATTTACTTCTTGCAGGAAGTCAGAGTCTCCTAGAATATTTCTGCCACAGGATCGCACCAAAATAATTGATGGTACTCCAAAGAGTCATAGGCAGTGTCATTGCAAGCAATCAAAATGCTTAAAGCTGTGAGTACTCCATTTTCCGCTTCATCGTATATTTTTTTTATGAATTTACTTAGCTATCGTTCTTCGTCGTTGTCTTCTGCACCTCTATTAGGGTTCTTGTAATCCAATTTCAAAAACCTTTTGCCTTGCAAATGTTACTATTCTCATCCAATCGGATGCCTCCAAATGGATTTCCTTTACTGAATGCTGGATAACTAGCATGTGTTTTATAGTATGTAGTATTGAGTGCATTTTCTATATCCAACTAAAAACTCTCGTTCACAAATGGCAGGTACTGCGAGTGTTTTGCTTCTGGATCATATTGTGATGAATGCAGTTGTGCTAACTGTCATAATAATGTGGAGAATGAGGATGTGAGGAGAGAAGCTACTGAATGCATCCTAAAACGTAATCCAAATGCTTTTAAACCAAAAATAATTGGCAGTCCATGTACTCCTCAAGATGAAGGGGTATGTAAATTTCAGTTTTCTTGTAGAGAAAGATTTTTTTTTTTTGTTACTAAATTTCAGTTTTCAGTTTTCTTGATGGACCATTGTAAATTGCATGTATATTAAATTATTTAGATAACTTCTATCTTGCTTTTGGACAACAATTAGGATTTGCTTGTTTTACTGTGAATGTTGTATGGTGTGTTATTCAGTGCACTATCTCTTGTTTCTTTCTTTTTACTGCATCCATTAATGTGCAATTAGGCATCTTTCTAGTTTTTGAAAAAGATTATTTTGTCTGTGCCTTGATTGTTAACTGCACTGAGAATGCTTTGTTATAAATGTAGGATGCATCGACAGATGTTTTGGTAATGGCTAAACACATCAAGGGATGCCACTGTAAAAGAACTGGTTGCCTCAAAAATTATTGTGAGTGCTTTCAAGCAAACATTCTCTGCTCTGAAAATTGCAAATGTGTCAGCTGCAAAAATTGGGAAGTGAGCGAGCTAGGGATGGTTGCTACCTTGGAAAATCATTGCAAGACCAAAGCCAACATTCAGCAGGCAAATGCTAATTCATCTAATGCTATTGTATCCTCAAGCCATAGCTTCTCCCAAGAATCCAGGAAAAGAACATTTCAAGAACTATCTGATTCAAACATGAGAGATACAGAAATTCATGAGTTAACAAAACATCATTCTGTGAGTAATTTTTCACATGCTGACTCAAGTACTGTCTGTACTAGATATTTGACAAGAACATCAAGGTTGTTATTTCCATATCAGATTGATTACGAGAGCTTATTTTAAATGTTGATATGATGAAAATGATACTTTAGCAGTTAGCCTTGATTTAATGACAATGACTGTGTGCTTGGATTGCATTTACGTCTCTATAGACTTCAATTTTTTTCTTTCTATTTATATCTTGGGATATTATCATGATCTCAGTATCATGAATCTCCATCTTTATTGCCGTGTTTCTTGAATAGGCTTAGACATTTGGGATTCCCCTTACTTTCTGTATATTATCATGATCTGTGTTGACTATGGATTCCACTTACCTATCTACCACCTCATTTAAATTTTGTTTTTTGTTACACTAATCAGGTGAATCCAGTTGGAGTTTATGTTTCGATCCCTACCTTACATGCTGATTGTGTTTGTCCAATTGCTAGTTCTGCAGCACTGGGCTCTTCAAAGCCTACATACAGGTTAATATATTTGCCACTGATTCTTTTTATTTTTTTGCCACGACTATTGACAAAGTTTTATTTTTCTTAATCTCGATTTGCTAACTAGTGTTGATGATCTCTATGTCAGATCGCTCTTAGCAGATGCTATTCATCCATTGGATGCTATAGAGCTCTGCTCACTTTTGGTGGCTGTATCAGAAGCTGCAAAGTTTCTTGCTGGTATGGACTTGTGTAGATAGACCTACTTATTCTCATGAGAGGTGAAGAACTAAACATACATGCACACATTGAACACCCGAACACATGTATACCAAAAATATGTTCCAGATCGTTTCCATCTCTCTCTCTACTGAAACCAGTTATTCACTTACATAATTTATGGAATTGATTTTTGCATGGTGTGCTGTCTCAGAATCATACACTGCCAATGAACTTTATAAACAATGAACATACTGATGAGTCAGACATGTTGCTTATCAAATAGTAACAACTGAAAATTACTAAGCAAATTCATAGAAAAACCTTTTCAAGAATTTCCCATCATGTTCAAACAAGTTGTCTACATAAATGAAGGCTATTGCAAAAACCTGATATTCTAATTTCTGCTGGAGTTCTCATTCCCACCAATCTAATTTTGTTGACAAATATCTAGTTGCCAACCCAAGCTCTACCCGTTTGTACAAGCTTATTTCATTTTCTAGGTTTGCTTACATGCTCAGGTCTTGGAAGTAAATTCTATTGCATCAAATTGTAAGAGTAATGCGAGTAATGGAATTTAACACATTTTAATAATGCATTTTCTCTTTCCAGATGAACAATGCAAGGCAGAGATAAAAGGAGTAAAAGAATGCGTACAGGATTGCAAGAAAGAACCTGATATTCATCAAGTTGTGCCTCGTAACCAATATCCTGGGAGCCAAACTGATATAACAGTCATGGATAAGTCCAGATCTTGTGACATTGGCATTCAGGATGGAGGGCCGTTTTCATCTGAAGGAGATGACTTGATGCGTGACAAGAAAGACAAATTGTTCACAAGATCTGCTTCCCTAGACCAAAATCTGAATCATGGATGCAATGAAAATGTCATAAAGGAGCATGAAAGACTTGTTTTGACATGTTTAAAGGATTGTCTTGGAAAGCTCATCGCTTTTGGAACAATGGAAGGTACGGGCCTGCCCTTCAATTTTCTAAATACATACAAAAACTATCAGTTTGAAAGCTTATCAACAATGCAACATTAAAAACCCATACTCCAATAAATATAACCTCTAGAAGTCCGTCTAAGACTGGCTATAAGTAGAATCCAACAATTTGATGTTTGAGAGGAAAAACAATTTGAGAACTTTATTGAAAGTTGATAATATACATGGGGCTTTACAAGTGAGTCCAGTTTCCTATTCAACACAAGCGTCTTGTTTTTTTTCCTCGATGCTCATCAATATATATATATGTTCTCTCTCTGTTGCTGCATTCTGCAATTGACCTATAAATTAATGTGACTTTATCATTATGTTTTTTTTTTTTTTTTGCATTGCTTGGGAATTGTATTTCATCAGGGAATCGGTTCGAACATCTTAGCACTTGCAACATCAATCAAGACCTGAAACCTGGTTGAGAAAGTTGCTGCAAGACATCGTAAAATTTCATGGCAGAGATGGCCCTGAAGCATTTCGTCTTGAAGCAAGGTTTTCGCCACCTGTTGGTCACAGTCGACCAAACAAAGCTGTGTTTTTCCATCATCTCACGCACATACATACAATCAAAACAGGACAAAGTCTCCGTGAACTTCAGCCAGGATAAAAGGTAATGTAGATCGACTGAAAAAGCTGAAAAACTTAAAACATCTTTCCATCGCTGGCTCCAGTCATTAGCCTTCTGATCTAATAAAAGTAGGGAATAATCAATCTCATTGTTAGTCTTTTTTTGTCAAAAGTAAGATTCTGATTAACCCTGTGTTTCAAAAGTATTTCTAAAAAAAAAATTAAAAATTTCTATTTTTATATTTTACTTAAATTAAAAAAATAATATTTTTATATTATTTTGATGTGCTGATATCAAAAACTATTTAAAAATATATATATTTTAAAAAACAACATCAATTCCACTTCCAAATATGTACTAAATAGTATTACAATCCAACTTTTTTTTCCATGTCCTTTTTGTAGAAAAACTTTGATTTATTTTAATCAAGCCTTGTATTCTTGAGTGAATTTAAAACACGTCCCAATCAGTCTCAGAAAATGAAGCTTAAACTAAATATATTTCTACTCGTATCTAAAACACATGGGTATGAAGTTTTTATTATATTTGTAAATAATATTATTACTTTATATAAATTTTCTTTTATTTTAATTTATATATAATTGCTAGAAACCCTATAAAAAAACAATCTAAAAATCTTACTTCTGCTTTATAACTAAAGCACATATTTAAAACACGTACCACTCAGTCTAAGAAAATGAACACAGAATTGCTTGAACTTGATGCGTAGAAAACTTGGACCACCAGATTAAAATGTTGGTCAACTGGCCACTGTCACTCTTATAAATACTAGAAAGGTAAAGCTCAAAAGGAACACTCTTGACTCCATTTCAAAGCATGATTCACTGGCCTAAGATATCTTCAACCGACTTGTTAATGATCTGGAAAAGCTCCTCCCTACATGCCAAAAGACCCAAAAAAAAACATGAAATTCCTGCAAACCAAGGTATATCTTTGTAACATAAACAGCAACAGAACCCAGATAGTCATTGGTTTTACTCACCGATTGGGTTTGAGCAAAAGATATCGATATATAAACCACTGAAATGGGTGGAAAATCTTCAAGTTAGTACTATAACAGAAGACAGATGATGCTTTTTTTCTTATGAAATCATTTGGTCTGCAAACAATTGTTGCAAGAACTTGAACTTCTCTTTCATATGTTCTCGCAGTCTCAGAAAACCTTAAGTTAGAGTATATTACTTACCGAAGAATAAACGATGCCAATGAATTCTAGTGCGCTCGGGATAACAGGCAACTTGTCAACGGCCTGTGTAAAGAAAGGAAAGCACAAGTAAATAATTTGCATTCTTTATATGGTGGAAGCCAGCAAGATGATAAAGCTGTGTGCTGACATGAATATGCAGGGCGTTTACTTTCAAAGAGCTTTGCTTCAAAAAGCACGAAAATAAGGAAGACGTCGTGCAAATGGTTTCTATCTTTTCAGACTTCCCCCATAAAATTGACAGTTCTGCCAAATTATAAAACTAAATTTGTTTTTTTCTTGAAACAGTTAGAGGCACTTCTGAAACCAGAAAAGGTTAGTGCTGATCTATCACTTGATCCATGAAAAAGAAAAAGAAAACAGAGAAAACAAAACGCAGTGGATGTTTCTACTGATGAACATACAAAAACTTCAATCATCATCAGTTTCTACGGTGCTTCTTTAATTATAAAATTAAATTTGAAGGCCTTTCCCCTAAATCACTTTTGCTCTCTCTAATATTCAAAAGAATGAGTCATAAATCACCGTGATGACATTTGCCGATGCCCAAACAGCTACCAGCGCTGCAAACCCCAAGCCGACGAGAGCCGGCCGATCTTCGGAATCGTCCCACTGTTTCAGACCAATCAGTAATATATCAAAAAACCAAAACCTCTTCATGGCCAATCATCCCATGCATCGTAATAAACAAGCATTCTTTTCTATTATCAATGAGCTTGAGAAGATTTCAACTTTACAGAATATAAGAAACTACAACCACGAGGGGGAAATGATAATAAAAGAAGCTGCACAGAGATAAATGACCTAGCAGACCACATTTTGACTATGAAGAGAGCAAAATCAAAGAACAAGAGATGGGAGAGGTTAACACTCACAATGTTTTTAACAGACTTGACAATGCTGAGGGAGGTTGATGACTCGGAGCTTTCCCCGGTAGCCCTCGCAACGACAGCAACACGGTTCTGTCTCTCTACAGAGCAAAATCGTCGAGACTCAAGAAAGAATGGCAACAAAAGCACAACAAGCATCAACACGATAAGAAATTTAACTGAGTGAACCACAACAGCTTGCAGCAATGTTACAGAGACAAAACAAGTTTAATCAGCTGCTAAAATCACTAAAGAATGTAAAATCTCGAGGATAGAACACTGAATCTTCAAAAATCAAGATCCGAACAATTGAAAACTTTGCTTCCAGCTCGCCATGAATCATTTGAGATAAGAACCCATCGCTGAACAATTCCCGGTTCAGCCTGTTGTATTCAATAATTTGGCCAAATATCTGAGACTTCACCAAGACTAAGGTAAATGAAAAACAATAGCTAATTAGCCCAATTCTTGCTCTCCTATTCACTCTATTTACATTGATCGTGAGACCTTAAATCTCAAATTTTCCCCCCATTTTTCACCACGGCAACAGCATACACTACCCTTTTTCAACGATACAGGTCCCAAAAGTAGAATCTTAGTCATAATCTCAACACACACAAGCTCATCATACTCTACTTGTAACATAAAATGTTGCTAATGAACAAAACCAGGTTCTGCAAGCTACTAATTTTTTATACTGAAATAAACAAGCTGGCTTGAACAGTTGAATTACTAATCCATAATCCGTACCTTTAATGGTAGGAAGTGGGAGCTTTTGAAGAGTCCTTGAAAGGATCCTTTTACCATGGACCAACAACGGTGGAGAAGGCAAGTTTGCATGAATGGAAGCCATGGCTTCTTCCTAAAATAAAACAACAGAAAGAAAGCATCAAATTTTGAGAGGTCGGTTTCTACCAGAAAGTCCACATTTATGATATAAAGCTCAGATTATACTCCATAGTTTAAAAAAGAGATGGGTTTCAGAATTTGTACTTCCTTGATTGCAGAGAGCGAGAGAGAGGTCGAAGCGCCACCCAGATACGTCAAGGCTGTGTTTGTGGCTGGGAGCTTTTTGCCGGACCGATTTGGGTTGTGTTTTGTATAATGTTAATTATAATTTTTAAAGTGATTTTTTTATTTAAATAATTATTTTTGTTATTGTTTTAAAATTTATTTTCCATATCATTATATCAAAACAATACAATAACATATATATAATTTCAAAAATATGATATAACCGCAAAACAAACTCTAACCTAGTGAATTTTTTGCAATGCTTTTGCATGGTGTTTTTAAAAATATTTCTTAATTAAAAATAAATTACAAAAATATTTTATTTATAACATCATTACATCAAAACTATATAATGCTAATTATTTAAAATTTTATTTATTTATTTAGATACCATTATACCAAAATGATACAATAACATATATAAAAAAATTTAAAAGAAAAAATAAATATTCTTCAAAATATGATTTAACAGTAAAACAAACACTCACCCAGTGAATTCTTGATAATGCTTTTGCATGGTATTTTTAAAAAGATGTTTTATTTAAAAATACATTACAATAATATTTTATTTATAACATCATCATATTAAAACTATATAATGCTAATTATTTTTTAAAAGTATTTTTTATTTAAATAATTATTTTTACTTTTAAAAATTATTTTCAATATTATTATATCAAATGATAAAATAACACATATAAAATTATTTTAAAGAAAAAAACATTTTTAAAAATATAATTTAACTGCAAAACAAACACTAACCTAGTGAACTCTTGATAATGCTTTTGCATGGTGTTTTAAGAATATTTTTTAATTCAAAATACATTACATATTTTTTTTATAGCATCATTAAAACCCTTAAAAACACTTGTAAAAATATAAATTTGATGTTTTTTTTTTAATAAAAGGCAATTTCAAAAGCTCAAGGTTAATTATATTTTGATTTCTATAGTGTGTGTGTTTTTTCAATTCTTTCAAAAGTTTTATAGTATAGTTTATAATTCATAACACCTTTTATTCTAAAGTTTACAGAATTATCCTATATTTTATTTAATTATTAAAGAGCCATTGGAATATACATATTGCAATTTTGACCTCAAACATATAATTATTATTTTTTCATTAAACTAATGTTATAACTTTGCCAAAAATTATAAAAGAGCTAAATTTTTCATAGTAGTTTCTAATCAAGCACTTCATTTATAATACAAAATCAACCTCTTAATTTAACTTATTTTTTATTTTGTTCTTTTATGCATTGAATGAAAAAGGCAAAAGTCATGGGTAAGCCATATTTATTGTGTTTGGATCAAAAGTTATTTTTTATTAGAAAAAAACACATGCATTGTTAACATATTTAGCATCAAGAAATATTTTAATTATGAGCTAAGAAGTTGTCACTTGAATTCAAAAAAACTAATTAAAAAATCATATGCATCAATAAATATTAAAAAGAGTTGTTAATACTAACTAAAAAATAAATCGAATGATATATAAATGTAGATCAAGATATTTGGTCTTATGAGCGGGGAGCTATTTAAAGTTTTTTTATTTAATTATATGTCAAAAGAAACATTTTTTTTTTTGTTAGAAAACTAATAATTTATATTCTACTGAAACAAAATCATTTCTAGAATAATTCCTCCATTTTCTCAATAAAATATTTTTATCTACAACAAATAATTTATTTTTGTGTTATACTCCTTATTTGATAACATCTAAAAGCCGTTAGAATAAATATATATAAAAAAGGATTATGAAAAAAAAAGGTAGATCTTTGATAAATACGCATTTATCATTTTTACACTTACTTTGGCCATTTTTTACCATAATATATTTTTTTAAAAAAAAAACTTATCACATTAATGACAACTAGTTTTAATAATAAAATAATGTTTTGATATTAAAAAAATACAATAACAATACACCGCTTACATTTTGTTGCAAAGAACTTTTTGGAAATTATTTACACAATAATAAAAATAGACATGCATATTAAAAAAAATTAAGAAACAATAACAAAATCATGATAGGTTATAAAATGAACACTTCATAATATTATAAAAACATTATATAATCTTATTAAAGAAGAAGTAAAAACTAAATATATTTATAATTATTTTATTAATGAATCTTAGTTAAAAAAAATAAAAAAAATACCATAAATACCCTTTTTTCTAAAAGATGCATGAGAACTAGATTTGGGTTGGACAATGTCTAGTCTACAACAAAGAATACCAAACACATAAAAGCCTCCAAGATAGGACCACATGCCTAAAAATTATATGAATATAAATAAAGTATATAACACATCATTTGTTGGTAGGATTCCAACCATATAAGATGATAAAAAAAAAAAAAGTCAAGCTCTCACCACTTGGACACAAAAAACTCATCCTAACTTTTAATAACTCAAAAAACCTTTTTTTTTTCCTTGAAAACAACAAAGAAACACCCAAAAAACCTTAATGAACATATATCTAACCTCAAACCAACTTTTCATCAGTAAAAAATTAAAAATCTCATCTCAAATACAAAACTTTCTTGAGTTTATATCCATCTTTTCTAATAAAATAGAGGATAAATATTCAGGAAATATAAACATCCATCTGATGTACTGCCCAATTCTTCGCGGCGGCCACAGCAAGAAATACTCGTACGGTAACCATTTTTGCGACAGGCGCAAAAGTTTCCGTGTAGTCAAGGCCTTCAGTCTGATGATTGCCCAGAATGACTAGGCGAGCCTTCAATCGCTCAATAGTGCCATCGGAATTATATTTAATCTTGTATACCCATTTGCATCCCAAAGCTTTCTTCCCAGCTGGTAGACTCTGAACATCCCAGGTTTCATTATTTTCGAGCGCGGAAATTTCATGCTGCATAGCATCTCTCCAACCTTTGTGTCTTACTGCCTCCGAATATGACACTGGTTCACGCTCAGTGGTAATAGCTGCAAGAAAATGTCGGTGTCGTATAGAAAATTTATCACAATTCACATAGTGTGCTATAGGATAGGGTGTACCTGGAGAATGCAGTGGGACGGGTGGCGAGAGAGATGGACTCTTTTGAATGGTGTTGGTGACATAATCATGAAGTCGAATGGAGGGATACCGCTGACGCTGTCCTCTCCCCAATGGATTAACTTCTTCTTCTTCTTCTTCTATAGTAACCTCTTCTTCTGGAGCAATAGTTTGAACTGACTCAGAAGGTAAATGATCTAACTCCAGCATATCCTCGGGCACAAGATCATGGGCCTCGTCAGTAGCGGTGAGAGCCAAATCGGTAGTGGAAGGCCCATCAGTAATTTTAGCAAAAGGAAAAACATCTTCTGAAAACACAACATCCCGGGAGACAAAAAAATCCTGTCTTTCCAAATCATACAAGCGCCATCCCTTCTTCCCATAGGGATAACCAACAAAAATACACCGACGGCTTCTACTTGCCATTTTATCCCCCGTCTTCTCATGTGCATAACATAAAGACCCCAAGACGCGTAGGTGATTATAAGATGGTTCCATCCCATGTAAAACTCGATATGGTGTGTTTCCATCCAAGGTCAAGGAAGGAGTCCTATTGATCAAATATCCAGCAGTCAATACACACTCTCCCCAAAATTTAATCGGAAGAGAACCTTGAAATCGCAGAGCGCGAGCTACATTCAAAATATGTTGATGTTTTCTCTCAACACGCCCATTTTGCTGTGGAGTGCCTGTACAAGAGGTCTGAAAAATAATTCCTTGATCAAAGAAATACGATTTCAGACATGTAAATTCTGTCCCGTTATCACTCCGGAAAATTTTGACTTTCCGAGCAAATTGCCTCTCAACCATGGCAAAAAATCTTTTAAGCATACTAGACACTTCTGTCTTGTCAACAAGCAAATAAATCCATACAGCGCGGGAAAAATCATCAACAATAGTTAAAAAATACGAGGCACCACATGAAGAAACCGTTCTATATGGTCCCCATAAATCACAATGAACCAGTTCAAAAATATCCAAAGTCTTATTTTCGCTAACAGAAAATTTATCTCTCCTCTGTTTTGCTCTTTGACAAACATCACAATTTTTATTCAAACTATTTTCCTGGTTGCTAGAATTAACCTCGGGAACTAACTTTGTTATTCGCAGTGAAGGATGCCCCAGTCGCTGATGCCAAAGATCCAGAGACGCTTTATTACTGATCTTCATTGCATTAATCCGCGGTATCCCTTTGAAATAGTAGAGTCCATCTCGTCTCTCACCCGCACCAATCAGCATCCTCGAAGTGTGGCCCTGTATAACACACAATTTTTTAGTGAAAAGTACAAAACAATCATACTGATCAATTAATTGCGTCACAGAAATTAAATTGCAAGTAAGTCCTGGCACATAAAGGACATTTTCAAGACACAAATATCCGTCAACAACCGTCGTTCCCTCTTTGACCGCCAAAGCACTACTTCCATCTGGTAATCCAACCGGACACTGATCAATTATTTTTAAATCAGTCAGTTCCTCAATTGACCCGGTCATGTGGTTTGAAGCTCCGGTGTCTAATATCCAAACCGAACCAGTATTTGACCCGATTAAAGGTTTAAGCTTACCGGTCATTTTATCTATAATTTCCTTCGGCTCACCCAAAATCACTCTCAATTTTGCCCACTGCTCGTCGCTCAAGCCTGGGAACGACGAGCCACCTCCTTCGGCTGCGACAGAGCTTGAACCTCCGGTGGTCTGTGCAGCGTTGGCACGGTGGTTTCCCTTGTGACCTCGGCCTCCTCCTCTGCCACCGGAGTACCCTCTTCCACGGCCACCTTCTCTTCTCTCCTCTCCCCTGGGTCTGTCACCCCACCACTCGGGATAGCCTTTAAGGGCAAAACAAGTGTCTTCCCCATGTCCAGTCTTGTGACAGTATGAACACACCCCCTTCTCTCTCCCGTCGGTCATCCCTGTCACCCGAGTTATGGACCCTTGCTGTCGACCGTGAGTTCGACCCATAAAAGCCACAAAATCCCCTTGTTCTTCTCTGCCCCGAGTCATCCCTTTCACCTGCTCTTCTTGAGTGAGGATGGAGTACACTTTGTGCAGCCCCGGCAATGGGTCTTGCGCCAAAATGTTCGATCGAGTTGTCCCGAACCGCTGTTCATCGAGACCCATGAGGAACAGGTGCACCTTCTCTTCCTCTCTTCTCTTTTCCAGTATTGAACCTAGATTACAAGTGCATTTTCCACATTTGCACGCGGGCAATTGCTCAAAATTGCCCAGCTCATCCCACAATTTCTTCAATTTCCCATAGTAATCCATAATAGACATTTCCTTTTGTTTGCAATCAGCCAATTGAGACCTTAATTGCTGAATTCGGGGTCCATTGGTGATGCTGAATCGGTCCTTGATGTCCAACCATAAATCCCGTGCAATCTCTACATGGGAGATGGTTGATCGGAGTGTGGATTCGATAGTGTTTCGAATCTAGGACACCAACAGTGAGTTGATTGTCCACCAGTCTTCACAATCTTCTGATTCTTCACTGGGTTGTTCAATTGACCCGTCGATGAACCCGAATTTCTTTCGGGCTCTCAAGGCTGTTCGGAATGAACGTGCCCACTCTTCATAATTGTCCCCCTTCAATTGGACTTGAGTAATTGTCAATCCGGGATTATCAAGAGATGTAATGTCGTATGGTGAGATTGTTTTTCGATTCTCACCGGAGACACTCTTGCTCCCGGAACCGGACATGGATTCTGCCATGTATGCTGCTTGATTGTGTGTTTTGTTTCAATTGTTTTGTTGCTCTGATACCATGATAAAACAAAGGAACAATGAAACAGTGGAGAAGGAATGTTGCAGCCCAAAAACCTTAGGTCTGCCGTGAGTATCATTAGGTTTATATATAATGTTCAGTGTATTACAATTTAATCCCATAATAATGACTAAATGTCTAATTACATGCCTAAGGTTATTTACATTCCATAATAGGAAATATTTCAATCCTTTGGTATTCCATAATACATTATTTGATAATTTTAACACCTTTTTAACAAAGAACTTATCTAAGTTTAAGATGGCTAGGTATATAAAATATTTTTATTGTCACTTCTTGAAGTTCAATCCATTGAACTCTTCAGGTTTCTTAGCATGTGCCATGTAAACTTCGCATCTGGATGGCCACTCCTTATTCCTGTAGTCGGTATTTTTCAAGATAACCACGACGGAGCTTAGCTACACCCCAGCCTAATAATCTCCGTAGTGGTTGTTGTAACCTGTGATGATAGCAAAAAATGACCTGGTCGTATTGTATTTGATGAACGGGCTTTCAATTTATCCTCCTGCAGGCATAATTTCTTCGCCACCTTGATTGAATACATGATTGATTGTGGCTTGAAACTCCATTCTTAGTATCATACTTGTTAATGAATTATTTTATTTAAAAGCTTAAGCTGTTAGGTGAAACTTCAGAATAAGAATTTATATTATTTTCTAACACACTTTCTCAAGTAAAAACTCTTTGGACTTGAAACTCACACAGACCCGCACTATCCTGTGCTTGATTTTTATCAAATAGAATGGGGTGATGAGATTCAAACTCATAACTGTTGGATCAACAACGCTCTGATACCATGTTAAAGAGCCATCTCACCTAAAAGTTTAAGCTATTAGGTGAGGCTGCAGAATATGATTTATATTATTCTCTAACAATACTATATGATGTTGTGTGCCTCTAAAAGACGTGACGCGATGACAAAGGGCTTGAGATTTGCACAGAAGATCTTGAGTTCGAGTCAGAGTGTACATCTCTTGACCTACAAAATATGCTTTTCTATAATGGAGTTTCTATAATGGAGAAAGAAAAAGAAAAAGAAAAAGAGGCAGTGTGTGAAACGAACCGAATTAAGGATGGTTTCCTGGACTTGCCAGATCAAGCACAGTATCATGTCCCTGTTGCTTTTATTCATCACTTTTGCTGTCGGTGCAAACTACACAAGTACTGGATCCATGCTTGTTGCTCAATCTAAGCATGGCCGGCTCCGGTAATTGCAATTTGTTTTTATCCATCGTTGTCAGCTGATCTCAGTAATGGTGTCCTTGTGTCTGGGTTGCACGCTAAAGTAACTTCTCATACAAGTGTTTGGTGGTTCGTTCATGCCTCTGTGCGGATAAGATCACAGAACGATTGGTCATAGTATTTAGGTTCAAAACAGTGTTTCATGATCTTATAAAAAAAAAAAACTATTTTTGTAAGAATCCAACAACTGGCATTGCTACAGCAAGTGACATGCATTGACGATGCATTCTTGAATTGAGTAGTCGTGGACTGGTAGTTATGCTTGAACTACTAAACAAGATGCACGTTTGGTATATGATGCTGATGAGTTCTTAGTTTTAATTGATGATCTGATGAATTTTATATCAGAGAATAATATAAATTATATTTTATTTAATAGTTTAAGTTTTTAGATAGGTTGAGTTATTGACATGGTATCAGTGTTAGAAAATAATATAAATCATATTCTGGAGCCTCAACTAACAGCTTAAGTTTTTAGGTGAGATGATTTCTTAACAATCAGAACCTTATTAATCCGAGTTTAAATCTCACAACTTTTACTCTACTTGATAAAAATTAATCACAATATACTATAAGCTTACTTAACGATTTAGATTTTTAGATGAGATGGTTCTGTTAAGGAACCATCTCATCTAAAAGGTTAAGTGATAAAACAATGAACAATGCAAAACCTTAGAGAATAAAACCTTAGATGATTCCACCAGTCTTCCCAATCTTCTGATTCTTCACCGGGTCGTTCAATTGACCCGTCGATGAACCCGAATTTTTTTCGGGCTCTCAAGGCTGTTCGGAACGAACGTGCCCACTCTTCATAATTGTCCCCCTTCAATTGGACTTGAGTAATCGTCAATCCAGGATTATCAAGAGATGTAATGTCATATGGTGAAATCGTTTTTCGATTCTCACCAGATACACTCTTGCTCCCGGACATGGACTCTGCCATGTATGCTGCTTGATTGTGTGTTTAATTTCGATTGTTTTATTGCTCTGATACCATGATAAAACAATGAACAATGCAAAACCTTAGAGAAGGAATACTGCAACCAGAAAACCTTATGTTCTGCCGTCTATGTCATTAGGGTTTTATAATCTAAGTGTATACAATTTGATCCCATAATAAATGCTAAATGCCTAATTACATGCCTAAGGTTATTCACATTCCATAATGGGAAATATTACAAGCCTAAGGTTATTCACATTCCATAATGGGAAATATTACAATTTAGGTATTCCATAGTATTAAGCTATTAGATAAAACTTCAAGATTTAATTTATATTATTCTCTAATACACACTCTCAAGTGAAAGTTTTTTGGGCTAGAAACTTGCAAAAACCTACACTAACTGGTATTTGATTTTTATCAAATAGATGGAGATGATGAGATTTGAGTTCATGACCGCTAGATCAACAAAGTTTTAAAACTATCTCATCTAAAAATTTAAACTATTAATTAAAATTTTATAATATAATTTATATTATTCTATAATATCAGAATTAACCATGATGATAACGAGAGTGAGATGGATGAAAGAGATGCTAAATTTCGTAAACGGAAGTTCAATAACGAAGAATAGACAAGTAGAGGTGGAGAATCTAATCAATCTCGGAGAATCAGTGACATCAAAGTGTAAAAGCTTAAATAAAGACCACCTATGACAGCCCTGCTCCATGAAAATCTGTCAGCAGAAACCTCGCCTGACACTATACGGTGCTGTCGCTTTCCAGACCAGCAACCACCAGAAACCACCGTATATTTCATCTACTCTTCAACAACTAACCGTCTCCAAAAGATCGATGGATAGAAACTAGCAGCCATGGCGGCCTCTTTATAATGGAAGCCACCACCAGATCCATGTTCATCGAGCTGAGCCGCCAGTCTGTCAAGGCGTCCTTATTTGACTCGATTATCAATACGACAGCATCCCGATGTGGATTTCCTGGTCCCAGTGGCTGCGCCGGTGCGGTTCCATGCAGAGAGAGAGAGAGAGAGAGGCAACTGAAAGTTTACGAGACAGTGATGGCCATGAAGAATCTTGCCAGAACATAATCCATTTCTTGAATCAAAATTCATTCTAATACAGACATGTGCTGTTTATAATTATAAAAAATCTATTCCTTTCCTGCGTTCTTCATGAATCTGCAGTCGCCTGTTTTGAAATGTTTTATATTATTTTTAAAATTGATTTTCATTTAAAAATATATTTTTTTATTTTTTTAAATATTTTTAAAACACAATGATAAACAAAGTATTATTCGAGATTTTCAAATATCTAGCTAATAAAAACTGAATACTAGCCATTCATCCATACAAGAGTTTGGAGAACAAGAGATAGAGTTGAAATTAAGCTATTAGCTAAATATTTGTATTTTTAAAAAAGAAATTGATTTTTCAACATGTTTTTGTACATATATTTTTTTAAAATGTAAATCAAAAGGCTTATCTATAAATGTAATCAAATAAATTGGAAATCATGTATATTTATGAATGAAAAAAAAGTCATTGACAATAAATAAAGATAAAAAAAAATTAAGAGATTTGAATGCATCAAGGTATTTTGTTAGGATTGAGAGAGTTTGCAGAATTGAAAGAAGAATTAGTTTAGAGAAGGGAAGAGAGAAAAGAGAGGGAAACTGAAATTTGAAATTTAAAATTGTATTGTATTGAATTCTGTTTTGAATGCATTTGCTGTGTGTGCACTTCTCTATTTATACACATTACATTACTCTAGAATATTCTTCTATACTCTAACATATTTAACCTCACAACATGGATCAAATGATTGAAAAATAAAAGATTGAGTTTGTCCATTCTATGTTTTTTCTTTTAAAAAGTTAGACGTTGCATTATCTAATTTTTAGAATATTAATTCAAAAAAAAATTTAGTTCAAATCTAAAATAAAATTATTTAGAATTGTGTAATTTAATTTATAAAAAAACACAATAAAATGATATTTCTAAACAAAATTATGAACATGTAAAATATTAAAGAATTTAATTATCAACCTCGCAAGATTATTACATTCTTTGATTGCTCTTAAATTTTAACATAATATATATAAATATATCAAAAGACTCATCGTAAAATTACATTTCAATCTAACGTTCGGATTAAGAGATAAGATTGAAATTAAAATTATTCATTATTTAAAAAAACACTATTTAGCCAAAAAATAACAAGCAGAATGAAACTGAAATATGCTGGCTGGAATTTGGACAGAATTTCCGGAACATACCATAATTTTAAACAAAATAAAAACTACGCAATTTCATCTCATTTTTTTAATTAGTACAAAATATTTCGATAATTTCATCTTAAATGAAACGAAATTAACAACCGTGGTGTTATCTTTTCAGCTTGCTAGCTATATACAAGGACCTCCCCTCTTTTTTTTTTTTTTTTTCTTTTTCCTTTGTGAAAGCAGCTGATGCACTCTTTGCTATGCCTGTCTTTGTTTCGACGAGGCTTTCAAACCTTTCCTTGCGTCAATTCATCATTCTAACTTCACCTTTCCCACCTTAAAGCATCAGAATCCCCACCCTTTCCCCACCTTTTCTCCCAGAATTTTCAAAACCCTCATCATCATTTTGTTTCTTGTTTTCGGGACGCCCTTGATTTGATTCATAAGAAACCTCGAAAACGGAGCCGTTTGGGACGCTTGCTTGCGAGGTTCCTCTCTCTCTCTCTCTCTGAAAAGCAGCAGGAAAGAAATCCGAAAGGAGCATCCACTCAATTAATATTGTTTTTATTAGGTTCATTCCACATCACGTGATAGCTTTGCATCATCTACCATTCCCAACAAACAGCAAACGAAAATGGAAGCAGAAAATTCAACAGCTGGGATTATTGACAGGTGATTTGAAGAATGGTGGATGATCGGCTCCCAATCATAACATATAAGACACCAAAACTTTAATTATGGAAGATGATGGCTAATAATGGCAATCTATTCAGGTCAAAGGTTAGCTGATGGGAGAGATTACAAAGACTTGGTAAAAGCAATCTCCTTGACAGGGCATGCACAGGGATGGATCAGGGATGGAGTCCATCATTGCCGCCATGGTTGCCGCCCGGCCATTTTCTAAAAACAAAAAAGAAAGAAGATTCAGCAACAAACAATGATATCCGTCGGTCAAACACCGCAATTATTTATCTTTACTGCTGGCTCAGTCGTGAAATTGAAAATGGTAAAGAGAGGGAGTGGTAAGTAATCAATGTGATTCTCCACAGTAGTAGTAGTAGTTGTTGCTGTTACTTTTGGCTTTAGTAAAGTTTTGGAATGACGGTTGATGTTATTTTTATAATTATTTTTTATTTAAAAATATTATTTTTGATATTAATTAACACAAATGATACAAAAATATGAAAAAAAAAAATCAATTTAGTGCATGTTAGTTATGGATGTTTTTAAAAGTGTTTATCGTTCAAAAATACATCAAAATTATATTTTTTTTTATTTTTTAAAAATTATTTATGATATCAGTCCATCAAAATAATCTAAAAAAATATTTTTTAATTTAAGATAAAAATAAAAATTATTTTTATTTTTTAGATGATATGCTTCCTGGCTCGCCGCCAACTACTAAAGCCGGCCGGGTTATCCGCCCCCCAGCCAATCAGCTTTCTCAGACCTCACTTTCTTAGTGCCTGTTTGGGGTTGTGGTGCGATCTGCGATTGCAGATCGCACCACAACTTAGGTGTTTGGTAAGTGCCAAAAGCCGGTGAAACAGGTGGGTCCCACGGCCAGTTTTTATGTTAAACGGCGTTCGAAAAAAAACTCATTTTTGGTACTTATTTCTTGCCGATTTGTAACTACACTGTTTGCGTTTTATACCTCCGATTGCGAGAACCCGTGAATGACCACCAGGGCATCTTTCTATTCCACCCGTGATACACTGATGCAGGGTATCTTCTTTGCACAGCCCCTGCATCTTATCTTCACAGCCCTCTCTCCCAAAATCTTATCTTCTTCAACCCAAAAATCTGCACAATACCTTATCCCACAGCCCCTTCTCTGGTCTTCTTTTAAGCACCCGTTTGTCTCCTTCTCTGCACAAAACCAAAAAGATTGGCTTTCTTCTCGCACCCACATCCTTCTCTGCACCCACAGCTCCTTCTCTGCACCCACAGCCACAACCGAAGCCTTCACCCAGCCACAACCTTCTGCACGAAACTACTCCCTTCTGCTTCTCTTTCTCTTCTGCACAAAGCCCCCCTTCTCCCTTCGCCCTTCTCTTCTTCTCCTCTGCAGCCACGCCCTTCTCTTCTAAATTAGAACTAAATTAAACGCAACACGCTAGTTGATAAATACTAGGAGATGCTGTTTATCTACCAGGTACACTGGTAGATAAGAATTGTCCTCTGGATAAGGATAATAAATGCGTTTTTAGAAGTTATATATATATATATATATATATATATATATATATATATATATATATATATATATATATATATATATATATATATATATATTTATATATGACAAATTTACATAACAAAATTATAATTACATAATTTTAATTTTGTATAATAATAATCTATTAAATTTGTATAAAATTAATCTATTAGTCAGTTTAAAAAAATAATAATACATTTTATTGTTATGATTATTAATCTACAAAATTTAAAAAATAATTAATCTATTACTCATTTTATTGTTTTTTCATTAATTACTAATTACATTATATTATTATAATAAATGAAATTTACAATATATATATATATACCCTTTACAGTAATTTCACAAGTTATAAGCAATATGAAAAGTTTGGTAACCAAACACCCAAACCTGCTTTTTTTCCAACCTCCAACTCAACCACAGTTTTAACCAAACACTTAACTGCTTATTTTACACCACAGTAAAAGCGCTTTTTTTGAAACTGTTTTTTTTCAACCGCAATCGCAAAAGCAAAAGCAATGCCAAACACACCCTTAATCGGAAATCTTCAGGCTCTTCATTTCATTGCGGAAATTACTTTAGTGGTTTTTCCCCAGGTAAAAAGTCCCCCCTCACCCACCTTTTTTTTGTCTTTTTTTTCTGGTAAAATTCTACGTGCTTGTTTTCGAGATAGTGTCCGGGTTATTTTTTAAAATATATTAAAATAATATGTTTTTAATTTTAAAAAAAATTATTTTAAATATCATCATAATTTAATAATACTAGAAAATAAAATTTAATTTAAAGTAAAAAAAATATTTTTTCCCAAACACTCCTTAATTACCACATTTTTCTTTTTTGTATTTTACCAGGAAAAAAATAATTTCAAATAAAATGTTTTATCCAACATTATCATTATATATATATATATATATATATATATATATATATATATATATATATATATATATATTGTGGATTCGAGAAAACTCCATTCTTTTTAGATATTTTTTGTGGATATAGGTTAAGCGAGTACAATTTTGATTGTCACGGGCTCTTACAAGGTGAGCACATCTTAACTCGAACCTGATAACTACAAGACAGATCTCAAGTTCTTTGCAACCACGTTACGTCACTTAGAGATATTATCATATATAGATAAAATAAATTAGGAGACAAATCTCGGTAATATTTTATTATTTATTTTTTAGATTATTTTGAAGAAATAAAAGATCATGATTTATTAAAAAAAATCCTCACCCTGCAAATAAAAAACCTGTAATTATCCTAAATTAAAAAAAAAAAAAAAAAGTTTGAAGAGTAGGAAATTGTTTTATATACGTGTCTAAAACAATAGGATGAAGAGAGGGGGTGGGTGGGTTATCCAAATCAGAAAAAAAAGAATTAAAAAAAACTTGAAAAGCTTGGAGCCAAATTCATTAATTCTCTAAATCCTGAATATAAATGATGCGAAGACACCCTATATTATACACTAGTATTATTCTATTATTATTTTCACCAGCACAAGAAGGCAAGGAAACTGGATACAGCTACACCTTACACTAATATGGCTCCGCTCGGCTTGCCTACTAGTCGTCTAGTACTGCTAGTATTTTACTATTTTGTCCCCCCCCTCCCTGTGCGGAAGAAATTGCGAGAGAAAATATATTAAGAGAGAAAAATGATGAGCATATATAAATTAATAATAATAATAATAATAATATCAAGTTCGGTTCTTAATCTTTTGATTGTTATATATTTTATTTTGAATTATTTTTTTCATTTTTACCTGTAGAATTTTATTTTTAAACTAACTTTTGTTCGTATTCTTTTAATTGTTATTTGTTTTTATCTTAAACGTTTCTTAATTAATTTTTTCTTATCTATTGCTCTTTATTTTTTATTGATAATTATTTTATTTAAATTATTTATTAAATTATTTTATTTCAATTTAAACATCCATTAATTTTTATATGTGTTATAATGGGTCTCTATTTTTTAATTTTTATTTGAGATAATTTATAAAGATGATCTTTTTTTTTTTTTCAATTTCATCATCTTTCAACCTTTTCATTTGTTAAATTTTCTCTCTATTCTCTTAATAAACTTGAAAAAAACTAAATTATGGATTAGCTAACTAGTTCACAAAGAAAGCTGGTTGTTAAATCACATACATAAATAAATAAATAAATAAACAATGTTTTTATTATATTACAAACTTTGCTTGTGTTCCGACTAAGTTTTCTTGGAATTGTAAATATCAATTATGCATTAACATTAACAAAAAATATAAAATAGAATAATGTTTTACTGGTTGTGTTAATGTCCAAACTTTTTATTTTTTTTTATTTTTTCAAAAACTCAAGTAAATGAGTGGAAATTAACTTGATAGCTGAGGTCTAAGCCACAGCTAAGCTGAAATTAAGCCACCATGTAGATACTTGGAAACTGAAAATACCGTTGGAAAGCGTAGATTCATTCAACTGCTTAAAGTTAGTTGGAGGTCCGCAGATTCCACTCAGAGCATTATCTAACAGTCAACTCCTACCAGCCTTCACTCTCTCTACAAGATCACCTTCGTTTTGTTTTTATATCCTTAAATCAGCCACCCCCACCTCTCTCTCTCTCTCTCTCTCTCTCTACCCAGAAATTTTATTGCGCTGCCTCGCTCCTTAAAACCACCGTTTCATCGTCGATTGATCGAAGAACAGCCTCTCTCAGACTGGCCATGGGAGTCGACATGTCTAATCCTCATCACATCAAAGACTTCTTCGCCTCTCCCGCTCTTTCTCTCAGTCTTGTAATTTCCCTTCAACCACTACTCTTCTCTTTCAATATCTTCTTAATTTGATGTTTGTTTTTTCCTTTTCTTTTTCTCTAATTCACTGGTTTTTTCTTTCCGTTTGTGCTTTCCGGCTAGCTACCATCTTCAAATCCCACCACTATATATATATATATATATATATATATGAAAAGGGAAATCTTTTATTTGGTTGATCGATGTGTATGCTGATTTCATAAATAAAATCCCTCGTGCATGACTACATATGTCTGTGTGTGTGTGTATACATACACACATATGCATGGATGATGTAATTAACTCTATGTTTAATTAAGTACCCTTGTGAGGTCTTTGTTTCTAAACATCCCTGTGGTTTTATATATTGTTGAAGGCTGGAATATTCCGGGGAGCAAATGTGGGTCAAGCGGAAGCAGCGGCGAGCATGGAGGTGGAGGAGGGAAGCGGCGGAGGAGGAGGAAGAAGAGAAGAAACGTTGGAAATCAGCAGTGAGAACTCAGGGCCTATGAGATCAAAATCAGATGATGATTTTGAAGGTGAAGGGGAGCATGATCACGAGGAGGAGGAGGACGGCGACAACAAAAACAAGAAGAGAAAAAGAAAGAAATACCACAGACATACCGCTGAGCAAATCAGAGAAATGGAAGCGTATGTATTTTTTTCCTCCTATATTCTGTACGTATACGGTGACGATATGCTCGCGAAGCTTGAGAAAAAGCACATCAATGGCAGATAAGATCAAGATTGTACAGCTAAAACGATGGCTCAGAAAGTTAATTTTCCATGTTTTACATGTTCAACAGTGCTTCTGTGTCATCGTCGAAGAGGAATTAATTAACACAGAGATTCCTAATTTTAATCAACTTGTTAATTAACAAATGTTATATCTTGATTTGTTTATGTTATGTATCAAAGAGGACGAATCAAATGAATTAATGATTAATTTCCAGGCTGTTCAAAGAGTCTCCTCATCCAGATGAGAAGCAGAGGCAGGAATTGAGCAAGCAACTTGGCCTGGCTCCTACTCAAGTCAAGTTTTGGTTCCAAAATCGCCGCACTCAAATCAAGGTATGCATGCAGGAGAGATCAAATTAAATTCTCTAATTCTAATTGGAATAATTTTGTATATTAATATTTAATAGTTATCTTGCTGAAGAATAATATAAATTATATTCTGGGACTTCACTTAACAGCTTAAGTTTTTAAATAAGATGGTTCTTTAATATGGTATCAGAATCTTGTTGACTCAGCAGTCACGAGTTTAAATTTTACCACCCCATTTTATTTGATAAAAAAATCAAGCACAAGATAATGTGAGAATATAAATCATATTCTGAAATCTCACGTAATAACTTAATCTCTTAGATAAGATGATTCCTTGACTAACAATATGTTGTTAATTGTATTGCAGACCATACAGGAGCGCCATGAAAACTCTCTGTTGAAATCGGAAATGGATAAACTCCGAGAAGACAACAAAAGAATGAGGGAGAGCATCAAAAAAGCTTGCTGTCCGAATTGTGGGACCGCCACCACTAGAAGAGACACCGCCTTCACAAGCACCGAGGAGCAACAATTACGCATCGAAAATGCAAAGCTAAAAGCCGAGGTTAGGAGTTATAATTGCAATGATTAGTACTAACTAGCTGGTTAATATTAATCAATCATTACAGAAAATTAAACCCTTTTTCAAATCACAAGCTTAGAATGCAAGTTTGACTGTCATGTAGGTGGAAAAACTTCGAGCGGTCGTAGGAAAATGTAGTCCAGGGGCAACAGCGTCATGCTCGGCTGGAAATGAGGAAGATAACAGATGCTCACTCGATTTTTACACCGGAGTTTTCGGACTTGACAAGTCCAGAATCATGGAGACTGCCAATCAAGCAATGGAAGAGCTCAGGAAAATGGCTACCGCCGGCGAGCCACTTTGGATTCGAGGTCTGGAGACAGGTCGTGAAATTCTCAATTACGACGAGTACACCAGAGTGTTTGGTTCTGAAGATTCAGCCATTAATGGAAGGCGAAACACTTCCATTGAAGCTTCGAGGGAGACCGGGGTTGTGTTCGTTGATGTCCCCAGGCTAGTTCAAAGTTTCATGGACGTGGTGAGATATTATTACCTCCACATATAATTAATTAAAGATTAGTTCCCCTTAACTAATTATGTATTTCCAAAAACTTTTGGTGCCCTTTGAGCAGAATCAGTGGAAGGAAATGTTTCCGAGCTTGATTTCAAAGGCAGCCATTGTTGACGTTATCTGCAAAGGTGAAGGTGCAAACAGAAATGGCGCAGTGCAGCTGGTGAGTTACAGATCTAGCTAGCAGAATGCATCTCGATTAAACTAATACTAAAGATTTCTGCATGGGAAATCAGCCTTTGAATGGAAAAAAAAAGAAAGAAAAGAAAAGGCAGTGGCTTTCTGCCAGTGAACCATGACTGTGTTTTCCATATCTCAAAAGGTTTTCAACCTCTCTTTTGTGAAAATTAACTACAAAAAAAAAAAAAAAAAAAAAAAGGAAATATATATCCTTTTCCTCTTTAAAATTAAATTCAATGTCCTAAAAATGGATGTTTTGAGAGAGGTAGGTCGCCTCTTTCCTTCAATCTGCTTTCTGCAGACAGGATGACTTCTGTGGAACTGTCATTTACGTTGTATCTTGATTGCACCTAGCTGTCAATTAGGATTTTATTTATTTAATTATTTATCTATGTGGGACCTTGTGTTTAATGGAGATCCACTTTTCCTCAGCTGAAAGTCAAAATCTTGGAGAGTTTGACTACCCTCTTGCATGCGGTTAGAGGTGACTCCATCCATGATAATAAAAAAAACCAAATTCCCAAAACACCCCTTTATTTATTTGTTTTGATGAGTGAAAAATAAATAAATTAGTGGATTAAAAACTCCTGCTCAGGCCTGTTAAAACATTATATATGCTTTATTATTGTCAATGAACTGTGCACATTTATCTGCAGATGTTTGCAGAGGTCCAAATGCTTACACCCATGGTGCCCACCAGAGAAGTTTACTTTGTGAGATATTGCAAGCAGCTTAACGCAGAACAATGGGGCATCGTTGATGTTTCTATTGACAAAGTTGAAGACAACATAGATGCTTCACTCGTCAAATGCAGAAAACGCCCCTCTGGTTGCATCATCGAGGATAAATCAAATGGCCATTGCAAGGTACTTGTGCTTCGGGTTTTGAACATTTTTATCATCGAAACTGCAGAAAAAAGACAGAAAAAAGAGGCAACAGTTCAGATCTATAGACACAATCATATACAACAATGCTATATCATGTTCCGTTCTTTTTTAGCAGTTTAACATAGAAAAGTTTATTACAATCTTTTCAGGTGATCTGGGTAGAACACCTGCAATGCCAGAAAAGCACAATTCATACCTTGTACCGGACAGTAGTTCATAGCGGTCTAACCTTTGGAGCGAGGCATTGGATGGCAACATTGCAACTCCAATGTGAGCGGCTTGTCTTCTTCATGGCAACCAATGTTCCCACCAAGGATTCAAATGGTAAGCCACGCTATGTTGCCATGTTTTCCGGTGGATCCTCTGCTATCTATGTAAATAACTCTATTTATGAATTGATTTCTTTTTTGTAAATATCTAGGTGTTGCTACTCTGGCTGGAAGGAAAAGCATTCTTAAACTGGCACAAAGAATGACAGGGAGCTTTTGTCGGGCGATCTGCGCATCAAGCTATCACACATGGAACAAGGTCTCAAGCAAAACAGGAGAACAGATATGGGTTTCCTCTAGGAAAAACTTAAATGACCCTGGTGAACCTCTTGGAGTGATTTTGTGTGCAGTTTCTTCTGTATGGTTGCCTGTCGATCCTCATATTCTGTTTGATTTCTTAAGAGACGACGCTCGTAGAAATGAGGTACAGCAAAAAAATGCCATTACTCAGTTCAAATTTATCAGAATGGGATATTGCTGTTTTGCTTGTCTGACAATATTTTTTGCATAAAATGTAGTGGGATATCATGTCAAATGGAGGTCCTGTGCAAGCCATTGCAAACTTGATCAAAGGACAAGATAGAGGCAATGCAGCAGCTATTCTAGTAAGTGGTTCTCCTACATCTCAGATACGAGGAGACCACGCCATTAATCTAACGTGTGTTTCTCCATTCATGGCTCTAACTAGCTTGTTTTCAACTGCAGAAGATGAAATCGAAAGAGGACGATATGTGGGTACTCCAAGATAGCTACACAAATGCTTATGAATCCATGGTAGTGTATGCTCCAGTGGACACTAATGGAATGCAATCTGTGATTACTGGATGCGATTCAAGCAGCCTAGCAATATTACCTTCAGGATTCTCAATTCTTCCAGATGGACACGAATCAAGACCATTAGTGATCACTTCTAGGCAGGAGGAAAAGAGCACAGAAGGAGGATCTTTGCTAACAATAGCATTCCAAGTCCTAACGAATACATCTCCCACAGCCAAACTAACCATGGAATCTGTGGATTCTATTAGCACACTTATATCATGCACATTGAAAAATATCAAGACAAGCTTCCAATGTGAAGACAGTTGATAACAGTAGCTTATTAGTTGGATAGACACAAATTAACTGTAAAGATCATAGGTTTCTAGTTTTTTTCCCATTCCTTCCATGTTTTATATCTTAAATTGAGGGTAATCTTTATGTGAGTTTGTATGTGGTTAGAGCTTTTAAGTTAAGGGTTTGAAGTTTAGGTAAATCTTTGATTGGCATTCTGTAGAATGAGAAGGGGATGTACCTCATTTTGTTTTTTAATAGCTCTTATCAAATTTTAAGTGTTAAGCATCTTCATGTATAGATTTAACACTTGCTAACGTAGTTTGCAGAATGGTTATGTAAAATTATCTTCCTGGAGCGGTTTAACTTAACTTGCTTGCATGCAATATGTATCAGGCCCTAAACTATAAGCAGTCATAAAACACCTTCATCTCCCTATTCCATCAAGATCACCCATCAATTTAATCTTAAATTATAGGTATTGTCTTTTCTGTCGCCCAAGTAGTTTGGCTTCGGCTTGAGATTTTAGTGCAGGAATGTCGATGGGCCCATAAACTGGTTAGCACTCTATTTATACTCTATTCATTAGATTTTAAAGATCTATTATCCAAAATACTATTTATTATTCAAAACAAAATATAAAAGTAGCGTGTGTGTGTAATGAGTTGTGTTTTGTTCAAGTTTTGATAGCATTAATATTATATCCATTAAAAAAATATATCCAAAAAAATCATAAGCTCAAGTCGATTCAAGTTGATATCTATTGACTTTAGGTTCAACTATCATCCCAACAGCTACTCTCATCAATAAAACCTCTGCTGGATGTTTCAAAGTATAGTAAACATTACTTTTTTTACAATACTTTTTGCTTGAAAACATATCAAAATAATTATTTTTATTTTTAAAAAATTATTTTTATTTTTAAAAAATTATTTTTGACATCAGCACATCAAAACAATTCAAAAACATATAATAATAATAATAATAATTTTAGACAAAAAAATCATTTTTTTTTAAAAAAAAAACACAGTTTCAAACATGTTTGACAACAAGCCCTAAACCCATTAACTACATTCACAATTTATCGCCAGAGCCAGTAAGGCAACCATAACTTTTAACAAAAGAAATAACCAATCAACAAAATATGTAAGAAACATCACGAGAAGCCCTAGATTTCAAGCATATCTAACATAAAGCATTCATACCAGCAAGTATGATCCAAACAACTCTTTTAACTTATCAATGAAAACTCTGCAGCATATCAAATAGATCTCCCGCAAAAGCCGCTGCTAAGCCAAAGGAATTAGCAGAGACATGAAAATCTTGGCTTAACAAGAACTCGGATTCAAAGATGGAAAAATATTGGTCAAAGTCAAACACATCACCAAAGAAATGGTGCACAATTTAACACATTCCATGGAACCTAATACTAAGCTCAGTTCTCCATTACTTACCCAACAGCGACCTATCAACATAATAGCAATGCCAAATTCTAAGGTAAGTTCACTTCATACCAATCACCAAAATCCGTCAAGGCCATGATATCAACCCCACTCAAAATGCAACACCAACTCATTGAAATATTAGTAACTTGCATTTATTTCACTGCAGAAACACAAAGCCTGCTCATATTGTACCTATTATACAACACTAAAAAATCAGATAACAAACATCAAGTTCTCAAAATCACAAACAAGCAAAGAGCATTTCACTCTATGAAATTGCTCCTGCTGAAACTACAGCAGAAATCTCAAGCTCTTTGGGCACCCCTTTACAACCGCACTTCAACATTTCTTTTTCCTTTTCCCTTTCCCTTTCCCTTTCCTTGCTTTTCTTGACTAGAAACATCACTGCTTTGAATCTCTCAGCAATCAGCCATCTGCTAATTCCAAAATCTGGACAAATCAAAACTAATAGATTCCAATAATGTCTACAAGAATCACCAAAACCCATCAAAAATCAACTCTAAGAATTTAAGTAATATAGCATTAAATGGCGAAATTCATTCTCTTTCACTGAAATACCAATCACGAATTCCCAACAGATGAAATGTACTGGGGGGGGGAAGTCACGGGCAATTCAATCGATGCCGAAATTGATATCAATTTCAAAGCCATTAAATTACACAAAAATCAAAACATCATCACAGTACTGAGCACCAAATCACATCCCAAGAGTTCACAAAACGAAGCAAAATTATTACAAAACAGAACTCACGCATTAAGCCTGCAGTTCCTGTTCAGACTCCAAAGGAATTCCAAGCTCTTGAGAGCCCACTCTTCCCTCCTCACCCTCTTTCTTCTCCTTCTTATTCCTAGCTGGTACAGGCACAGCAAGAAAACTTTTAGTCTTGCTAATGGGTTTGCTCTTTTCAAGCTGGACCAAGTCTCCAACTTTGAACTGATTCTCGGGGTCATGAGCCTGGTACTTCTTCTTCTTCCTCACCCGTCTCTTGTACTTAGGATGCGGGGCCAACCTTGTAACCTCAACAGCCACAGTTTTGTCACTTGTTGCACAAACAACTCTGCCTTGCATTGACTTCATGGCCTTGATTGGAGAGAGGAAAGTGAAGGGCTTCGAGGGTCGGAGAGAGAGAGAAGATGTGGGTTTTGACAAGTGAGAAAGTTGGGTTCTCCCATGGAGGAATGGAGTGGAGAGAGTAAGGGAGTTGAGTGAGGATGTGAGGGACATTGTTAACAGCATCGTGCTGTTTCCTGGAGTTTTTGGGGATAAGAAGAGTGGAACTTGGTGATATTATCCTTGTGGATTGAGTGTTCGTGTGGGCACGTGAAGGCGCAGGGGTAAAATGGTATTCTTAATCATTTTATTTTATTTTAAAAAAAGCTAAGAGAATAAATTTTACATATAGTTAAAGCAATAGAATTAAAATATATTTTTATCAATCAAAGAAATATGAATTCAAGTTATTGATTGACAATCCAATCTTAAACAAAACACTTTTTTTTTACTGATATAGGTGTCCGGATCAGCTTATATGTATCTTGACTAGCAATTACAGTGCTCAAATTTAAAATCACAGAAGAAACAAACCTCTTAATTCCAAGTTCTTATCACTGGATCACCTATTAGATAGTTACAAAACACATATATTTAGCAGTTAAGTTAATGAATATTACAATATAATTAGATTTCTCACATCTACAACCTATAATTTATACGAAACTTGATCTTTATAAAAAGATTATTTAGTAGTTGGAACAAGGTGAACCTCATAAATACAACTTTTTACAAGTTTTTTGCAATTTTTTGGTTTCTCTTATCACAATTCATAACTTTCCCTTATAATTTTATTTTTTCTTTATTGTTTTTTTTAATTAGTTTTTCAATTACACAGTTCATTTGATTTGTGAAATTGTTAATCAATAGAATAGCTCATCCATTAGAACTACTTTTAAACACATTTATTTTCTTGGTGAAGGAAACAAACAATATGTAACATATTGATTATAAAAGTTCCATCAATTAATCAATAGAATGCATATGTAAATAGTGATGATCATTCAATCAATCACAAGATTTTTTCTAGCCTATCAAATTAAAAGCCAGACACCATGAAAATCAGCACCACCAAATCAAACTTTGTAAAGTAAAACATAGTTAAATCAAAACCATAACTATCGTTGGTGTTATGACCCTTGTCTTTATAAAAAAAGGTATATTTTTTAGGATAATCGTTGAAGTAGATTCTGCCGCACAAAAAACATGGAGGCCACTACATAACCGGATGAGTTGCTTTCTGGGTTTTTTTCTGGTTGTATTATCAGTACTTAAGCTTATTGATTCTCAAACACAAATACAATTACTGCAGAGAACTTTAGAGCATATTGGGAAAATTTCTAGGAAAAAAAGTGAAATCAAAACCACAAATATGATCGCTGGGTCTGCGAAGACAGTGACAAAGATGCTATGGAACTACAAATCCATTTCTTGTACAAAATGTTTCAAATCACATAGTTTTGATCTCATCCTCACCCTTCCTGATCACAAACGGAAGGAATGGGATGAAAGCAATTCGAAATTCACAAACCAAAAGTAAATAAACATTTGGTGTTAGGCTTCCTCACTCTCTCACTTTTCTGCACCAGTTCATCTTTCTCCCCCTATAATGCTATTAATGGCGGGCTGTTGGGCTTCGTAAAGCTCCTAAATTTTCAAGGTACGAAGGTTTCCTGATGGTTGATATGTCGGAAAGTTTCTGTTTATACTTATCATCTTTCAGCAGCTCATCTGATCCGAATGGATCCTTCTTTGCCGCACTCTCATTCTGCTCTGAGCCCCAACCCATGAAATCAGACAGTGTCAGCGACGCATTTGTATCGTCGGAGCTCTTCTCCGTCCCGTCTCTGGGCGATGCCGGTACTTGTAACGTGTTCCTCTTATGTCCTGCATGTGATGGGTTTCGAGCAGCATAATCAGCAGAGAGTACATCATCGATTCGAGACAAGACTGTCGAGGCCAAGGTTTCTAGAATTCTCGAATAGCTTTCCAAGATAGCGTGCCCCACATCCTGTCAGGACAAGAATGTATCGTTAGCCTCCTGGCCTGACAAAAATGACTAGTGGTATGAAGGAAGAACTGGACCGGGTTTGTTGATTAAGCAGATCATTCGTGTCAAGGAACCATCTTATCTAAAAACTTAAACTATTAGATGAAACCTCATGATATATTTTATATTATTTTCTAACACCCTCTCAAGTGAAATCTTTTTGGGCTTAAACTTGTACAGACCCATGTTATCTTATGCTTAATTTTTATCAAATAGAATGAAGGTGATGTGATTCAAACTCGTGACCGCTGGTCAATAAGGTTCTGATACTATGTCAGGAACTATCTTACCTAGGAACTTAAATTATTAGACGAGACTCTATAATATGTTTTATATTATTATCTGACGATATGAAATAGAGCTCAGGTGAAAAGGAGCCTATTCTTACCTTATTGTATTGAATTTTGCTAACATCTAGTGAAGATTGAGGAATTCCAGGGAAGCGCTGTTTGAGAAGGAGGAGGATAGTTTGAGCCCTCTCTTCAAAGAGTTCTCTCTTCTCCAAACTGACAGCCGATCCCCAAGCGGATTTACTATCTTTCTGATTCATCTTCCTGTTCCAAATCACGATCGAAGCCTCTATTCTGTTCTTGAGGTCTAGTATTTTATGTTCTGATGATATGTCCATGGAGCTCAGAAAGTGATCAGGATCGAAGTACTCGAGTGTGATACTCCTGTACGCCAAGTCTCCAAGGCTTGCCCTCCCGTTCTGCCAAAAAACCAGAAAGAAATGGGATCAGGAAGCTAGTAAGGCACTTGAAAGATTCTGTTTTTATGAAATATTTCAACTGGGATTGCTGCATTCTCTCTTACTTTTGGAAGGGATTCGATGTAGTTTTCAGGAATCTCCATTTCTGAAAGTATTTGAGCATTTATCGCCATGGCTGCTTTGAGAACCTGGTTCACACAGTCTTTCTGGTACTGAATAAATTTCGTGGCCCTTTCCGATAAACCATCTGGAGCAAGTTTGACAGCAGGCAGCCACCATCTGTCATCTGTTCTCCTGGTGCCTCCATTTTCTGACTCAGGGGAATCTCTTGAAACATAATGAAACTCATTCTGGTTTTTGAAGTTATCTAGGGAGTCCTGGATCAATATTGCAAAACCATTATCGAGGGATACACTAAATCTGCTGCGATCCACATGTAACAGATGAACAAAAATCTTATTTTCTTACAAGTAGCATTGCATCAAGCTTGCGCAAGGCTGGGATGTTCATATGAATATCATTTCGTTGTCTTGTCACCATTATCTATTCGATCAAAAAGCACAGAATTCTTAGATTGTATGATGATTCAACGAGGAAGACGTTCAATTCAAGATACGCATAGAGAGACACTGTTACCTCCATGTTTGATCCATCCTTGGATTTTTGTTGGGAAGGAACAAGTTCAACAATGTGATTGGCTACAGATAAGAGCCAATCAATTTCTCTTATCCATCTTGCTTTTCTTTCGGGTGACATAGGCTCTAGACGCCGTTGCTCGCCAAACACAGAAGCTGCATATATAGAGATCAACATATGCAAAGGGTTTAAGAAAAAAATGAAAAATCAACCATCTGAATTCAATATAATTGTACAGCACCGCCATGTTTGTGAGGTCATGAATGATTACAGAATTGCAGAGAAGGGATAAAGTCAACCTACCAGCAAGATTTGTGATTGCATTTGACAATGCCAGAGCTGAAGAGACACCCTTTCCTCCGCCAGACATATCCTCTCCAAGAAGCAATTTAGCAAACCTTTCCTTCATCTGTTCCATCTCTGAATCAAACCCCAGGAGAAAACATATATCCTTTTAATTTCCAAAATCAAACAAATGTAAACAATGACAGCCTTTTAATGATTTCCCTTCTACTAAACAAGAAAAGATGATATGTTGGATGTGATAATACATTGTCAATCAATGAAATAAAATCTGTACACGAACTGAGAAAATTAGACTTGCCTAGATTTTGATTATCTTTTCCTGAAGGAGCAGCCCGGGCTTCATCCTTTCCTATCCTCGATCTAGGACCCTTATCATTCCTAAAAGGTGAAATCCCCACTTTCTGTTTACGATCTGATTCTTGTTCATTTAAAGTTCTTGGAGCCTGATGGTTTCTGCATGCCATCCTGTCATCCATTGAAGAGCATTCTTCAAAACTAGAACTCTCATCCGCGCTCAAGCTCTTAACATGCCGACCCCCGGCATTGTCATTCATCCCTCGGAAATGATACAATCTAGACCTCTAATCTTCTTCTTGTTGTTCTTCTTCGAGAGCACGAACCATCTTTAACGTTCAGAAAAAGAAGATCAAGAAAAGAAAAGGTCCTGTGCGATAAACAAGAAATTTACATGCGATCGAAACAAAACATGAAGAGCTCTTACACCTTGTCGTCCTTGGTAAGAGACAAGGAGGGAGAGAAACCCAACTTCCAAACGATTCAACAGATTGGAGTTCTCTCAGAATTTACTATGTTTTGATAAAATTGTGGAGGTGATGGCTGGATGGTATTTTTTTTTCTTCTGTCATGCGCCATGTAGCATGTGTTGGTGGATCGTGGGGTGCATGTTTGGATGAATGAGGTGTAATAAAATAAAATAAAAGAAAGTGATGATTTATCTGGATCTATAAACTGAGTTTGTTTAAGGATACAGAACTGGATGGCTGTCTATTGATTCATCATGGAAGGTCAAATCTTGCAAAGAATCCGGGAAAAACAGGAACATACTCTCTGTCTCCTTTCTCAGCATATCCACATTTTAATAATCGAATTTCGTATTTTTATATCAATATTCTCTTCTCTAGAGTTCAAAAGGTAGATGATTGATGGTAGAAAGTCCAAGACTTGCAAAACAATCCTTTTTAAGAACCCTAAATGATAAAGTCAATGACTTTTTAGTAAATAAATTGCGATAAATGAGACAATGAACTTTAAATTCTAAGAACAAGAGTATTTTTTTTCTTTTTTTTTGTATGATAAATGTTATGAAGATTAAAATATGAATACTTAGAAAATAGAAATTGTGAACTCTTGTATGGTTGACTTGATAGGTATCTCAAGCTTATCATGTTAATGGAATTGAGGGGTTTGAGTCATTTCTTTCTGATATCATTAATGGAAAATAAATATTATTTACACAATATTAAATAAGGGACAAATATCTTTACACCATAAGATTTTTATATCCCTAAGGTTACACAGAGAAAAATATTCTTGATATTAATATTTTATATTAAAAGTCATAAGAATAAAAAAAAATAGCCAAATATAGGCATATAATGATCATTAGGTCCATGCCCTCTTGGGCTTTGCACAAAGCCAAGACCACGAGTAATGAGTTTGATATTTTATTAAACGCGTGTCTACTGGAGCTCAACATGAAGCTGGATCTAAAGAGATTGGGTTTGATAGCTCGCTAGATCTACTTATACTTGGGCTCAACTTGTAACTACTTTTATAGATATTGGGTCTGAAAAGCTTTTAGATCCATTTATATTTTACCTGACTTAGTATGTAGCTGAACATGATATTAGGTTTGACAGCTTGCTAGAAACACATATGATTGAGATCTGCACGTAGCTGAACTCAATGATGTTTGACTTGATAGATCACCAGACTCGTGTGTTATTTGGCTCAATACGTAGCTAAACCCAAGATATTGGATATAATAGCTCACCAGATCTATATTTGCTTAAATTTAACGTGTAGTTGAACTTATAGATGTTGAGTATGACAACCCACTAAAGTTATATATAGTTGAACTCAATTACATAAAAATAGGGCGTTGTAAGATCCATATCTTTTCGAGCACAACATGTAGCTAAACATAATGATGTTAGCAGCTCACTAGCCTATATAAACCTAAGCTTAACACATAATTGAACTCAATTACATTTGACTTGAGTCAGACTCGTATCATTAGGGAATATAAACCCTACCCACTCATCATAATAATATTATCACTCTATTTTTTACCCTTTTAAATATGCATTTAAGCTAAAAATGAACTTTTAAAATATATTTTGATTCATTAGCAGCTCTCAAGTCATCTTTGTATATTGAAAACGTAAAGATTTGATAGCTTTAATGAGAGATGTTTTACCTTCCGGGTGAGATAGACTATCCCAAACATAATTGTTATGATTCATGAAAGTTTTAGCTAATCAAAGTATTTCTCCAATGCCCAAGTCTCTCCAGAACGTAGCATACAATGTCGTTTTAGGCGGTGCTCAACCATGTTAACTGACTTTCAAAGAGGAAATGAACCACCAGCCAACCCCACAAACAGGAAAAGAGAAGAACCCTAACCTTAAAAAGATTTCAGGCATAACAATGGAGTCCATTGGAGTTCTAATGACTTGTCCGATGCACAAATACCTCGAACAACAGCTAGAAACCCACTTCAATCTCTTCAAGCTATGGCACTGCAACTCCTCAATAACTGAATTCTTGAAAACCCATCAAGGAAACACGATCAGAGCAGTAGTGGGCGACACTAATATTGGTGCAGATGCTGAACTAATTGCGTCTTTTCCAAATTTGGAAATTGTTGCCAGTTACAGTGTAGGATTGGATAAAATTGATTTGAGAAAATGTGAAGAGAAAGGGATTAGAGTTGCTAATACCCCTGATGTTCTGACTGATGATGTTGCTGACCTAGCAATTGGGTTGATTCTGGGGGTTTTGAGGAGGATTTGTGCTGCTGATGTTTATGTCAGGATTGGCAAGTGGAAGGATGCTGATTTTGGATTGGCAACAAAGGTCTATTAAGCTCTCTCTCTCTCTCTCTCTCTCTCTCTCTCTCTCTCTCTCTCTCTCTCTCTCTCTCTCTCTCTCTCTCTCTCTCCCCCCTCTTGTTTTTCTTTTATCAGCATTTTAATATTGATTTTGTGCAATGTGGATTGCTTGAATTGGTCGTTTAGATGTAATCTTTGGATTCTTGGATTGATAATTGGTGAACGGAAGGTACACGCTTGTTAGATATGAAAATCTCTTTGTGCCCTGCAAGTAGAGAGCTGACATTATGGAAGGAGCTGGATGAACCACATGCCATGAACACTGCAGAAATTCAAAATGCTTGAGTGGAGAGATTGAAATGTGTATTTCCATTCTATTTGAGCATTATTCTGTTAATATCATTATTGACATCTCTATCAGTTTCCTATTTTTCATGTCTCATCTGCCATCGTTCGACATACTTGTGATTAATGATGAAAGAATGTAAAGTGAAGGTGTCTTCCACTTTAACTGGAAGCTGAAGTGACTGTTCCCCCCTCGTAGTTTTATATGGGGTCTCGATTTTTGTTCGTTGATATATTTCCTTTTCCCTTTCAGTTTAGTGGTAAATCTGTTGGCATTGTTGGGTTGGGCAGGATTGGTACAGCTATTGCAAAGAGAGCTGAAGCTTTTGGTTGCTCCATAAGCTACTTATCTAGGTCACAAAAACCATTTGCGAACTACAAATTCTACTCAAACATCATTGACCTGGCCACCAGTTGCCAAATCCTCATCGTGGCGTGTGCTCTGACAGAGGAAACGCGCCATATTATCAATCGCGAGGTCATCAATGCACTGGGTCCAAAGGGCATTCTAATAAACATTGGACGGGGTGCTCACGTGGATGAAACTGAGCTTGTGTCTGCATTGCTTGAAGGTCGGCTTGGTGGCGCAGGGCTTGATGTGTATGAAAATGAGCCTGAGGTACCTGAAGAATTGCTCGGTCTTGGCAATGTTGTCCTGCAGCCTCATGTGGGATCTGACACTGTAGAAACAAGCGACGCAATGGCAGACCTTGTCATTTCAAACTTGAAGGCACACTTCAGCAATAAGCCCCTGTTGACTCCAGTTATATGACAGCTATGCCAAAGACAAGGCTTGAGTTAGGTACTCATGAAGATTTCCATTGTATTCTCCAGATTTTTTTGTCATGTCCACCTACATCACTATAAGCTCTGTCCATGATTTTCTAGAATATTGAAAAGTTCATTTGAGCTCATGTTAATGTGGTAGCTCAATTGGCAGTCTCCAGGAATCACTCAGTACCTCCAAGGAGATTGGTAAGTCGCAGCCATTGGTAAAAAAACTAATTTGATATTTTAGCCTTGGGAGTTTATGGTTAGTGTTTGATGTTTGATGTTTGGATTATGCTAGGATAAGTTAAGATTAGATTTTTTTTTTGTTAACGGTTTGGGGTTATGGGTTTGAATAAGGGTTATTGTTTTTGTAAATGTATGGGGATAAGGATTAGTCAGGGTTTGTGATTTAGATTAGGGTTTAGAGTTTAAGTTAGAATTAGTGTTGATTTTTAATGGTCAAGTAACTTGCATGTTATGGATGGTGTTAGAGTTAGGGTTTGAGGTTTGGATTATGGTTGGTTTGGTGAGTGTGTAGGGTTTGGATTCAGGTCAGGCTACTTTTTATTGCTTATGAGTTAGTGGTTAGTAAGGTTAGGCCTCAGTTGGAGATCAGATAGGTTTTTCGCAAATAGTTTGTGTATTGTTTAGGTTTAACTCGTGATTTGATAGATATTATAGTTCATAAACACAACATTTGATAAATATCATGTTTTCCATTCTTACATGTCTTGGTTTGAAATTACAAGAAGTAAAATTTTCACATCTGTGAAATTTTGCTGAAATTTTTAAGTTTTGTGAGCCAATAAACAAAAATAGCCTGAAAAGTTAAGTGACAGTACATACAATGTCTTCGCTATTCATTATACCCAGCACTTTTTGGATTCGACGAACCCCACTTCCGGAAAGCTCACTTTGTAAGCCCAGGTGAGTGGGTAAAATCCCGGCTTTTACAGGAGATGCACGTCCTAACTCGAACTCAAGACCTGTTCAGATCTCAAGCCCTTTATCATGATACCAAATCCTTGGAACAACACAATTAAAGATGCATGCAAAAGATTATTAAGTACTCTATACATACAGACATAAGTTTTTATTTGTAATAAAGTAATAAACAAACTAAATCACGCATACAGAATTCAGGATAGATTGTAATGATTCAGTAGCATAGAAATTTATAAAAAAAAAAACTGTCTATTTGACATGTACTTGAATATATTATCAGATGACTGCAAAGATTGTCTTCCAGCCGAAAAGTCTGATAGTATCTACCCAATGTCCGGTCCATTATTGGACAAATAGAATGGAAATCAATTACTTGCAAGAATTCGAACTTTGCTCATGAAAATGACTTCAATCTTTGGATCGGAACGTTAGGATTAGAAGCACAGCTTGCAAATGACGACCAGCTGCAACCATGGAAGTTTTTCATGTCTGGTTTTTTCCACGTTCGGTTTCCTTTCTGCGGTTGAAAAATCCTAGATTTCCTGTTGCTGGAAGCACCTTTAGACTTGAAGCTCCAGAACTTGGATATGTGTCGTTGATGCCATCCTCCTTTTGCATAAATCTACGTTGAATTTTGCATTTCGACGTTAGGATTGTTTCTCAGCCCTTCCCGATTTATCACAGTAGACAGATTTATAACTATTTTAAGAAATTTTGGAGCAATTATTGTTTCCCTCTCTCTGTTTTTGAAATTGAGAATACGGTTAAGAAACTATTTCATCTAAAAATTTAAGTTGATAGGTGAGAGACCTATAATATAATTTATATTATTTTTTAATACATCCCCATAAGTGAAAGTCTTTTGGGCTTGAAACTTGAATATGACCACACTACCTTGTACTTAATTTTTATCAAATAGAATAAGGGTGGTGAGATTTGAACTCATGACTGCTGGGTCAACAAGATAAGCTGTTAGGTGAGATTTCAAGATATAATTTATATTATTCTCTAATACGATACACCCTTCAGCTTGTTTATTATGCCTCTCCAGACCGTTTGCAACAACATTTCATGGTTCATTATCCTGATCTGCTCTTGTCCTAATGAAAAGGTTTTTCTAATGTTGCTCTTTTCCCAAGCATTGTCCAGTAAGGAAAGAGATAGAGGAGGCCATGTATCTACTATTCTAGGGTTGAATCAGTTATTGCCTGAGATTTTAATTTCCTGGTTCATATTATGAAACTGCCTGGTGGAGATTTATAGTATGTGTACTGTAAGAGATAAGATGATAACAGCTACAGGATTATATCTGCAATTTAAATCTAGTGATTGGAGACAGTAACTTACCTGACTAGTATGACATTTCCCTTGTGAAACTGAAACGTGGGGGTGGGATAGTGGTAAGATCATCTGGCTTTCATCAGCTTCATCAGCCAACGCAAGATCTCTTAGCCGGTTCAGCTCCGGCAAAACGACTGACGCAAGGTCTGGCCTATCCTTTTTCCTCAGCTCACAGCATTTCAACGCCAGTTTTGCAAGCGATAACGCCTCTTCTATAGGCCAATCTGTCTGTGATTGGTCAAGAATATCTGGAAAAGTTCCTGCCTCAATAGCCTGCTCAACCTGGTGGGATAGACCCATAGGTTTCTTTGCTGTAATAAGCTGTAGCAGTACTATACCTAATGAATATATATCTGACTTGACGCCTAGCAATCCTGTCTGCTGATATTCAGGATCAATGTAGCAAAATGTGCCAGCTGCTTCTGTCTGGCAATACTGAGAAATATTGCCAGCTTTACCTGGGGGAACAAGCCTGACCAAAGCCACATCAGAAATCTTGCTCACATAATTCCGGTCTAAGAGAATGTTTCCAGGCTTAAGATCGCGATGCACAAAGGGTTCTGGTTTTGTTTCATGGAGGAAAAGGAGAGCTGTGGAGATTTCAGAAGCTATGCCGAAACGTTTTCTCCATGGGATTGGAGGACTGTTGCCTTTCCTGAAGAGGCAGTCTTCCAGGCTGCCCCTTTCCATAAACTCATACACGAGGCATCCATACTCTGGGCAGGCACCAAGCAGGATAACCATATGTGGATGTATCATGTTGCTCAAAACCTGAACCTGTGTTCATAACATGGATGGATAAATTATTAAAAACAGAAGGAATTAAAGGCTACAAGCTAATTCTCATGTTGCTATCCTTACTTATTTCTTACTCATCACATGCCCGCATCTTTAATCTGTGTTTTTGCAGAGAAGAAGGGAACAAAAAGAAAGGTTACAGACTTATATCATTTTCATTTTAAATTGTTTAGCTTTTGAAGTTGTAGGAGAGGAGGTTCAATTAATTTGGCACAATCTGATTCCACCAAGGAAATTAGTATTCTCAAGCATTTAAAAATGAAATCAATCATCTTGTGTGTGTGCGGAAGCATGTGCATGCTGTTAGAGAATAATATAAATCATATTCTAAGGTCTCATCTAAAAGCTTAAGTTTTTAGGAGAGATGGTTCATTAACATGGTATCAGAGCCTTATTGACCTAGTGGTCACAAGTTCAAATCTCACCACCCTCACTCTATTTGATAAAAATCAAGCACAAGATAGTGTGGGCTTGTGTAAGTTTCAAGTCCAAAGGGTTTTCACTTGAGGGGGGGTGTTAGAGAATAATATAAATTATATTTTAAGATCTCATCTAACAGCTTAAACTTTTAAGTGAGATGGTTCCTTGACACATGCATGCTAGTTGGTGAAGTCCTTCAGGTTTACTGGAATGCACAAATGAGAATCTGCAACTCAGCATGGTTGCCATAATCTTCAACCATTCTCCACTTAGATTGCCATTCGTCCTCTGTTTTTTTCTTCAGGTTTTCATTTCCACAAAGATTTCCTCTCACTCATACTAAGATGGATATTGGGCGTTTCTAAAAACAAGTTAGCATGTTACTGTCAAATTTATTTTGCCATCTAAGTTGCTGAAAACTTGATCCATTTCAATTCTAAAAAATCTAACAGTTGCAAACAGCAAGTAAAAGAATGGTAAGCTTCCATTTATGCAGCATGCTACACTAACAAAATAATATATGATACCTCTTTATGAAACTGTCTCTGGCCCTGTGACAGGTCTGGTCTCAGGACTTTGATGGCAACAGGAGTATGATCAAGTGTGGCTTTGAAGACAGGTCCGTATCCGCCTTCGCCGATCTTTTTAGACCTTTCGAAGTAATTTGTTGCAACTTCTATCTCTTCAATGGTGTATTTGCGATATAACACACTATTTTGTTCCAAACATTTTATTGCTTTTTTCCTCTCTTGAATGGCCCTCTTTTCTGCAGCCTGTCTCTTCTGAGATTCCATCTGTGCTAGCCTCTGTGCCATTTTTGCTGCTTCTATGGCTGTGTTGGCCTTTTGCTTCTCCATCTCTGCCAATGACAGTGCAGCCTCCTCGGCAAGCTTTGCTTCTTCTAATTTACGTGCTTTCAATGTATGCAAATGCTGAAGCTGACTTGCCTAAAAACAAACAAAAAAACATAGAATAAGCTTACTAATGTACACTCAAAAGTTCATAAACCCTATTTAAGCTATGTTTACGATATTACCAAATGTCTGGCCAAAACAGCTTCTTTGCAAACTGAATTATACATTTCCATTGATTGCTTCAGTTCTAGTTTAAGTCTCCTCATTTCTGCTTCCACCACACTCTGTGACAAGGAACGATATTTATTTCAATAATGTTGTGATATATACAGCTTTAAAGGAATTCTAAAATTTCTGTAAGCCCTCTGCAGGACCTGCACATGATTGTTTCTGAAACTGCATTTTTAATCGGTTCTGTTAAGATAAAATAACTTTCATGCTTGAATTTTATACATGCAGCTTGATCCTGAATATAAGGAATCTCAAAATAAAAATGATCTCTAAGAATTCTAGCTGAAGTCTTTGCCGACATGATTACATCTTCACAGTGCAGAAAACAGAATTAACTGAGTTAAAAAAGCCAAAAGCATCCAACTTGTCCACAAAAATGAGCACCACCTTTCTAATTTTGAATATGCTTCTTACAATGATTTTGGAAATGAAATCAAATGTCTTGGAGCAGTTGGAGACAGTCACCATCCTGGTTGAAGATTTGATACAATGACCCTATGAACTTTCAATAAGAGATACTCACTGGGGTTGAGGAGACATCCCTGGGACTTTCTGATGTTATTGAGAGTTGAAAATCTTCAGAGGAAATTTCAGTTGATACTAAACTTGGTGGCCCTGATAATTCACCGAGACATGATACAATATCTCCTTTCGACACATCCAGCGCTTGACCATCCATTGATGTTGTAAGAGTCTGGTAGCTGAATGTACGCTCCTCACGTGGTGCCATCGACTGAAGATTGCTGCTTCTTCCGAAAGAAATCGTATCAAAACATTTACTTTTCCAACTTGCATGACTTAAAGTTGTAATTTCCCACTAGCAAGTGAGATTAAGTATACAACTTCTAAGTGAAAGGCATAGAAAGCAATTCGGACAAAAGTGAACTCTTATCTACTGAGATTCTATGAACATTCATAATTGGATTAGGTAAGCTGAGCTTACAATTATTGACCAATTTACTATGATCATAACCTCATTATGGTAGTCTGATGTTCTTCTTTTCAGCAAGTCTCAAGAATGAATGAACAACAATTTGAAAGCTTTGACTGTCAAAACAGAAATAATGACACTCGCCAAGCAATATCTTATTCCAAAACTTACCTAGAAATATCTTCATGTTTAGGGCTATCGGATAGAAGAGAAGGTACAAAACCCTGGTGATTTTGTTGCCTCGGAGTAGTAGAAATATAAGTAAGCATTTGAAGGTGCCTGGGAGTAGCAGCATTACTAGGAGGTATTTCAGGTTTCCTTGGACTACCATTAGCACTGGTGGGTTTCTGAGGTAGACTTCGGGATTGAATTTTTCCTTTTGAAATAACATATACTCCACATGATTTCGGAGCAAGTTTTAGTAATCCAGATGGGATATCTAGATTCCTAAATTTCCTGCATGAAGAAAATTGCCACGGGTTACATATTGTTAACTCTCTAATTGCACAAGCAGCATGTTAGAGAATAATATAAATCATATTCTGAAGTCTCATCTAAAAGTTTAAGTTTCTAGGTGAGATGGTTCCTTAACATGATATTAGAGCTCTATTGACTCAGCGATCACGAGTTCATATCTCACAACCTTTATTCTATTTGATAAAAAAATCAAACATAAAATAGTATAGGTTTGTACAAGTTTCAAGCTTAAAAGACTTTCACTTGAAAGTATGTGTTAGAGAATAATATAAATTATATTTTGAGATCTCACGTAATAGCTTAGGTTTTTAGATAAAATAGTTCTTTAACAAGTTTCGAATCCTTCAAACCAACATAAGTATGAGATGTGCGCGCGCGCTTGCATGGAAAAGAGGGGTAGACCTTGTTAGAGGATTCCTGGTGGAGGCACCGAGAATAATATTGTCAATGCAATTGTCACTAATATAATCAGCTAGTGCTCTTGCAATATCGATATCATGGATGACCACTTCCTTCAACTCAACCTGAAATCCCAAAAAACGAAAAAAATCAAGGAATCATCACATTGGCAAGGTTCAATGAGATCTTCTGTTCATCTCTGGCCTTTTCAAAGTACGGTATTATGCAAATGCAGCCACTGTGATGGGTGTAAAACCAAAAGAGATATCAAAATCATGGAGCTTGCAATGCCCTTTAATGGAGACATGTTTATGAAAATTACTCACTCCTTTTCGAACACAAAATCCACGGTATGGAAGGAAAAGCTGCAACTCCTGCTGAGTTGGTGGACGACCCTCTTTTGGTACAGCATCAAAATCCTCTGGGAATCCAAAGAAACGCAAATCAAACACAATATTGATTTAGGCAACAATCTGTAATGCCATCGTCAATAATATCAGTTTCAAGCATGTAGTTGAACCAATTAACCTTGAAATGGAATTAACGCGGCATATATTATACAAACAGATAGCTTGAACTTTATTAAAGGTTCAGCATTATCACGTATGCCTTTCAACTGGGGCTCGCTCAAATTATAAAGGGAGTGGCAGCTTGGTTTGCTAGACACCCTGCTTTGTTCGAGCTGAAATGCTCTCCAAATTTGATCAAGAAAAATGACCATGTGTGGCTCAAAGGGCATTCAATTCTGAGTTTGAACTCAGGTTTTGTCTTCAATACTAGTAATTTCCAATGACATTATTAATGTCAGTTATACATGATCCTTTCTCATGAATTTCACAGAATATATCATCATGCCTTAAATTCCCTGGAAAATCAAATTACCATCTTGTTCATAAACGTTTTCACATTTGAGAAAATAGAGTTGTGTTGATGATAGAATTAAATATGATAAATTAAGCTACTTACGAGGATTGAAGATTTTGGTTCGAACATGAACAAGGATGAAATGATGGCTTTTGTTGTAAGAATAGTTTTCTACAGCCCATTTCACAGCAACCTGGCTGTTCTTGTCTTCATCAATTGCAATAGCTGTGATTCCGTGCTTTTCTTCTACTTTGGATAAATATGGTAGAAACAAAGCCATGGAGGATGCATGGAAAGACACAGAAAACTATACCACAATAACCAGATGAGGTAACGCTAAAAGTTTCATGTCCGAAATTTAGCTGAACAGAAGATCATAATGCTGCATCGTTATATATAAAAGAAAGAAGAGGTTTTAATTTCCGGCCAAGATAACCGTCTGGCTGCAGTGTTCTAACTAAATTTAGTAAGAGAAATGACTTCGATGACAAGGAAAACAAAAACATTAGACAGCCAGCTCCGTAAACTCCATATTTCCTTCTCTGGATTGTAGCTGTTCTGTTTCTTGACAGCACACTTCTTTTAGTGTTAGTTGTTTGTTGTGGTTGAGGATAAATTTTCCAGACTTCTAGAAGCACAAGCAGCAAAGATGCTTTGCTGGGGGAAACTAAATTTAGAACATGTATGGTTAAGTACTTTTTTAAATAAATAAAAATCCAGGTATATATTTCTAGCTGTTTCTTTTAGTTGTCAATTCTCTCTAACAAGTTTCTTACAAAGGGTTTAGCATGACCTGCCACTACCACTTGGGAGTAATTGGTTATGGAGATCCTTTCTTTTTGCTGCAGTTTCTTTCCTGCTCGCATAGTGCAATCATATCAGACAGAACAAGTGGGATAAGTTCAATAAACATATGGCTTTGAATATTGAGAGTTCTTTAAGTGATTTTATGTTAGTGTGGTTGAGGTTGTTTTTTAAAGTGTTTTTCGTTCAGAAATGCATCAAAATGTGTGCTTTTATTTTTTAAAATTATTTTTTATATCAGCACATGAAAATAATCTAAAAATACTAACATATATAATTCAACTTTTTTCAAGAATATTTTTGAAACACGGTTATAAATATGAATACTGTTCACTTCTGATGATGGGATTTACATAGAGAAAGAGGACACTTGTGCTAGGCATACCACCATCCCCTGAAAAACACAATCAGAGGAGGGAACATGTGTTTGTCCTGGTATATACATGTAAGCAGTAAACAAATTATCGAAACCATCCCAAGAGTCATGGCGTGATGATAAAGAGTTTGAGATTTGCACAGGAGGTCTCAAGTTTAAGTCAGGGTGTGCATCTCTTGTAAAAGTCTGGAACAGCCGGGGTTTTACTTATTTACCTAAGCAAACAAAATGCATTTTCCGAGAAGTAGGATTTCCTCAAATAAATAAAAAATTACCAGAACCAACTTAGAAATATCCCTTGAATCATCACAAAACAGCCTCCACAAGCAAATACTAGGAGCAGCCAGCTATAAAGAAGAAAAATTATAGATTGAGGTTGTTGTCTTCTTAGATTGTTCATGCATTGTCTTCTTAGATTGTTCATGCATCGTCTTGTCAACATAACAATGCCCCAAACTTTTTATGTAGTATATGCAAGTCTAAAGCACTTTTACTAGTTTGATGCTAAGATGTTGTGCTTTTATTTAGCTAAATTGTGTATGGGGTAGGTCATGGAGCGTGCAATGAGATAAGGTGGGAATGGGGCGGGTTGGCGAATGTTACATCCTTCGTTTCTTACCCCAAGTAAGGCCCTGGTCTGACAGACATGTGTCCCTTGAACATGTGTGCTGGTTGGAATGTCTCTTGTATGTTTTTTTTTATATATAATAATATAAATCATGTTTTAGAATTTCAATAATTTAGAGATTCAACTAACAGTCAGTCAGGCAGTTCACATTTTAGAGTTTCACCAGTCAGGTAATATAATATCAATTGCTGAATGAAGATGACGATATTCAAATATAAGAGCTATCATCCAAGATGACGAAATTGTAACAGACCCATTTACTAATGCATTATTGTTGTTGTCAAACTCACCCGACCCGACATGTGGGTGAGTTAAAAATGTTCGTGGACTCTAATTGAACAGTCAAAGCAATAGGGGTTGGAACAAGTGAATCTATAGAGTTTCATCACACAAGTCAATAGGGAGTTTATACAAGAGAGTTCAGAAGAAAAAAAAAACTGGTAAAAATGTAATTATGTTATCATCATCTCAACCATAACCAGAATTGAATGTCTACAATCTGAAACTGTTCCTGAAACTAAAGAAACCACTCAGCCCAGATGATAGGATCCTAAGACCCTGCACTTTCTGCCAGCATTGAACCCCAAAATTTTAAAAACAAATCCCATAATATCAAATGACAGTGACTTATCGTTTCCGAAACTTCCTCTTCGGTTGCGGAAACTCGAGGGGGACAGAAAGGATTATGAAATACTTGTTCTTCTCACGTTCCATCTTGCAACCCAGATTGCGATAATGAGATTTCACAGTAGCAGGATTCATTCTTAGATCATTACTTACATCGGCTGGAAAAGTCCGGAAATCATCAGCATATAAAGTGAGAACCAAAACATAACTAATGAGAAGATCAATTTTCTCAACTGACAGCCTTCTTCTGTCAGGATTAAACATCTCGAAAAATTTCTGCCGCAGGATGCTCGGAAATTGATGGTTCCTAGCAGAAGATGCACCATCCAAAGAATGCTGATCTTTAAACTTTATAAGATGAGTGATGTATGAGAAAATACATGAAAGTCTCTTCTTTTCCACCTCATCCTATTACAGGCACAATATAAGTATCAGTGCTATTGTTGTTCCCAGCCAAGAAATATGAGCACAATAGAGAACCTCATGACTAATAACATATATAATTTATCTATGAAAATTTAGAAATTTTCAACTAAATTTCACCAACCTTGCGTGCAAGCAGGACATCTTAAACAATAAAATGCTGGAAAGGTATGGTTCTCAAGACCAAAGCCAACTGAGGATGTAAAATCAAGATTGTGAAATTATCCAGCTATTTAACTACAATGACAAATCATCAGCTATCTAGCACGCTACTTCTGAAAGGATTATTCCACTACAATCCTATCAAGAGTGTAAAATTTTCCAGCTAATTAGCTACAATGCAATCATCAGCTATCTAGCATGCTGCTCCGGAAAGGAATATTACACTACAATCCTCAACACATACAAAATAAATTTTGCAAAATTTGCTAAAATTCCATCTTTCTTGTTTAGTATACACATCTAGGAAATGGTATGTTTAAAATGAATCAGGAAGAATGTAACCCCACAATTTTTTCTTAGTGAAATTATGATTACCTCATTCACCATTTCATTACAGGGAACTTTCAAAAACTAAAAGTTGCAATACATTAGTCAAAAGTGAATTTCCATTATTAAAATGTTTGCAAAAATATTCATTGCACCCTTCAATTACTTTACCTGAATCTCCCGCAATTTCTGGATCCTGTTGCAAACAAAAGTTGGGTAAGCATTACTTGATACTTCTCCTCCAACTTGCAAAATCTTATAGATATCTTCAAGGAAATCCCACTCTCCAGTGATAATAATCCCATCCAAAGGATAAGCCTCCTGGGGGGTAATGGCAGAAGAATTATAAGGTGGAATATTTCGAGCACCATGGCCACTGATACTTTCAAGAGCATCCTTGTTTATTGGGGCATTTTCAATTTTCCTGCCCAGATCCTTCTGAGAAAGGGGATCATCTCCCTTCCTCAGAGCCTGCATTTTTTTATCCTGCAGGACAACAAAGAATTCAGTGATATCTGCAAATGCTTCCAACAGAACCACACACTTTTCAACTAACAAGATGTTCATTCAATTTGAAACAAAGCATGGTTGAAGAAAATCATTTGTTCTACTTAGGAATCTCATTTTGCAGAAACATTCAAGAAATGAATTTAAGGATCTAATTTGGAAGTTGTAGCTCCAATTACTCACCAAAAGAATTGAATCCAAGAAAACTAGGGATCAAATGTGAGCCTTTTCAGGATAACATTACACTAAAACTGCTAAAAGATGACAGGATACACAAAGGAATCCCTTTGATGATACAAACATTGAGCATGCATTTAGATAAATAATCACACATCCCATCTATCCTTTTCAAAAGAAAGAAAATGCTTCAAATATTTTCATGCTGATACGTAACTTAAATGTGCAGAAGTTGTAGTTCTTTAAATCCCTTTAAGGAAAAATCTAATTATGCAATTTGTTAAAGGATTTCTTCACAACCACCACTTCTTTGATAGAGTATGAGATGCAAGACTCCTAACTTGCCAGTCAAATAGCAAAAAAGCAAGATTTATTGTCTCCTTAGTTACAGATGGCCCAAGACAAATTCTATTTTGTTACACAATCATGATTGATAATACATGCATTATAATAACAACAAAGAACAAAACACAATATAAGAAATTCATTACTCACAAGTTGATTACACAGCTGTGTAGACCTTTGTGATACCTAAGGAAAACTACAATTGAATAGAAATAAAAGGCATTCTTCAACAACTTAGAAAAAGAGTATACCTGGATTATAGATTTCTTTGGTCCATATTGAACATTAAGTTGCCTTAACCTGGCAGTTCTCTGATCTGCAGTAATCTCACCATTTTCAAAAGTTGCAAGTTCCTTATCAGCAGCATGCGACCCTCGAAGTTTTGGTTCCATTCTAAGTATCTACCATCATTTTTAAAGATATGTTAGGAGTTTGCTATGATGGAAAACTACTGGCGAGCAAGAGAAATATTATAGGTTGTTGATTACTACAGGAAGGTACAGATCTCATCTGAAAATGAACTTGATTTCTCAATGATTCGCATTTTACAAGAAATATATACCAGTGGCTTGAATTTTACAATAGGCTTCACAATTTTACAAGCTTTGTTTTCTTAAATTTAACAAGATTAACTTTGCAGTTCCTGAAGAAGAGTGTAGTTGTTATACACGGTCAAGTAAAAAATTTGAAAACAATATTGCATCCATTCTAGTTGTCTCCGTGTCTCTTTCAAGACATGACCATGGACCAAAGTCAATTTGAAAGCTCAAAGTCCGTTGTTAGCAACAAGCCTATAGTAATGTCAAATTTGTCTACATGAAGAAACTACTGGTCTGGACTTATTGGTATAGTGTCACGGTTCCCTCATGGTACTTAATCTATACTTAGATTGGGTCGGGACTCGAGGGCCTTTTTTCTCAATTTCATTTTATGTTTCAGACTTGGACCAGAGATTCAAAAACCTTCAGTGTTACATTTCTTTTGTTTGATTAGTTCTATAGCTATCAGCTATGAGAAATATGATGAATCATCTGCAAGAAATTGCAGACAGCCTCCAAATATTCTCCCACGGGGATCCTAAACTTCGGAAAGTAACTGTACATCCTTCTAAATCACTTAATTCTAGATTAAACCATGTTTGTAAGCATTTCAAAATAAATACAACACAACAGAACACAAGATAAAATCTTCAAATTTCATATTTCTCTTTACCCTTAGCTTTATATCAATCATAGAATTTCCCACAATACTAACAAAAGAAAACAAAGAATTTACCAAAAACCCCACCAGATAAGCATAAATAAAATAAACAAGTGTCATAATATCCAAAATTTTACTCGGTTAAATAGACTTCCAACACCTTATTACGTCCAGTCAAACATGAAAGGGAGGGAAAGTAATATAGTTACAAAAAAAAACACTTAAATATAATAGTCAAACACTCAAAATATTCATTACTTTCTTCTCTTAATCACCTGATTCTTTCAACAACCATAAAGACAACAAAACAATCAAATTATGAACTGAAAAATACCTTATTTCCAGCAATAGGCATAATCTTCAAAGTTTGAGTCGCCTTATCAAAAACCCCAAGCGCATAAGTGCACAACTGAGCTGCCATAGCCTCACCTTTATAGCTGTTGCCCACGAACTCAACATTCGATTCATTCGGGCTCACTACCAGCTCTAGCCTCTCAGAACTTCTCCCTTTCTCATTCTTTTCACCTGAGCTTTTCTCAACCTTGGTCCTCTGCGCATTCCGATAAAGCTTGACACTTGGTGGTGCAGCAAGCAGGAGGTTTGGTTCTTGTGCATCGTTGGTGTCATTTGTTTTGTGGGGGTTATATCCAGACGGGAAATAGCCCACTACAGGTGGGGTTTTGTCAAACTGGTTGTTGACGAGTTGGAGTTTGACATCAAAACGAGGCTGCTCATTGATGGTTGGTTCATTATGAAGTTGGGCGGCGGCGGCAACTTCATCCCTTTCCTTCTCTCTCTTCCTCTTCTTTTTTGATTTCTTGGTAGCTGTTTGTGGTGACTCCGAGACTAGTAAATGTGATGAGTCCAACTCCATCCCCATAAGGATTTCCAACTAACAAAACAAGAAAAAGATGTTCACTGTATCTATATTCAAAAACAATAGAATTACTAGAGCTAATACGAACCCTAAATCCTAAACATTTTCTTTACCTGATTTTTTTTTGGTTTTCTCAAATTAAAAAAGGAGCTACAGCTTCTCTTCTTCTAGCTCTCTTGGCTTTTTGTTCGTCTTCCGTCGCTGAAACAAGAACACTGTTGAGAGACGGGGGGGGGGGGGGGGGTTGGAATGCATAAACCCTAAGAGATTGACGGTTTTGCCTTTAAATTCTTTCTTTTTTTGTCAAACCTGTCCCCAGTCTATAAAAGCAATCTCAAGGTCTCCATCCTGTTTTTTATTTTGATTTGATCCTACAAATTTCAATAATTTTCAATTAATTGATCCTTTTGTTAATTTTAGTTTAAAAAAACATTGATGCACTATTAGCATTGTATTTTAAAAACGTTTTTTTAAAAAAATAAAATAAAATAAATATTATTTTTTATTTTAAATTAATATTTTTTTGGTGTTTTTAGATCATTTTGATGTATGGATTAGGGGTGAGTATTTTCGGTTCGGTTCGGTTTTTATCAAAAAAAGTTACCAACCGAAAATTGTTTTTAAAAAAAAAAAACCGAAACCGAACCGATTAAAAACCGACCACTTTCGGTTCGGTTCGGTTTTTATATTTAAAAATTGAAAAAACCGAATTTAGTTTTTGGGCCATCTGATGGGCTTTCTGATTGGCTTATAATTAATATATAAAAAAAAAACTGATTTTCTCATAAAACCCCAAAGTATTTTTAATTTTTTTTTGCAACTAATACAAATATTAATGTATTAAATTGTTAATATAGTGTTTCTTAAGTTTTTTTACCTTTATAATACTTTTGTTTTGTTTAATTTAGCATGAGACGAAATAATTAAAACTACACAAGTGAACAAATTTAAATTTAAATTACAGAAAATGCCTTCAAAGGGCTTAAAAAACTACACATACTGATTTTTCACATTATACTGATTTTTCACCTAATATTCCTAATTTCCTATCTATACTTTCAGTCTTTCACAATGACATAGCAGCAAGGCAGCAACATATTTAAATACAATGGAAAATTTTCAACATTATCAACCAGTGATTAATTACCAGCAAGGCAGCAACATCAATCTCTAATACCAACGGCATTATATGAACAAATGATCTCAAATATCAGCAACATCAATTAATTACTACTTAAATAATACATCAATCAATTAATACTACTTAATCTCATTATGTCCGAATTGGGTTCGAAATGATGCCCAACAATTATCAAACTGGAGTTGTAAGATTTATCAAATGGCTCTGATTTTACATGAGTAATTTCATTGACAGTCCATTGGCTCTGATTTATCAAATGGCACACAAATGGCTCTGATTTATCAACTCCACAGGACTATGACTACTCTACGATAGATGATCTATAAGATATAACAAGAAATAAAACAGAGGTTCAGTTTGCTTACCTTTTGTGAACTGCAACCGTGTCGATCGGATGGGGACGATGATAAAGAGGAACTGTCGAGCTGGGGTAACGATGTGTTCAGATGCAGAGGGAGAGAGGGTAATGGTTGGTTTGGTTGTTTGCAGAGGGAGGGACACGCGGAGAAGCAAGAGGCGAGAGGGAGGGAGACGCCGAGAAGCAAGAGGCGAGAGGGAGGGAGATTTAAGATGCAGAGTGTTTTAAACCGAACCGAGAGGCTAAAACGCTTAGATTTGTAACTTTTGTTGCAGAGAGAGGCGAGAGGGAAAAGGCTGAAGGAAGGGGACGGACGAGGAAGGGTTTCTTCTCTTAAGTTGGTATTTATATTAATAGTTTTAACCGAACCGAACCGGTTCGGTTTGGTTTAATCGGTTTTGTCCGTACAAAACCGATACCAAACCGAACCGGACATTTTTCAAAATTTTACAATTGGTTTAATTGGTTTTTTTTTTTTCGGTTCAGTTTTCTCGGTTATTTTTTTCCAGTTTTCTCGGTTTAATCGGTTGTTCGGTTTTTTGCTCATCCCTAGTATAGATGTCAAAAAATAATTTTTAAAAAATAAAAAATATTATTTTAATATATTTCTAAATAAAAACAATCTTATAAACAATTTCAATCACACTACCGAATAGTTAGGGTGAAACTCATATGACTTCTTTACATAAAACACCTTCCGAAAATTCCCAAAATAAAAAAGAGTTTTATGCTTCTTTATATAATTCAGTATATTGAATGAGTTTCTCATCATGCAAAGAGAGGGGAATTTAAGGATTAGATAAGGGGATTTTAATATTTATGATCAAAAGAAAAACCAGATGAGTTTCACATGATTACTCAACAGTTTTATTAATTTCAATCCATATAAGGGTGTAATTGAGAGTTTATTTATACATTAAGAGCTTAATCGAGAAAACAAATAGATCAGGGATACAATGTAGATTTCCCTTCATTGAGTTTACTTTAGTTTTTTTAATATATACATAGAAATAATATTTTCTTTAATAGAAAAGATTTTTTGTTTCCTTTTTCGAGCTGCAAAATTAAAAAAGTAGTATTTTTATATTAGAGAAATTTATCATGGCTCTTCCATTAATGGAGATGCCCTAAACCTCCAGTTTATCAGGCTTAGCACTCACTCACTAATCACCGACAGAGAATAGCAGCAGCACCATATTCTCTTGGTCTTCATAAGAATGGAGGAATTGCTGACAAATTAAAGCACCCTTCTCTTGTATCTCCTCTGCAAAGTTCACTTCTTTGAAGTAAGATTTCTCTCTGTAAAAAGGAAGAGATTTTTTTTTTCTTGCCCATTTGATAGCTTGTTTGTTTTCTTGCTTATCTTGATGCTAAAGTAAACTTTTTCCGATTTACATTTCTTGATGCTAGCAGTTTCTCGAGACCTTCTTCGCTGAATTATGAGGTTTTTTCCCCATAATTTTCAAGTTCTTGCTGGTTTGGGGGGTCACTGCATGATTGCTTAAACTCAATTTCCTTGGAATAATCAATGCCTTCGTTATATATTTGGTGGGTTGGGAAATGTTTTCGTGGATATTTCCTTTGTGACATGATTTACAGTGTATGGAGAAAGGGGTTTATTTGCGTTGCCTCTGTAGTTATGCTATAATTTTCAAAAACATTTTGTCTTCAATTTGTTTTCTAAACGATTAATTTGGTGGGATTTAGTGAAATACTTTTTAGATGGACACATTCGGAGTTCATAAAAATTACTAATTGATGTTGGATTTTGATTGGATATTATTTTGAATACTTAGATTGTTTTTGTTTTTAAACTTGTTTATATTCTAGTTGTGATTCTATTCTCTTAAATTTTCATGGATGACGCTCTCCCATGCGGTAGTTTCTTGATGGGACCTGGTATTTGTTATTCCTGCCAAATTCTCGTCTCTTACTCATTCACATAATCCATGATTGCATGAGATTTGCAAATTTTTGCATGGATTCTAGAATTTCAAATAATCCTTTCTTTCCAGAGATAGCTTTAAGGTGTTTCTTGTCAAACATTGGTAGTTCTATCTATTCATTTTTACAATGGAATGCGCAATGGAATGCGCTTCTCACACAAACCATTATTGGCCTTATATGTGTCCAATGATTCACAAGTTTGATGGGAGCCCAATTAGGGAGGGATTTTTGTAATGCTGAGTGCAAATGAATTTCAATGTCAACTAATGTACAAGGTTTTTGTTACTTGGAAAATTATGTCCATTTTTTACGATTATTTGTCTCATTCATGGATGTTGGTGGCTTTAATTCCTAGTTGCTGAATTTTTTAACTGAAAAATGCTATTTCTTTTCCTTCATGTGACGACTTTTGTGTTAGTATGTAACTCGCTTTCGTTGGAGGTGGGATCTACTTTTGTCTTCAAATGTTACAATTCTTTTAGAATGCTTACATTGAAATAAATATAGGTGCAAGATTACCAAGTTGATTTAATTACTCTCTCTAATCTTCATGTTAGACTTCATATGTTACATTGTTTTTAACATCCAGCATATTTCATTTTGTTATGTAGGTCCATTAGAGGACGCAAAGACGGGAGCTGAAACACTAGTTTTATATTTTATTTCTTGGATAAATGAATGAGGGTACTCTTAGAGCATCTCCAATGCAATAGGCATCAGAATAGGCAAAGCAAAAAAATTGTACTTTTAGCTTTTGTGTTTAATTTTAACATGTCCAACGGAACAACTATTTGAGTAGCTAAAATTGTTGTTCTATTCTTCAGCTGCTATTTCTAGATGCTTTGAACAAAAAAGTCAAAACATAAAAAAAGATATATTCTTGTTGAAACACTGTGCTAATTAAAACACAAAAGATAACAATTGAATTAGTGAGATAAACATTGATTTTAAACAATATATTACTCCAAAATACAGTTAAAACAAATTACAGCAATAGTTGAACTAGTGAGATATCAACTGATAAATATTGATTTAGAGCTTTCGTCAAATCAATTGTTGAAGTTTTGGGGGATTGGTATCTATTTTATAACATGATAAAATATTATCAATTTCGTCAAATCAGCTTTGATTTGTAATAAATCAGATCTAAAAAGAGAAAATAGGAAAAGTTTAGAAAACAAACCTTTTGGTATAGAAGCAGCGGGCAAAAGATTGATAGGAGCTTTTGTTCTTGTTTTGGTTTTTAATTAGGAGAAGAAACATTTTTTCTTGTTTGGCTTTGGTTTCCAACTGAAGCAACATTTCTGCTTTTTTGTGTTTTAATTAGCTTAAACAGTGCTTCAACGAGAATATATATCTTTTTTATGTTTTGATTTTTCTGTTCAGAGTATCTAGAAATAGCAGCTGAAAAACAAAACAACTATTTTAGCTATTCAAATAGTTGTTCCGTTGGACATGTTAAAATTAAACATAAAAAGCTAAAAGTATAGCTTTTTAGCTTTGCCTCTTCTGATGCCTATTGCGTTGGAGATGCTCTTAGGCTTACTGCGAGTAATATAGCTAGCCTGTTTTGTTTGGTGATGGCCTGATGCTGTATGAAATAGTTTGTGAATCTACATATTTTGGTCAATATGTCTGTCGTTAGTACTTGTTAGTTAAAAGTTGTAGGGTATTTGAGAGGTGCCAATCTGTGGCCATAACAGGAGTTTGCTGCTTCTCTATATTATCAGGCACCTAGGTTTTCTTTGCTAAGGGGAATCCTGGACATGGGAAGTCTTCATTTTCCATATCATGTGGCACGCCATTAAGTTTTTCTGGAAAAAAAAAATAGAAACCATTATTTATTTTCTTATAAACATATACACCTATCATTCACGAAATTATATGTTCTGAACCACATCTGAAAGCATTGTGAACTGCTAAATTTCAGCTTCCTTTTTACAACCATTTAGGTTCATGCTGTCTTGCAAAATAGCTATTTTAGATGGCTTGGAATCAATAATTCTATGCTTGTTATTATTCCTAGAGCCTTTGGCAAATTTATCCCCTGTAGCAAATTTATCTAGACAAGTTGCTTGAGGTGTTTAGTTGAACACAGGGTATTCAACTGATGCCATGAACCAGAGAGAAGGTGATTATGTTCCCATTAGAGATGCAGAGAACATCCAACTGGGAATGTTTGACAAACCCCTTCCTTGCTTTGGCTGTGGAATTGGATGGTTTTCGTAAGTACTGTTTTACCTTCCTCTCCCTATAGTGCTCTCACACATAGATGTGCTGCCTCTTACTTGGATTTGTGTTCTTACTCTTCTCTGATGGATGTGCCTTTCCTCGACAGCTTTTTGCTTGGATTTGTGTTCCCACTGATGTGGTACTTCTCAGCAATTCTCTACTTTGGGAAGTACTATAACAAGGATCCAAGGGAGCGATCTGGCCTTGCTGCCTGTGCAATCGTTGTGAGTGATGAACTTAACTATTAATCTGTTGTTAGCATGGTTTGCCACCCTCTTCCTTGTCATGTCTGTTGATTGAACATCAAATATGATACTTGCCACTATTAAAAACGCAACAGGGTTATCTATCGCGCATGTTTGCGAATACTTGGTGTGTTTATCTACTTTTTCAGGAAGTAATATGCATGCACTTATCTGCTATTTAACTTGTTTAATTTTCAATTACTATGAACATTGCAGGCTATATTGTTCACAATAGCTGCGGTGATCGCACTACTCGTTTATCTGCTGTGATTCTCGCCTCGACAAATTCATCTTCGCAGCCGCAGTGTATGTTTCAAAAAAGTTAAGATGGACCAGATCTAAGTGGTCAAGACTCTTGTGTTCAAGTTGTAATGGACCCGGAAAGGAACATCGGCACTGCAAGTGACCAAGCCATCTGTAATCTTTCGCAGACACTAATCTCTCTTGTTCATAATACAAAAATGGTGTACAATGTTGGGGGGGAACCAGCTCAACTGCTAAATTCCCATTTAGTGGAAGCATGTAAGAAAAAGAAAATTTAGAAGATTAGAAATTGTTGACATGAGTGTTTGGTATCGAAATTACAGTGCATTGCTTGTCGTTCATGTCAAGTTTATCCATCTCCTCGATGTGGTTTGAAGTCCTTAACTCTGCAGTGCCATGAATCGGGTTCATGCTTAACTCTGCAGTGCCATGAATCGGGTTCATGCCAGAACTGCAGTTCTTATCCACGGTTTGGTTGAAAACTTGTATGGGATTGCGTTTCAAAACTATTTTAAAGGCTAATTTATATTTCAATAGTTAGAAATTCTCGGTCCAAACAATATTAACAATAAACTTTTTAAATTAGATTAAAAGAATTATTTAAACCCGATATATCAATGATAAAAATATATATTTAACGTACACATCAATCTTTTACAAGTAATTAGAGTTTCCTCTACTTATAAGAATCCAGCCAGATTTTCACACACATAATAATTAAATTCAATTTAAATTTAGACTTGTTTTACTTATTTATAAAAATATGTATTAAGTTATTTATATAATTGTTTTTTAGATTCTTATCCGATTATACTTAGGCCATGTTGGCTAATGCATTTCAAAAATATTTTTAAAAAAATTTGAATTTTTATTATTATTTTTAATTAATTTTTTTATATTTTTAAATTATGTTTATATACTAATATCAAAAATAATTCTTTTAAAAAAAAAAAAACTATCAAAAACAATGTTATCCACCCATAGAATCAGGCAGAAAACCTGCGCCCAAACAGCTGTCAATTAAGTTACTTTTGCTTGGGGCAAAAGGAAGAAACAGGAAGCTGATAGAGAGAAGAAATCAAAACGCGGTTTCCTGCGCAGTTGTGTGATGATTCATCATTCTATTTATTATTATTATTATTATTATTATTATTATTATTATATAATACGTCACTCAAAGTTATTTTCATTGCTAGCCTCGGCTAGACTAGACGCGTGTGAACTTGGCCCACGTTCTTTTTCGGTGGTAATTCATTTTTAAAATTAATTAAAACGTGCCAGTTATTAGTAATTAAATAATCATCTATTTTATTTTATGCTTAGCATAGGTGTTGCCATGAGACAGCAGCGTGCCATGCCTCGATACCTACTGCTAGGTTTTTTAGACATGAAAGGAATTTATTAACAAATTGTTTGGAATCTTTATAATTGAATTCAATTCTAAAAGTGAAATCATTTTTTCTATTTAAAACTCTTTTAAGACTCTTTCAACAAAAAATTCTCTTTACATTAAATTGAACATCTATCTTATTTTCTTTTTATTATTAACATGGTATCTGGTTCAGCTTGCACGTACCTTGATTAATCCCATGAATTTTAAAATTAATGATCATATAAATCTCCATTGATCATCATATCGAACTTGAGACCATAGGAAAAGCAAACTTCATAGCCTCAGGCTTTTACCACTGGACCACCTACTAGATATTATTATTTTTTTATACGAGAAAACTTCACTCCTCAAAAAGTGTATTTTATGGGTTCAGATGAGAGAGTAAAATCTAGGTTGTCCCGTACTCTTACAAGAGATGCACGTCTTGACTCAAACTTGAGACTTGCTGTGCAGGTCGCAAGCGCTCTATCATCACGTAAACACCTCTTTTTGACACATCTACCTTACCTTCTTGTCGACAACAATATAATTTTCTATACATCTATTTATATTATACTTAACAACAACTACTCTTGTATTTGATGAATGAAAACATTTTTTTTTTGGGAAATGGGGAATGGTAGGTGCTTCTCGTTGACATGATCTGATAATTAACTAGCTAATTGCCCGCGCGTTGCCGCGGGTATTTTTTTGTATATAATTTAACACAATTAAATCTACAACGATCAATTTATATGATATAAGTACAAAAAAATTATAGATTAAAAGATAAAATGCTTAAAATTTTGAGTTGAGTTTGTCACGTAAGCATAGATGACTTTAATAATGAAAGGAAAAAAAATAAATGAAAGATGAAAAATATCTTAGAAACTTTAACAAAACATAAAAAAAATTACCATGGCTATTACTGGAAAAAAAAATTATCAAATTATCGGGAGGGGAAAAACATAACAAAAGAGTAAGAATGAAAAATAATTAAATCATGATTATTATTATTATTATTATTATTGTGTTAAATACATTATTATTATTATTATTATTATTATTATTATTATTTTGTTAAATACATTTATATATACATGGACAAAAGTAGGAATTAAAAAAAAAAGTGTAAGGGCTGAAATGAAAATCAAATATCAAGGGCTTAAATTACAAAATTCAAAGTCAAAGGGCTGAAATGCAACTTACATTAATTGTCAATTGAAATCAGAGGACAACATTGCAAAAATCGGAACTTTTGTACCGAATTGATTGAGTTATATAAAACCAACCCGGAAATTAAAAGTAGAAGGACCGAAATGAAACTTTGCCATTCTGAAGAGAGAGAAACTTGGCCGGCGGCTTTAGCCGGCCTCCGCCGCTTCCACGGACTTCCGGTGGTGACACGCACCACCGCGGGAGGAAGAGAACACGGCGGCGCATCGTTCTGTCCTCCGGTAGACAATTTCCGTCCACCGGAGGATACCGCACGCGCCGCCTAAACAGGGCGTGAGGCGGACAGCCGTCTGGCGCGTGCGCCTCACGCCCTGACAGACGCCGATTATTAAATTCGGAAAATAGGGACAATTACCGTTTCACCCCTGCACCCAATTAAGTGTTTTTGTCGTATTAGGGGCTAAAACCGTATTTAGCCATTTCAGAAAATAATAAAAAAAGAAAAAGTTGCGGCGGACCGGACCGGACCGGGCCGGTCCGGCCGCGCGCAATTACGCCGGTGCCCCTCAGCCCAATGCCTGTTTTTGTCCTATTACCGGGGACTAAACCGTCAATACACTGTTCATAAATGAATATTTAAAAAAAAAAAATCAACTGGAAAAGGCGGAATTAACCCCGCCTGCCAGCCATTCGACGCCGCGCGCCCGAGGGCCATTTTCGGGCGCGCACTGTTAAAAGAACAGTGTTTTGTGAGTGTGTGCACAGTGCAAAACTCTACATGTTTTATTTGTTTTGTAATATGGATACAATAAGGCTCTTGGTGTATCCAATAGTTTGGTTATAAATAAATCCTTGCAATATTTCTTATTATTATGCCCTTCATAAATATTATAAGAATTTATAGTGACTTCATTTGTTTTATTATTAGGCTCGTCAACTTAAATCTCCTTAATTTATAGCACGTTAAAAAAAGCCATGTGGGTTTTTAAAATAAAATAAAATACAGGTATATCAAGTTATTAAAAACTAAGGGAATTTTAGTCATTTTACTTCTTTTTTTCAATTTAAGACTGAAGGGACTTCGATGCATTTTTTTTTTACATCTTAAAACATACATTTTCATTTAATTTTATTACACTACTTCATTTTAATTATTGTTTAATAAGATAAACGGTTGGTTAAAATATATGCTGGTGTGCTTACTGCTTAGTTTATGTTTCTTTATTAACGTAAATATATGAGTTAACCTGCGTACAACTCAACTAATTCTACATGCAGTAAAAGATTAGTCTATATTTTGATTGTATAATGACCAGTATATAGGCCGGTGTTTTTACTTTGGCTTCTTATGCACTACTTGTCATTGCGTTTCAAAATATTTTTGAAAAAAACTAAAAAAAAATATTTATTTTAAATTAATTTTTTTTGTGTCACTTGTTCAACTCATATTAACTATTTATGTTTTTTATATTTCTAATTTTTTTTAAATAAAAATTGATTAATATAATCCCCTTTATAAATGTCATCACTCCTTATTTTTAACACTTCACTCAACATACGCCATTGAAGAAAGCAAAGCATATAATATCTACAAAAATTCCCATCAAGCAAACAACACCAAAGCTATAGCGTACCCAAAAGCAAAGCTAAAAGTTGTCCGAGAAAAGTTCTTCCCCTCCCTCCCTCTACAACTCTCGAAAGGAGAACCAGCACCCACAGCCAATCCTCGAATAATGGAGGAGGAGGAAGAAGACATGCCACTGTTTTGGCTTCAAGCCGCCAACACTCGCCACCGTCCCCGCGGCCTCCCCCGTCAAGCCTCCTCCGTCTGTCTAAATTCCGGTGTATTTCTCATAGTGTTACTAGCCGTAGCTTTCACCTTCGTCTTTGTTGTTGTTCCTTCATTCGGCTCTTTCACATCTCAAATCGTGAGACCACAGTCGATCAAGAAAAGTTGGGACTCGCTCAACTTTGTTCTGGTCCTCTTTGCTATTGTCTGCGGATTTCTTAGCAGAAACGGCGGCGGCGGTAATGAAAGCTCAAGCTATTACCAGGATCAAAGCTTATCAAATGTACAAAACCCGTCACATCCGTCAACTCCTTCACGGAGATGGTTTGAGTATCAAGATCGAACCATGAGCTATAACACATTGAACAGATTGAGGAGTTCCAGTTCATATCCAGATCTTCGTCAAGAATCATTAGAACGCCGGAGATTTTACGATGACAGCCATCTGAATACCTCAAATGATCAGATTCATCATCATCGTCCGTCAACTCCTTCACAGAGATGGTTTGAGCATCAAGATCGAACTATGAGCTATAACACATTGAGCGGATTAAGGAGTGCCAGTTCATATCCAGATCTTCGTCAAGAATCATTAGAACGGTGGAGAATTTATGGTGACACCCATCTGAATAACGACAGGATTTCGACCTCAAATGATGATCAGGTTCATCATCATTATCCGCAGCCAATCGAAGAAACTAAAAAACAAGAAGAGGATGCTGGTGTTAAGGATATAGACGTTGATACCTTTGGGATGAACCAAAAGGAAGTTTCATATCCATCATCGCCACCTCCTTTTCATCCATCACCGCCATCTCCATTGCCACCATCTCCGCCTCCTAAGCTTGTGAGGAGAAAGGTGAAGGGAACACGTCAAGATCCTGGATATGAAAAGAGAACCGGTCACGAGGAGAAAGTTTCTGAAAATTTCTACAATATCCCGCCACCATCTCCGCCGCCTCCTCCTCCTCCTCCTCCTCCACCACCTATATTCAGCAAGAACGAGAAAAAGAGAGGCAAAGATTTCTTGAATTCACTAAGAAAAAAGAAAAAGAAGCAAAGTCAAAAGAGCGCTGAGAATCTTGATAGATTGTTCAATCCTCAACCCACCCCAACCAGCACTCTACCCTTGATAACACCCCCGCCACCTCCTCCTCCGCCTCCGCCGCCACCCCCGCCACCTCATTTTCTTCAAAATTTGTTCTCAAAGAAAGGCAAAACCAAAAAATACCATCCAGTTCCTCCGCCGCCACCTCCACCACCAGCCTCACGTGTATCAAAGGTGGTCTCCCGAAAGGTTTCGTCAAGAACCAAGGTCCACGTAGCACCAGTGACATCTCATGATCAACCTCCAAAACCAGTCAGTACAAGTAGTTTCGATAGCGTGGAAGAGAATGCGGAGAGCGGGAATGCTTCACCTCTGATTCCAGCTCCGCCGCCGCCGCCGCCATTCAAAATGCCAGCGTGGAAATTTGTTCGTGATGGTGACTATGTTAGAGTAGGAAGTTTCAATAGCTCGAGAAGTGGATCGCCGGACTTGGATAGTACCGAGGACGCGAGCTCGGAAAAGGATCAGTCAAGTCCAATGGCGGCGGCAGATGGATCAGACTCAGCACCAACGGCATCGTTTTGTCCAAGTCCTGACGTGGACACCAAGGCTGGTAATTTCATAGCGAGGTTTAAAGCTGGTTTGCAGCTAGAGAAGGTGAATTCGGCCAGGGGAAGGTCAAATCTTGGTCCAGAAGCCAGCACAAGTTAGAAGAAGGCTTCTAATTTGTTTTTTTTTTGTAATTTTTGTGGATTAATCTTTTTATTTTTCGATATCTGAATTTTTTTTGTTTCTTTTTCAGTGAGCTTGTATGTTTGGGATGTGCTATCATTTTAGGTGGAATTTTATTATACATACAGGGATGAATACAAGAGAACATGGAATTAATATGATTTCTCTTTAATTCCTTTAATTTTTGTGCTCCTCAAAAACCGTTTATGTTTTTTTTTTACCTTGTTTGTCAATTAGTTTTAAAAGAAATAAAAATTAAAATTTTATTTTATTTTTTATTTTAAATTAAAAAATAATATAGTTTATTTACATTATTTTCATGTGCTAATATCAAAAATAATTTAAAAAAAAATATTATTGTGATATATTTTTAAATAAAAAACACTTTAAAAAACAACTTTAATCATATTCTCAAACATGTGTTTTGTCAAAAAGCAGGGGCAAGACTTGTATCCAAGAATTGTCCCCCTTTTCATGCAGAAACATAAGGAGTTTGATTACTCTTCGTCTCATATTCGAGTCTTGTGATTGTTAATGTCAAGAAATCATTTCACCTAAAAACTTAAGTTGTTAGGTGAGATCCCAGAATATGAGTTATATTATTCTCTAACACCCCCCTCAAGTGAAAGCCTTTTGAGCTTGAAACTTGCACAAACTCACACTACATTGTGCTAGATTTTTATCAAATAGAATGAGGGTGATAAGATTCGAACTCGCAACCGATGGTCAACAAGACTCTAATACCAGTATTAGAAAATAATATAAATCATATTCTGGAATCTCACCTAATAACTTTAAGTCAACTGATTTGCTTTTTAACATAACTGGTGTAATGAGCTGTCATTGCCAGAAGATTACGTGGTGTTTGACATTCTATATTTTCATTTTTTAACCTTTGAATTATTTAATATATATATATATATATATATATATATATTTAAAAAGAATTTCTACTATATTTCTAAACAAACACTAAATATGACAAATATCTCACATAAATTACTTTATTAGGGCAAATATAAACATTGTATGTGATAAGTTCTTCAAGGGCAATTTCTTGCTTTATTGATATGATCTGAACAATGGTTGGACACTCTAATTTTATGTTATCTCATGTAATTCTTAATCAACTGTTGGATCGAAATTAAGGACTATAGCATAATTAATTACAAGATTATATTTCTAGACCTAGAAAAAATAAAAGTTTTGATATGGTTAATCTCTAAAATTATCCTTAAATAGTATATAGATATTATTCAAGGGTTAAATTGATATTTTTCTAAATTGCAGGGTTTTTTCATATTCTTCTGCTAATAATATGTTATCCTTTCATTTTTTTCATTACGAGTTGTCTGTTAGATATAAAAATTATATAAGTTACAAAATAAAGAGTTGGGACTTAAGATATAAAAGTATATCTCTTCTAGATAGAGATTTAAGACATTTCACATGCAGTTTTTGTGAATTATCATTGAAGATTACAAGTTATGATTTGTGACAACCTAGCATTTACGAAATTACTCTAAAACAAAAAAAAAAATCAAATCTCTGGGTAATAGCTTCCTAAACAACTCTAGATCTATCTAACAAGGTCTTAGGGACTCTTGAATAATTTTATTATTATTAATATTCAGGAAACCCAACATCTTTTTTCTATAATGTAAGGATATCTAACTATATATTTTTAGGAGTTTTCTAATTCTACAATGATCTTTATTGTGAAGCAACATGATTTCTAATTGTAGAAATAAATGAGAACTAAATTATTAATGACAAATAACTTTTGGGCTATATTGAAACAAAAAATACTCTTGGTCCTATATTGAAACAAAATTCAAAAGTACATCTCATGTCATTAATAAATACATTTCAATCATTGTTAGAAAAACTATGCAGTCTTAACTTCTGACTTATCTAAGATTGAACATCAAAACTGATTGTTCATCTGATGTATCTTAGAACTCAATTAGTTGTTCTAAACTTCTCTTCATCAACTCTGTCAGTTCCATCTTCTCTATTGAATTTGTCTTTTTGATTCCTAGGTTTATCATGCAATTTTGTGACAAGGAAACCCGACATTTCCCCTTTTTTGCCATGATGGCCCTACTTGATGCGTTGGAGTTAAGTGACTTTTTGGGAGTTTTGTTTGAGAGTGTGGTTTTGATTGTTTTTTAAAGTATTTTTTATTTAAAAATATATTTTTTTTAAAAAAAAAAATTATTTTTGACATCAGCATATGAAAATAATTTAAAAATATTTTTTTTTAATTTTAATTTTAACTTAAAATCAAAATCATATTTTTATTTTATTTTTAAAAAATTTATTTTTGACATCAGCATATTAAAATAATCTAAATACACTATTTTTTTAAATTTGAACTTAAAAATAAAAATCAAAAATCAAAATTTTTTAAATAAATTTAAAACACAGTCTCAAACACCCTCTCTCTAATTGTTTGGTTAAAGCTACAGCAGGCCGTTGAGCATGTTGACAGAAGAACATGCTCTCTCTAAACCTGCTGTGCATTATAGATTTATAGATGCGTTCAGCTTTGTAAAATCTTGAGGATGCCCATGAAAAGACCCAGGATTTCAGTCTCCATGATAACTCTCAGACGTTAATCAACAAATTTGAGAGGACCCAAATTCTTCAAAGCTAATCTTGATTAGCTTCGTCTCTCATGTCGACTACTTTGCTTCTTCTTGCCTTTTCAGGTTTCATGACTAATTAACAGTAAATACAAAGCTGAAAACATAATCAACAAAACCGCATTGATAATGAAATGGAATATACTTGGAAATTTTGGTGGTTAAAACCCTAATTTGGCCGAGTGCAATTTGACTTAGCTTCCTCTTACAAGCCTAAAATGCTGAAAATCAGGCACAACAAAAACCAGATGACCAAAATAATCAAACTCTGCTCATGCAGTTCACCCCTGTGCTTGGAGCAAGAAGCCTCTCCAGCTGGAACGGAAAACCCATTTGTGCCAACAGTGAACTTGCTTATTAGTCTAAAATCAATGCATCATGATGCATTGACCCACTTGTTTACTGCCAAAAAAAATGAAAGGAACTCGCCGCCCAGAAATAACAATGTGTTCTAAAATCTGAAAGCAAAATGTGGTGTCCCTTCATTTAGAAGACTGATATCACTTACCAGCAATATTCAAAGCACAGATTCCATACCTCCGGGTTAATAATAACTTTCACAAATGAGCTTCAGTCTATCAGAAGCTGCTTTTCTGTAACTGAAGCAACCTGCAAGCAACTGCACATTTCTGGTATGCATCTCTTCCATTCAGTTTATGACTGAGAATGTCAATGGATAAGACACTGAAAGTCCATCCCTTAGTATAGAAAGTTTCAGACATTCCAACTTTAGATGGCCACTAGTAGTTTTTGGTTCTTCTAGACCTAGGCACCACCCAAGTAAAATAACCGATGGCTAAAAAAAATTTAACAGTTTGTTAAGCTACTTAGATAATTAGTCTGCAATCTCCCTAAGAATTTTATTAAGTCACTTAGATAACTAGTTAGTAATCAAAATCAGAAAACAGAGCACAGGAGAGCAATTTCGTGGCACAGCTCTCTGAGATAGGTGATGAATACAGCTGCTGTTAAATAAGAAACTAACATGATTCCAAAGCAAACAGAAGAGTCCAGAATATTAAAGTCATGGCTTCAAGGGTGTTTGATATGTGGCAATTTAACAAAACAGGCTAAAAATCAACTATATACTTTTAAATATTTTTAACAGAACAAAGTTTTCTACTAACAATACAGAAAAAAATAAATGAGGCCAGAAGTAAATAGACTGAAGGGAACACCTGAAGCCAAAATGACCAACAAAACTTGCATTAATTCAAATGATAATGTCTTTATCAAAAAAATGGTATTGCTGCCTTCCATGTGATTTAGCTCTATGAAAGGCTACAAATTAGACAACCAAAATCCTAACAAGAAACATCCAATGGCAGAAATTATTAAAGCAGCAATACCAATGCCCATGCAAAGACAACAATACGCTAGAGTTACATAAGCAAAACTTACAATGCTCATAGTCTGCCTATTACTTTGGTGTTTTACTCAAATACTTCTTCAAAACATCCATAACAGAGCCAAAATCAGCCTTAACACTCACAGGCGGGTTAGCAAACCTACAAGCCATTTCCTTAATATTATTTGAGTGGTAATCAATCTTACTTTGAGTAAACTTAAGCCCATGGGCAGTACTAACAACCACTGTCCGATCAGTTGGACCTATAACCCCACTCTTCCTAAGCTTCATCAAAGCCGTCAATGCCACTCCTGTATGTGGACAAATAAACATCCCAGTCGAATCCGCCTGCGCCGTTGCATCCATTAACTCCTCCTCAGTAGCCTCCTCGACAATCCCATTCGATTGTTTCAGTGCATAAACAGCTCTATCAATTGAAACAGGATCGCCAATCTGAATAGCAGATGCAAATGTACTATTGGCTTTCACAGCTTTAAATTCGTCCCACCCTGACTTATAATACAAGTAGAGAGGGTTGGCATTCGCAGCCTGTGCACAAACAAGCCTCGGAATCTTATCCACAAGACCCAACTCCTTGCACATATTAAACCCTTTATAAAAAGCATAAATATTCCCCAAATTCCCACCAGGAACAATAACCCAGTCGGGCACTTCCCAATCAAACTGCTGCAAAATCTCTATGGCAGCCGTTTTCTGCCCTTCTAACCTCAGACTATTTAGCGAATTGGCTAAATAAATTGGCAACTCAGACGTAACCTCTCTTATCAACTGCATACAGCCATCAAAATCGGTATCAATACTCAAAACAAAGGCGCCATTGGCAATGGGCTGCACGAGCTGGGCAATGGAAATCTTATTAGCAGGCAAAAATACAATAGAAGGAATACCAGCAGAAGCACAATAAGCAGACAAAGCGGCAGAGGTGTCGCCTGTTGAAGCACAGCCAACGCCAAAGACAGGTTTGTTCATTTTTCTCAATCTATTAACCTGACTAACTAGAACAGTCATGCCCAGATCTTTAAAACTCCCTGTATGACTAATCCCACAGTGTTTAACCCACAAATCATTCATATCAAGGAACTGTTTGCCAAACCTTTCAGCCCAGAAGAGATTAGAGTTGCCCTCAAAGGCACTGACAATATCATCACTAGAAATTTCAGGCAAGACCCATTCTTTCTTGGACCACACACCGGAACCGTATGGCCAAGTGGTCTTACCAACGCGAGAGTCGAAGAGGGCACGCCAGTAGGAGCCAGGAAAGGCTTTGAGGGCGGACATGTCGTGTTGAACATCAAGGAGGCCGCCAGATTGGGAGCGGTAGACGATCTCGTCGAGGGAATAGGATTCTGTGTTGGTGACAGGGTCGGTGTTGAAAGGGACGTATTTGGCGGAGAAGTTCTGGTTTTGTGGTGGGTTTGTGAGGTACTGGCGGCGGGCTTCGTCGCGAATGTTGTTCCCTTTGCTTGCGGTGTTAGCGGGGGTATTACTCGAGGAGGCGGCGGCGGCGGCTTTGATGGAGAGGAAACGAGGGGTTGCCTTGAGAGTGTTGGGTTTTGAGGGAAGCTTGAGATTGCTGGAGAAGTTGGGAGATTGGAGAAGATACGAGGAAGCCATTTCGAGGGGGAGAGAGAAAGAGAGAGGAGCGAGAGGGGGATAGTCAGTAGACAACCTTGCCTCCCTTATAGATCCCTTGAATGGGGTCGCCATGGAATTAAAATATAGGATTTTTCTTTCCGGTTAAATAGGTAATATAAATTATTTTTTAAAATATATTAAAATAATATTTTTTTAATTTAAAAATATTATTTTTTACATTGCAACAATATAAAAACATAAAAAATAAAAAATTATAAATAAAAAATTTAAATATTTTTAAAACTATAATTAAATCACAATAACAAATAATACATGATTTTTATATCATATCCACTTAAAATTATAAAAAAGATTTAAAATTATAAAATAAATTGATATTAAAAACAAATAAATATCTCCACATAAAAGAATATAAACCTCCTTCACACCTCTCTTTTTCATAACAAACACATTCAAATTTCTTGTTGTTGTATAAAATATGACTATATTGTTTAGAATTATAAAATAAATTGATATAAAAAACAAATAAATATTTTCATTTAAGAGAATATAAATCTCCTTAGCACCTCTATTTTTTGTAACTAATATATTCAATTTTTTTGTTGTTGCATAGAATATAAAATATTTTTTATTAGTCTTTGTAATTAGATGAATATTGAAAGATATTTATTGTTTGGATCAAATTTGATACTTTAAACAAGTAAATCAAGATAAAGACAAACAAATTTTTTTTGCAATTGATCACCATGCATCTATAAATTTTATTTGAAATAAACATTGTGGTAGTGGTAGCTTTTCAAAATATTTCTAATTTAAAAATATATTGAAATATTTTTTAAAAAATATATATTTTGACATCACTACATTGAAAAATTATAAAAACACACAAAAAAAATATTTAATAAAAATGAATTTTGCAATAGCCTTTTTCCAACCACAAAAAAAAAATGTTTCTAGAAAATTTGGTGTCGTCCCTTTATTACTTTTATTTCATCTTATTTTAATATTTAAAAAAACTTATCCATGTAGGATTGATACTCAAGTTTATAGAGAGAGAGAGAGAGAGAGTTGTGACTCGAGAGAGCTCAAGGAGCTTTATTTTTCAATAGAGGTGAGAAAGAAGAAAAACATTAACCCTAAGCGCAATTAAATTGATAAAAAGAAGAAAAACTGAAAAAACTAAATCGATAAAAAAATGTGAACTAACCATTTAGAATACTTAATTAGTCTATTTTGTCTACACAACTAATCAAATACTTTACATTTACACTTATTTCTCGTTTAATGTCGATATCAGACCAATTGATATCATTAGTTTCATACACATGGACGACTAATCAAGACCATAACTATTCCTCCTTAATTCCAACTCTTATACAAGAAGTCATGAAAAGAAATGCAACTTGAATATAATATTTCTAAAATCTATTTAGTATAGGTGATGTGAACTTACTTGTCATGTGTGATGTTCCTACCTCCTTAACTAAACACAAAAATATAGGAAGGATTTGATAAAGAAATCAAGCTTTCTTCACCTTATCCTCCTCCTTTCTCCAATTTCTAACTCTCTCTTCAAGTTCTAAAACCCTTAAATCACCTTGATTTCTTTCTTTAATCAACCAAAAAACCTTTTAATCCACCTAAAATAACCTTTTTAATGTTTTATATAGAGAAATTTGAAGAATCTTCCATTCTCTTGAAGTGTTGTGGATGTAAGGAGAAAAAATAGGCAATTTTTTTTTTAGTACAAGGTTTCATTTATTTATGATAATGCCCTTACATTATTTTACCCTTTTTTATTTAATCGAAAACCTTGTATCAATTTATTTTTTAAAATACTGCATATAATTGTTCATAATAAAAACAATAATTTTTCTATCAATACATTTCATCACTTGGGTTAATTTTAATATTTTACCAATATAAAAAAAAACCTCTATCTAGGTTTTACATTTTTTGTGTCCCTTTTCCCATTTTTGTTCATAAAAAGAAGGTTTTGGATTTGAAAGATGTAATTTCATATACATAAAAGCTAAATAGAGCATGGGAAATGTGGTAAAGCCTACGTCCACAAAGAAAAAGAGAGTAAAATAAATCTCTTGTCCATTTACAAAGACCCTGTTTGGGAGTGCATTGCAATCGACGTTTCAAAAAAAAATGATTTTTATTTTATTTTAAAAATCAGCGGTTTGGTTTTTTTAGATTATTTCGATGTGCTGATGTCAAAAATGATTTTAAAAAAAATAAAATAACATCATTTTGATATATTTCGGCATGAAAAGCACTTTGAAAAGCTGCCGCAATCGCACTCCCGAACAGATCCAGAATTGTCATGAAAAACATATTAAGAGTCTAAATAAAAACATTATAAATCCACATCACTTTCTTGATGTCTTTCAGTTCTTTTAATAATAGCTTTTAAATTTAAATTTCATTACTAAAATTGAATAATAAATATTAAAATTGAATATAATAATAAATAATACAAGACAGACAACTTCGTACTAAAGTGACATGAACAAATTTTTAGTATCAAACTCGCCACATCTTCAAATTTTATTTAATTATTATGATTTTAAGAGGTCACACATTTAATTAAAACAAATAAACATTAACACACGTGATTGTGAAAATCTCGAAAGGGCCCCTTCTCGCTGAGCTGTCATCCGGAGCAAAAAAGGCGGGAGCTCCTACCTAACCGGGGACAAATGGTCATTTACCGGATATCTTAATGCGTCTAGGAGGTGGGTTTTGGGCCGTTGGATCGCTAGCCCACGAGTTGGGGACTGGCATCATAATTTTAATATTTCTTAGGCATTAAAAAAAATAAATTCAATAACACTAACTAATATAAAATAAATAACAAGAAAGAAAATATATTTTGGTGGAGCAGGCTACGGAAAAGATGACTTGGCGTGAAAGGATGTGACAACTTCCCTCTCACGTATGACCTCTACTCTACACCAATTCTTAATTACAAAAATACTTTTTTTTTTTTTTGCATTTTAGCTTGTGATTTTTTTATGTTTAATTAAAAAAAAAAACAAGCCAACTCTTGTGTAAATGTATGGCAAGTGCCAACTACGATTTTTGCAAGACCGGTGGTTTGGTCATTGACCGACAAAGGATAAGATTGTTTTTGAAAATTAAGATATATTTTTTATTTTTTAAAAAATTATTTTTAATATAGCACATGAAAAAGATATAAAAACATAAAAAAAATTAAAATAAAGAATAAAAACATTTATTTTATTTCCAAAAACACTTTTAAAATAATGTGAAATAAGATCAAAGCCACAAACAAAATCTATTGGGAATTTGAAGTGTACTCTTACAAGCAATCCTTACTTGTACTAGTTTGGCAAGCAATAGTGCAAACTTAGTTAACAAATCCATAATTCATGTTGATGTAATGAATAAAAAAAAATTCAAATCAATGTAGAAGATATTATTTTAATTAACTTTATATATATATATATATATATAATATGAAAACTTAAATCATTTCGTATTATCTAATACATAATGTAATGCTTATATAATTTGTTTTTATTTATTTATTTGAAAAGACCCATTACACTTTTTATGGTCTTCAATTTTATCTTTCAAATCAAATTTATAGTTTTTGTTTTTTCAACAACAAAATAATGGCAGTGATAATAATAATAATAATAATAATAATAACAAATATAATAATAGTTTATTATGAATGTGATAATGATAATAATAATTGTGATGATAATATTAATAATTATCACAATAACAACAATTATAATAGTAATAGTGATAATAATACTGATATTGGTGATTTTTATCATTCAAGATAAATTTATAATTTTTGTTATTTTAGTAACAACAATAGCAGTAGTAGTTGTTGTAACAATAACAATAACAATAACAATAATAATGATATTTGTAATGGTATTAACATTAATAATAACAATAATGATGATAATAATATAAATAATATTATTAATAATCAATGTATAATAATTTATTATAACAACAATAACAACGACCAATAATTATGGTGTTGATAGCAATAATAGTAATATTTATGATAGAAATAGTAATAATAATCAATATACCTGGAAATAGTGTGTTTTGCTATATTAGATATTTTACTCTTCAATTTAACCCTTTTAGTGAAAAACATTTATCTTTTTTTCTTATAATATTTTGTCCATTATCCTTTAGAATAAGTGTTATTTCTTTTCAATTTAATCTCTTAATTTCTTTTTTTCATGTATTTTTTTATCAAGTTCTTATTCATTGATTTTTTTTTCTCTAACCCTTTTATAAAAGTTTTATTGACTTTTGATTTAACCTTTCAATCCAAGGTTATGGCGTGTTATTTATTTTTTTCATTTTCCTTATTTTTTGTTTATTTTTTCTTAGGTTGTTTTTTTCCAATTAAATCCTCTACTTGAATTTATTTACCCTATAATTTGTTTTTTTTATTCTAATTTTCACCTTGATTCTCTTAATTATCATTTTTTATTCTAGATCTTTTCATGTAGTTAATTTTGTTTCCTATTATGTTTTTTCATGTTTGTTGACTCAATTCATTTTTTAATTTTTTTAATCCAATTTTGTGCTTCCATAGTTTTCCCCCCAAGGTACTATGAATTTTTTTTAATTTTTTTTATTAATATCATTTTTTTATTGTCTAACTAAAATAAAAACAACTATTAAATCTCAGTTGATGTTTCTTAATATATATATATTTTTTTATAAAAACAATATGAACTATATTTTTTGTTTTTCATATTGTACAATTAATCGATGAATATGAGATTGTGAAGTCATACTTGTAAGAACAACATTATAAACATTCATAAAATAATTTTAGGTATTTCAATTTATAATATTTCTATTAATCAATGAAAAAAAGACAGTCATGGCAAAAACTGAAAAGGAAGGAATAACTCGGAAAGTGTTTTCCAATAATTATATAATAAAAAAGAATAATTCAATGTCACGAGGAGGTAATTAAAGCCTCACCTGAACTTGATTTTGGGACTGGATTTGAAAATAATTTTTTAAAAAATTTGAATTTTTTTATAATTTTATTTTAAATTTGAATTTTTTAATATTTTAAATTAGTTTTATGTGTTAATATTAAAAATAATATTTTTTAAAAACATTAAAAAACACATCCACTATACTCGCGGAATCAAGTTTCTTTCCCCCCGCACAGCTGACCATAAAAAACAGCCAACTCCAGAGAGAGAAACAAACCCAAATAGTTTGAAAGCTCAGGAGAGAGAGAGTACAGAAGAGAGAGAAAGATATTGTAAAGTGGGCCGGGTTAGTTCTGTTAGAGAGAGAAAGAGAGAGGGAGAAAGTGGGGTTTGAATTTTTATTTTTATTTTTTTTTAAATTTGAAAGAGTTCAACTTGTTATTTGTCATCTTAGAGTTTGTGGGCTTTTTTCCTCTTCTCCTTCTTCTTAGTTGGATGAGCTAAGCCTAAGAGTTTGGTACCACTTTGGTATTATCAAATGGTAATTCATAAATAGAGTGAAATTCTAGGCATTTCTTCTTCTTCTTCTTCTTCGTCTTCTTGTTTTGGTTAAATAAGATGGCTGCTTTTTTTTGTTTAGTTGAAGATGTCTTTGTGTGGTTTGTTATGTTTGCTTTGAGTTTTAAACTCTGGTTGAATTTAGGTTTACTACCTGTGCTGTTTGAATCTTTTGAAGAAGTGGATATTCCTTTTTTATTTTTTGAACCTGGAATGAAGTTAATTTATTATAGTTTTTCGTATATGTTCCAGAGTAGTTTGGGTTTTATTATAAAAATAAAACAAAAAATTGAGCCAGGGAGAAAATTAAAACTAAGAAACTATAGTGGCTGGTAACTGGATGTTTTCGTGGATTGTTCTGGTTTTGAATTTTAATACTTCAGGTATCAGAAAGTTTTTGATAGTCTTGAACTTCATGCCAGGTACTATTTAGTGGAAGTTATTTTGAATGTTAGGCTACAAATTTTGCATTAGGAAGCTAAAATAGTGTTGCCCATGATAATCCTGGCCAAGTGATTCTTTTCAGCCGAAGGCCTGTTGTTTTAGGAATGCCAAGCCATTAAATTTCTTACTAGAGCTTGGAAATTTGAGTGTAACTATCTTTTATAGTTCTTGTTTCCTTTTAAAATGGAAATGCTTTTATTACCATCTGGTCGCCTTGATATTGAGTGGGGTTTCTAGTTGAATGATTTCCATAACGAGAGGCTTTCATGAAAGCTTGTCTTTCACCGCTGTCATTTCCCAACACATAAGAATTGGATTTAACTAGTTCTTACTTTGCTTTTGATCATACAATTATATTTAGGAACTTATCTTTATGCTGCGTTGGAGGCTTTTTGTTCCCCTCTTTTTCTCGGTGTTGCTTGAACAGTAAAATATTTGCAGGCAGCAGTGGACAGTATAATTGTTGGTTCTCATGTATGGTTTGAAGATCCTGTTTTGGCTTGGATTGATGGTGAAGTTATTCGCATAAATGGCAATGAGGTCCATGTCATAGCAAATGGAAAAAAGGTATATTTACTTGTTCTGATGCGCATAGAATAATTCCACTAGTCCTTCCCTTCTATATGCATTAGGTTATTACTAGGAAACTATTGATGTGATGTAAGTGATTCTTTCCTTTAATCTATGATGCACAATCAATTTCTTCTAGTTGCAAATATATATCTTAGGACAGTTTGCAGTGCGCAAATGTAAAATGACAATAGCAACACTTACTACACATGTGTGTAGCACGTGTTCAGAGGTCAGAGTTTTGTACTGTTAGGACAGGAGGTAATGTTGAAGTTTTTCCCCTCATGAACATGCTTGTGCTGAAGAAGCACTAATTAACATTTCAACCGAGGAAGTAGGAGAAAAATATGGAACCTTAGGCTAACTGAGTAAATATAATAATCTGAAGCAGATTGAGCAACTCTACTCCAGATTCTCTAGATCAAGGTGACTTAAGTTTCATTGCCATCAACATTCTTCTGGGGATTAATAAGCTGATTTGGTGACTGGAATCACTTGAATTGAGGATTCTGAAACATCTATAGAGTTCAACCTAGTCACATATTATATTTGCTATTGTGTTTCAGTACATCGCAATACACCCTCCCTCCCACCCCCAAGTAGAAGAAATCAGAGATTGATATCTCTGATCTCATTGATGTTGGTGTTGAAAAATGATTGAGTGCTTGTTTGGGAACATAATGTGGACCTTTCGACCAAACTTATCTTTACCCAATGGGCCTTTTATAGGCTGTGTTGCATCCTCAGACTAGATCCCAAACAAGGCTTGAGGATGTTATTGCAAGCCTCCAAGTTTGTTGATATATAAATGGATCGAACCCACAAGAGTTGGCCTTTTATACCTCTTCACTACGGTGGCTATTAAATCATTCATTTCCAAGCACGTGTTACGTCCGACTAAAATAAGAAACAAGGTTCATATTTGCCAAGCTTTGGAATGCTTTAATTTTTGACTGTGTTTCCTCTTAAGATTGGGAAAGCTTTACTTGATTTTTAATGAACTGATGGATGGAGCATGTTTGAATCAATGTCTGCAGCTGTGAGCATCAAACTTAAGAGGAAGATTTTATTGTCAAGGGGCCTATTGCACTCCAGTAATTTACTCATATTATTGTAGGGTGATACATTATCATCATTAGTCTTTAGCTTGCCATTAAATAATCATCATCTAAGATTCATTTGTCAATATGACCTTTGTTATTCATTTTCTCAATCTGATAGGTTATTGCTTCATGCAAAGATAACTTGTCTTTGGCTATTGTTTCACTCCTTACAACTGTCTTATTGGGATTGTGAATCTTAAATCTATAGATGTTCTTCGGCTGTTCCTTTAATTCCTCCTTTCTCATTATTGCAAGTCACATATCCATCGAAATTGAGTGTATAAACATGCTGAACCATTCGGTAAGAATCTTCTTCATTACCAGGTGCTTCTCCAATGATGCCAAGAGGTGGTAAGATAGATGTTTTAGATCATAGCTAGATAGAAAGTATAGATTGGAATATAGATGTCCCATATAGCATTTTTCTTGGATAAAATTGATGAAATGATGTCTTAAGTTCAAGTTGCTAATGCCTAAGTGAATACTTTGTCAGGATGCTAATGTTTCAAGTTGTAACACACAGTCCTCCTTTTTATCTAAAAGAAAAGGAGACACTTGCGACTGCATGTTGCTTTACTCTTAGTATTCTTGTGCATGAAGAAACCACCTCATGGTTCTGATCAGATGACTAAATTCTGCAGGTTGTCTCAAACATATCCAAAGTGTTTCCAAAGGACACAGAAGCCCCTCCTGGAGGGGTAGATGACATGACAAAGCTTTCATATCTGCATGAACCTGGAGTTCTGCAAAATCTAGCTGCTAGATATGAACTTAATGAAATCTATGTAAGCCATATTACTCTTTCCCCCCACTTTAATACTGTTCTGAGGCTGAAACAAGTGACAAATATTGGAAGAAAAGGAAATATTCCCATGATGATATTGCTTTTACTTTCCCTTTTCAGACATACACTGGCAATATCTTGATAGCAGTTAATCCATTTCAAAGATTGCCTCATCTGTATGACACTCACATGATGGAACAGTATAAAGGAGCAACATTTGGGGAGCTAAGTCCTCATGTTTTTGCTGTTGGTGATGCTGCATACAGGTGAACTGAGATTCATCTCAACCATTTTTTAAACATTCTTTTGTTTTTTCTTACTGATATGCTATGGAATAAGAAAATAGGGCAATGATTAATGAAGGAAAAAGCAATTCAATTCTAGTTAGTGGGGAGAGTGGTGCTGGTAAAACAGAGACGACAAAGATGCTTATGAGATATCTTGCCTACCTGGGAGGACGATCTGGAGTAGAAGGACGAACAGTTGAACAGCAAGTTCTGGAGGTAAGATGAATGTATCTTTGCATGTTGGAACTTGTTATTCCTTGCCTTGGTTCCTCCACATGCATGAAAGGTATTTTGATGGCCATGTATCAGGTTTCCCATTGCATTTATATAAGTAATGATTAATTATATTTCATTTTTACTGAATGCCATCAAGAGTGTAATTGCTGTGTGTTGATGTCTTCTATTACTGCTGAAAATTACAGTCCAACCCAGTTCTTGAAGCATTTGGTAATGCGAAAACAGTTAGGAACAACAACTCAAGGTGTGCACTGCTTAATGGTTTTATGCATGTATTTACAACAATATTGCTTGATTCTAGATGTTTTTAAAGGTATCTTAGTAATTGAGGTTCCTAGCACAATATTTTCTTCATGTTCATTGTGGTGTGTCAATGCAGTCGTTTTGGTAAATTCGTGGAAATCCAATTTGACAAGAGTGGGAGAATATCTGGGGCTGCTATCAGAACTTATCTACTTGAAAGATCTCGTGTTTGTCAAATTTCAGATCCAGAAAGAAACTACCACTGCTTTTACCTACTTTGTGCTGCACCACTTGAAGTAATGTGCACCCATTTTCCCTTCTTTATGTTACTTCATGGGCAGTATATTACAATCACTAGTTGTTTATGTATGCACATGTTGATTCAATATATATATTTATTTATTTATTTTTGCAGGATATTGAGAGATACAAATTGGGAAGCCCAAAATCTTTCCATTATCTAAATCAATCAAATTGTTATGAGTTAGATGGTGTAAATGATTCTCATGAGTATCTTGCAACCCGAAGGGCTATGGATATAGTTGGAATTAGTGACCAAGAACAGGTTCTCTTTTTGTAGTTTCAAGAGTTTGGTTTAATTATTATGTGGTCTAAATAATTTCTAATGATATGCAATTGTTTCCAGGAGGGGATTTTTAGGGTTGTGGCTGCAATTCTTCATCTTGGAAATGTTAATTTTGCCAAGGGACAGGAGATAGATTCCTCAGTTATCAAGGATGAAAAGTCTAGATTCCATCTCAATGTTACTTCAGAACTTCTCAGGTATATATCCTGCACTTTTCCATGTTTGAATAATTGCCTGTATCATGATCTGTTGGTTATTTATTGTATCTCTAACTATTCCAGATAATGCATAGGTGTGATGCAAAGAGCTTGGAAGATGCCCTAATTAGACGTGTAATGGTTACACCAGAAGAAATTATCACAAGGACTCTTGACCCTGAAAATGCAGTTTCTAGCAGGGATGCTTTGGCGAAGACATTATATTCTCGCTTGTTTGACTGGTAAAAGCTCAGTAAACCATTGTTTCTTGTTGGATGCTCAGTGTTTTATTCTTCAAGTTAGATAAGAATTTACTAATGACTTCTACATTTATTGTGCACAGGCTTGTGGATAAAATTAATGTTTCAATTGGACAGGATTCAAGCTCAAAATCAATAATTGGAGTACTTGATATCTATGGTTTTGAAAGCTTCAAGTGCAATAGGTAAGCCATTAACTTGACTTGGTTATTGTATCATTTGAGCAAGATGCTTTCGTTTCTTTCTACCCAACAAGATGTTTGAGATTATTATCCAATTGTTTGCTTGGAATTGGCTTTAAACAATGCCTTTTTAGTGATGAATGAAACACGTTTCCACTTTTCAATGGAAACTGTAGAAAATTTCTTTTTGCAAATCTCTGGTAGTTAGTTGCCTTTGAATGTGTATCCAGACTCTTGAATTAAAATCATCACCAATGTTTCTAGGTGTTTGGTATAGTGTTTCATGAAAAACAAATAAACGCAACATTCCATGTTTAGAATTTTTCTTTACGAGGAATTGCTTTGAATGATACTTGCCATCTGGCCTTAGATATCACAAATGCTCAATCCATAACAACTGTGCAATGCCACTTCATTTTCCAAGCCAAAAGGAAAAGGAAATAAAGTAATTGTGCTTGAAATATGACTGACTGTTTCTCTGCTTATGCATGTTCTAAAAAAAACAGTTTCGAGCAGTTCTGCATCAATTTTACAAACGAAAAACTGCAACAACATTTCAATCAGGTTAGCTTTCTTAATCAATGAGTTTAGCTTGCTTCTTTGACAATAGATTAAGATTGATTTGTTATTTTCCAATTGTATGTTTGTAGCATGTGTTTAAAATGGAGCAAGAAGAGTACACCAAAGAGGAGATAAACTGGAGCTACATTGAGTTTGTTGATAACCAGGATGTGTTGGACCTAATTGAGAAGGTTTTAACCTTGTTAATTGTACACCTTTTCAATTCTAGGATTTGATGTTTCATCATCTTTCACTGTTTTCAGAGTATTTATCTAGTGATGGTGAATAAATGAGCCTATTTAATTTATTGCAACTGTGTCTTGTAATTCACATGATAAATAAGTGTATTTGTTCCCTTACAGAAACCTGGAGGAATAATTGCGCTTTTAGATGAAGCCTGGTAATCTGCTATTTTTAATTACTGATTCCATTTATATTACTGAATTATGTGTTTATTAATCAGACGGCTTTTTTCCTATATAATGCACTTCTTCAGGGGTCATCTTGAAGTCACTACTCATGTTTGTCTAATTGTTGATGCAGCATGTTTCCCAAGTCCACACATGAAACATTTGCGCAAAAGATGTATCAGACATTCAAAACTCATAAACGTTTTATCAAACCAAAACTTTCTAGCACTGATTTCACCATATCACACTATGCAGGGGAGGTATGCTAGTTATATTTTTTTATTTTTTATGTACTTTCAATCTTCTTTTTTTGATAGAGGGAGAGGTTCTAGGAATTTTATAACTTGTTAAATTTTCCCCAATGTGAAGGTAAATTATCAAGCCAATCAATTTTTGGACAAAAACAAAGATTACGTGGTGGCTGAACATCAAGATCTGTTGACTGCTTCAAACTGCTCCTTTGTGGCTGGCCTATTCCCACCACTTCCAGAAGAATCATCGAAGTCATCCAAGTTCTCTTCCATTGGTTCACGCTTTAAGGCAATTTTTTCTTTTCAACTTCTCTTTAATTGTTGGTAGGCTTTAAATTATCAGTGTTCTTGTTACTGCTCCTGTTGTCCAAAGTTGACGTGTCAATATGTTGCTGAGTGCTTTTGGATTCTTGTGAAAAGATGCTTCTTTAAGAAACAATATGCTGCCTCTATATATGATGTTCATGCCATGCCTTTTCGTATTCTTATTTTTATTATCATGACAGTGCTTAATTACCTTCTCCACTTGTGACATTTATTGCATGTATTTTTTTTTAATGTTCAATTTTTTGACATCACTTAATAGTCTGACCTCCCATTCCATTTTAACAAGTTGGAAGTTAGAATTCAGACATGCAGGTCAAGGGCAATTTTTCTAAATGTATTTGATTTGGATCGGTGCTAGTGGCACCACATCTTCATTTTCTCACACATGTACTTGGCGAGAGCTTGAAAATTGTAACATACTCTGATAGTTGAAAGCAAAAAATACTGGGTTGACTTCAAATAATACCACCCTTGTTACATTTCAGAGAATTTTGGTATTGACATATTAAATTTGCTTCACTTTAGATTAGCATCATGAACAGCGAAGTGTTACCGGTCACATTTTAGGTAGCATCCTGTGGTTCTTTTAATAGCCAGTTTCATGTTGCCCTACCATGATTATCTTATGGTTGCTATGTATATATGATGTTATGTCTGCCTTTACCCTATAGAAAACCCAAATCTCTAGCTCTTGAGCTTACAACCTTCTCTGTTATAGTAAAAAATAACATAGCGGGTTTATTGATTGTGAATTCTTGCATTATTTATGAGTTATGCACACTCATTCCAAGGATGATGTCACAAATATTGTTTTTTGAATTCTCAGCTACAACTTCATTCTTTGATGGAGATCTTGAATACAACTGAGCCTCACTACATTCGATGTGTGAAGCCAAATAACATCCTTAAGCCTGCTATTTTTGAGAATCTCAACATCATCCAACAGTTACGATGTGGTGTGAGTATAATATGCTTCAAAGCATTCCCTTCATCTGATCAACAGTTAGAAGTTTACATCTCTAAGCTAAATTTCAGAGTTTAGCTTTCCAATAAACTGATTATGTTAGCTTCTTATTATTAGGGTGTTCTTGAGGCTATTAGGATTAGCTGTGCTGGATATCCAACCAGGCGAACCTTTTATGAGTTTCTTAATCGTTTTGGATTACTTGCTCCTGAAGTTTTGGAAGGAAAGTAAGCATCATTTTATAATTTCCCTAGGTCACGTGTTACAATAAAGATTAAGGATTGTGCATCTGGAATTTCCTTAGGTCGCGTGTTACGATAGATATGTTTTATTTTTTCATGTTGCAGCTCCGATGATAAGGTTGCATGCCAAATGATTCTTGATAAAAAGGGACTCATAGGATACCAGGTGACTGTGCACTTCCTTTATTTTATTTTTTATTTTCTGTTTTACTTTATTTATTTATTTTTGCTTTTTCTATTATCGCTATGATGGCGGGAGTGTTAAATGGAAAAATGTTTCCTCGACTCCTAGCTTTTTTTTTCTTTATTATGAAATGACATGCATTTGAAATTGTGTAGTTAATGTGCAAAATTTTCTTTAAATTAGAGGAACAAAACTAAAATAAATAATTAAAAGCTTATTGAATTTGTTTGTTCATAAACTTTACTGTCAGAATTTTCATTCCTGTGGTTGCTGAACTAATAGAGAGTTTCAATTGTTCATGATCATGCTTTTGATTATTTAGCATTAATAACGAAATCCACAATTTTTATGTGATTGTTGGATATTGATCTACATAACTATTTCAAACTCAACTGTACTTTCTCTAGTTGTGTGCTTAGAAAAATAGTTTAAAAATTACTATTTAGTCCATTTTTTCATCTTCTTTTCCTTCAATAATTCATAACAAGATGGCTACAAATATTATTCTTCTGCACTACTGTAGACAAACATCTTATCAAATTCCCAAGTGCACATGAAAATTACTTTAGGTCTTTGTCCATATGCATCACAGTGACTATCTTGATTCACCCTTGGCAGATAGGCAAGTCAAAGGTCTTCTTGAGAGCAGGTCAGATGGCTGAGTTGGATGCTAGGAGAGCAGAAGTGCTTGGCAATGCAGCCAGAACCATTCAACGACAAATTCACACTTACATTGCCCGGAAGGAGTTCATTTCATTGCGTGAAGCTGCTATCAATTTGCAATCTTATTTAAGAGGTACTTTCCTGGACTCTCTTAAATTGCCTTGGTGATTTTTTTTTTCTCTTCTGTATTTGGTATATCAACAATAAATGCATTATGCTGTTTTATGACTCTTTAAGTTTATGTACTTAAAATGGAGATGTCTAAAAGTATGTAGGAATCAGGTTCCCTTTGTCTCACTACCTACAATATTAAAAGCATAGTACTCTCTTTTCAAATTGCATCCTACTTATTCTCATCAAAATCTTATATTGGTGGATTTCCCTATAATTGTTATGCCTCCTCTTTTCCAGGTAATGTATCCCGAAAACTGTATGAGCAATTGAGGCGAGAAGCTGCAGCTTTGAAGATTGAGAAGAATTTCCGTCTCTACATTGCCAGGAAATCCTATTTGAGAGTGAAGTCATCTGCAATCACATTACAGACAGGCTTAAGGGCAATGACTGCACGGAAAAAATTTAGGTTCCAGAAGCAAACTAAAGCGACCACCATCATTCAGGTATCATTGTTCTTTTGTAACATAACAATCTCATCCATTTTTGTAGTTATAATTCTTGAATTGTATAATTTTCTCTTTTAACTGCTTAGTGAATAACTCTTCAATTTTGAAAAATTGTTATGGAAATTCTCATCCACTGGTTCCGTACAGGCTCATTGGCGTTGCCACCAAGCTCATTCTTATTATAAACATCTTCAGAAGGCAATTATAGTTTCTCAATGTGGTTGGAGATGCAGAGTTGCAAGAAGAGAGCTTAGAAAGCTCAAAATGGTTAGTTTTTAACACCATATTACATATGCAATAAGCAGATCTGTATAAAGAGCACATGCTAACTTTTTGCTTTTTAAATTTATTTAGGCTGCTAGAGAGACAGGGGCACTTAAAGAAGCAAAGGATAAGCTGGAAAAGCATGTAGAAGAGCTGACATGGCGTTTGCAATTGGAAAAGCGATTAAGGGTAATGAAGTTGAATCTAATCTCACAACTTATTTGTGTTCACTTTAATGTGATGACTTAAATGCTTTTAGCTGATTTTTTTACTCTGAATATAGACTGATCTTGAGGAGGCAAAAACCCAAGAAATTGCCAAGTTGCAGGATGCTCTGCATGACATGCAAGTGCAGATAGAAGAAGCGAAGTCTATGGTTGTTAAAGAACGAGAGGCAGCTCGAAAAGCCATCGAAGAAGCACCTCCAGTCATTAAGGAAATGCCTGTCATGATTCAAGACACTGAGAAAATCAATTCATTGTCAGCTGAAGTTGAAAAGTTGAGGGTATGTATGCTATGTTTTAGCATCACTTTCAGATTCTTTTGGTTTCTGTGTTATGCATTATTGTTTCCTTGCTCTAATGATTACCATTATCTGTAGAAATATTGCATTTTTTTTTTTTTTTGATTGATGCTTGGTGAAATTGTGGAAGTATGCCAGGTTAATGTTTCTGTATATGACGTGGAAGGAATAGAATATACTTGCAAAGCTATGTGATGACTTTCAAATACAAAATTGAACTTCCAACGTCCTTGTTCGTGATAAATGCATAGGTGTAGATGTTTTATTTTAGGTGTAAATGGATTTGGTTTATGATCAGGCTTGAAAGGATCCATGTAGTCGACCCCAGCTAGTTTGGGATTGAGGTTTTGTTGCTGTTGTTTGACTTCAAGTGTTGAAATAAGTATGATCAATTTACCCAAAAGTGAAAAGAAATTTTTTTGATTTGGGTGGTGACTCTTTCATTGAGGCATTGGGTACTAATCTTTTTAGTAAACTTAATAATTCTTTAGTTTTTTTATGTACTTAGTTGTGGTTATACCTGACAATATGAAGCAACAACAATTGTTGAAGATGCTGGCTGTATCTGATGAAAAATCTTGCTTGCACAGGCACAGTTGGTCTCAGAAACACAAATGGGTGACAAGGAAAAGCAAGCTTATGTTGTTGCTCAGGCCACAAACGAGCAACTAACCAAGAAGCTTGCAGATGCCGAGAAGAGAGCGGATCAACTCCAAGATTCAGTGCAGAGGTTTGTAACGAATCTGCCCAATGAAGCCTTTGGTGTAATATATTATTATTATTATTATTATTATTATTCTAATATATATATATATTTTTTTGGGGGGGGGTGGGGGGGGATCAAAAATAAAAATTGGGTTTTGATGTTACAAAATTGTTGCAACTATTTGCAATTCTGTTCTTTTCTTGCAGATTAGAAGACAAGGTGTCTAATTTAGAATCAGAGAATCAAGTACTTCGTCAACAAACACTTGCTATATCACCAACTGCCAAAGCTTTAACTGCAAGACCTAAGACAACAATCATTCAGGTAAAAAATGTTTGCCCTACCTTCCATTTGGATGAACACTTGCATATTGTTTTACTTATTGTTGAATCCTGAATGCAGAGGACCCCAGAGAATGGAAATGTTCAAGATGGAGATGTGAAGAAAGCATCAGTATGAATATATGTTGTTGCATCTGGTTCATGCTAGGTTATGTACAGAAAACTCACATGACTCTACACTGTTTTCTGAATGTCTCAGGATTCAATACTTGCCCTACCTAATTCTCGGGAAGCTGAAAATGAGGATAGGCCCCAGAAATCTCTTAACGAGAAACAACAGGTAAGTAGTCCGTGATGGAAAAGAGTCCTTTTAGCGGGGAATTTCTGTAATTTTGCACTTAAGCCTTGTCAGGAATTAGGTTATTAGTAAACCCTAATTTTTTCGGGAAGTTTTTTGCCTTTTGGATTTTTAAGCTCTCTTGCTTTTCATTTTAGGTTTCAGATTATCCTTTCTAATTAAGATTTCTGAGTCTGAGTGTTGCAATATCTAGTTAGATAGATGACCTTGGATTTTTTTTTTGTTTCATTGCAAGTTTGCATTTTATTGGTGGTGAAACTCCATTAAAACTGCCCTTCTTCATGAGACTTGTAAAAGACCCCACTGAGTTTCAAATCAGCCCTGTTCTGGCCCCAAACCAGCCCTAGAATTAGATATAGTAGCACTCTCAATTTCAAATTCCATTGCCTTCCTACATTTTTCTTTTTTGGAAATCATGGAGATATAATTGTCATGGCATAAAGTATGAATGCTTTTTATTTTTGGGTTCTCAGACATGTCATCTTCTGTGGTGCAGGAGAACCAAGACCTGCTAATTAAATGCGTGTCACAAGATTTAGGATTCAGTGGGGGCAGACCTGTTGCTGCTTGTATGATATACAGATGCCTTGTTCAGTGGAGGTCATTTGAAGTTGAAAGAACAAGTATTTTTGACCGTATCATTCAAACAATAGGTTCAGCAATTGAGGTGATCTAACGTATATTCTCATTTACATTATAACATAATAGTATATACATATTCTCATTGACCATATCTTTAACGGTTCAAAATAAATCAATCTCACTTCTTTGCTGAGTCTACGCCCCAGTTTGTTTGTAATCAGTCCCTGGAATGAGTAATAAAGGATCCAGAAAAAATAATTTTGCTTTTATATTCATAGAATATACCTTTTATCATTTGATTAGGTCCAAGAAAACAATGATTTATTGTCATATTGGTTATCAAATTCATCCACACTATTATTGCTACTACAACGAACCCTAAAAGCAAGTGGAGCAGCAAGCTTAACTCCACAACGGCGAAGATCAACATCAGCTTCATTGTTTGGAAGGATGTCCCAAGTGAGAAGAACACTCTCTTTCTCTCTCTGTGTTTTTTTTTTTTTTGGGAAAATACTCTTCATGTGGCTGGCCTTGCAGTTCATAATGATTTTTTTTTTGAATTTCAATAAAATATCAGGGGCTTCGTGGTTCACCACAAAGTGCTGGGTTCTCATTCCTTAATGGTCGGGTGCTTAGTGGACTGGATGAATTGCGACAAGTTGAAGCTAAATATCCTGCTTTGCTTTTCAAACAGCAATTAACAGCTTTCCTTGAAAAGATATATGGGATGATTAGAGATAACTTAAAGAAAGAGATTTCCCCTTTGCTTGGATTGTGTATCCAGGTAATCACTTCATGTTATTTTTCTTAAAATTTTGTGTACTTAAGTACATTATAAAATTGGATTGAACTCGTTAGAGTTGTTATGATTGCATAGCATTCATTATTGCTTTCCCTGGTTGTGTGATCGTGATTTGTTATGGTTTCCAGCATGTTTCATCTCCTTAATCATGTTTGAGACATTAAATGCAGGCTCCCCGAATGTCACGAGCAAGTTTAGTCAAGGGGCGTTCTCAAGCCAATGCTGTAGCTCAACAAGCTCTTATTGCTCACTGGCAAAGCATAGTAAAAAGTCTAAATAATTGCCTAAAGACTACGAGAGCCAACTATGTGAGTGGGAAGTTTGTATAACAAAAACAATAAACAATTTTATTTCCTGTTTATAAATTGCATTATCATATTTTTGTTGTCTTACAGGTTCCCGCATTCTTAGTCAAGAAAGTGTTTATCCAGATATTTTCATTTATCAATGTTCAATTATTTAACAGGTAATTGCAATAAACTCAAATTTGTCCTGTGGCTAATTTGCTTTGACGACATGTGATATTACTAACTGATATTTCAATTATGCAGCCTTCTTTTACGGCGAGAATGCTGCTCATTCAGCAACGGGGAATATGTAAAAGCAGGGTTAGCTGAGTTGGAACAGTGGTGCCATGATGCAACAGAGGAGGTAACATGTCTTAACAGATGGTAATCATTCATTCTTCATATCTTTTGGAAGACTAAGTTTAGTGTCTCCCCGCTATCCAGTTTGCAGGCTCAGCATGGGATGAATTGAAGCACATTAGACAAGCTGTTGGCTTTCTGGTTTGTTCATACGTCCTCTCTCTGTGTCAGAGTCAACAACTTTTACTTATTATTTCTTCTCCTTTCATTTGTTTTATTTTTGCTACTCAGGTTATACATCAGAAGCCCAAAAAGACTCTCAAAGAAATAACTAATGATCTTTGTCCGGTGAGTAACCAACAACACACACACCTCTCCACCCCCATGGCTCTCTCTCTCATTTTTTTCGTGCTTCTCATTTCAGGTGCTTAGCATACAGCAGTTATACAGGATCAGCACTATGTACTGGGATGACAAATATGGCACTCATAGTGTATCTTCAGATGCAAGTCAAACTCTCATCACTTTTTAAGTCACTTTCATTTCTATTTTGAGACTCTCTGCAGACACCAACTGATGGAAAAACAAACATGAAAGGTTTTATGTGCAAGGTTTAGGCACACTCTTGTGATTTGAATCCCCTTCCCCGTTTTCTTCCCCCTCCCAATTCCCAAAGCCAACGTTAATATGGAATCTGCTGTGGCCCATTTGCTTTTCATAACTCGTGCTAATGGTTTGGTTTCCCTCTAGCTCCATCCTTTTTGGATGTTTCTTTTTTTCTTTTTAATTAAAATGTCAGTAACTTCAACCATCCAACTTATACCAAATTTATTCACTTCTTTAACCATGACCACTCTTTATTATCCACCCCTCATTTTCTTTCACCTACAAAACTAAATATCCAAAATATTACTGATTAAGATTTCTCCCATGTTCAGGTAATTTCAAGAATGAGAGTTATGATGATGGAGGACTCAAACAATGCTGTGAGTTCTTTCTTATTGGATGATGACTCAAGGTAATAAATTTTGGCAACCATAGCCTTTGGCTTCAATTTTGATACGTGCTTTTTTGCAGCTAAACAAAAAACATCATTCTCTTGTGCAGCATTCCATTCACAGTGGATGACATTTCAAAGTCAATGCAACAAGTTGAAGTTTCTGATATTGATCCTCCACCTCTAATCCGTGAAAACTCAGGTTTTTCATTCTTGTTACAACGTGCAGAATGAGATTCCATGATTATATTTTCTTGCTAGTTCAGCTTCGACATCCTGGCGCATCTTTACGCACCCCAATAGCCGTGCAGGAGCCCCAGAATCTGTGAATAGTAGTCTTTTTCCCAGCCTCACTGTAAATTATAGCTCCTTTTCAGGCACTGTCTTGTCATTTCTTATGCAGCTTTGGGCTCTTTTCAGGGGTCAAGTTACTAGTTATCCCAATTGGGATTTATAATGTGTTCTTGTCCCTTGTTCTATGCCCTATTTCAAGTACTGGATTATCTTCTCTCTGTTTTTTTTTCCTTAAAAAAAGGGGGTGCTACTTTATTATTCTTATAGTGGTGGGCGTGTTTTTTTATGTGAGCCCAAACTTATTGTATCCTAAGACTCAGTTTGACTGTAATGTAGTGAATTACATTCTATTCAATTACATCAAAGATTACTGGCATCTGGTAAAGTTCCATTCATTTTGTTTCGACAGGTATTGGGGCCAGTTGATATGATATGATTTGAATGCTTGCTGAATGACTTCTTCCAAGTTCTGAACTGGAATGAACTTGTCAGCATGCAAAACATGTTTTAAGTTTCATAACTGGAGGCCAAACAGTTCTAATTAATCCTATGACATTTTGATCTGTTGTTCTCAGGTGAGCTTGTTTGATTCAAGATATTGCTAGGTGGCATCGGGAAATACAATCTTATGCGCATGTTACGTTAAGGTAGAATGGGTGTTTTTTTTTTTTTTTTTTTTTTTTTTTTTTTTTTTTTTTTTTTAATAAGAGGCTTTTGGTGATTTTCCTCAATAGGGATAACTTCTTTTTTTCCCATTTTACTTGTTTAATTTTCTTTTAAGGTGTTAAATACTCAATTTTAGATTTTCTTTGTGCAAAAAAGTTTAGAGATTGTTGAGAAACACAGCAATGCTTCATTTTTTTTAAAAAAAAAATTACCTAATGAACCAGTGACTTTCATTAATGCTTTGTTGGCTTGGCTAGTAATTTTTTTTTTAAAAAAAAAGTTAATTATAGTTTAGAACTTTTTAATGTTACCCTTTTAATTTTATTTTTTCATTCTTTAATACTAAATAAATTACAAAAAAACGCACTTTTGTTGATTTTCTTTAAAATCTCTCTTGATCTTTTATTTTAGAGCCCCCATAATATTATAATGTCTGGTACAAATGCTTTGAAATCTATAAAAAAAGACAAAAAAAAAAATAACATAACTCCAAGAACTCCTCTACGAAAATTGTAAAATATATTTTCTCAATTTTTTCAAAGAGAAAAATGCGTTTTTGCAATAAATAAACATGAGAAAAACAGAACCCTTTAATATATATCCATTAACTTGTCTTCTATAATTTATTTCTTCCTTTATTTTTTCAGCATTAATTTAAGTTTAATAATTAAATCACTTGTACTTTATATTTATGGTGGATAAACGCTACATAAAAAAAGGTTATTGAATTTTAAATATATATCGTAATGCCAAGATTGTTGAATTAGAAACATAATTTGAGATTATTTTAAAATCCAACACTCAAAATAAAATCTACACATTGAAATTTGCTTTTCATGCAATCATATTAAATTCTTCACTTAAGATTTTAATGCTTCTAAAATATCAATTTTAAACCCAAGAGACTCCAAAACATATTAAAGATAGGATTTCCACATTTACATATTCTTTTCACATTCCAAACACATTTCTCGTATTCTCAACCTATTCAACTATGCTCAAATATATAAAAATTATATTTCTTTTATATTGACACGTATCAACCATATTAAATTCCAACTAAGTTTACAATTTGGCCCAGCAAAATCAATTCAACTTAATTATATAATATCTCTCAACTTATATGCTTAAAATTTCTAAATTTACATAATTACTCACTCTCATTTTATTTACAATCACCCTAAAACATCTATAAATGCTTTTAAGACAATGTAATTTGACCATTTAACCATGAAAATAAAAACAAAAAAGATACCAATTTAGAGGGGTTTTTGGTCACAAAATAGTATAATCAAGGCAATTTAGTCATCTTATTTTATAAAAATAAAATTACTTTAATATCCTTATGCTATTGCCATTTTTTTTTGTGTTGAGAAGGGTAAATTAATAATTTTATTATTCCAATTCATAATGTTCTAACTATAATAAAACCTCTACCCTTTCAGTTTTTCTTTTTAATGATAATATCTATTGAAGAAAAATCATTATATAAGTAGATAAATAAACGAGGCATTTAATATTTTTTAGGTAACAAAATAAATTTTGAACTTTAATAAATAAATAAATAGAACACTCCGGATCCGGTTCGTTATAAATCCCGGGACAGGTTGATTTCAATAGGCTAGGTTTTGGCTTTTTAGAGTGGCCGGCATCAATCTTCTGGCGAAACAGAGAGACACGGAGAGATAAAAATCCAATAAAAAAAGCAAATTATCGACCATGGCTGGTAATTTCCTTTGATTTTCTTAATGGGTTTTCTGAATATATTGCTTATGATAACATGTATTGGTTGGTTGATACCCAGTTCCTTCCCAGTAGAGAAGTGCTGTGCTGCAGCAACGGGGCATGTTTATATCTATGTGTTAATAACTGATTGATTGATTGAATGAAATGAATTGGCAGACTATGGACTGGAGCAGGATATGGAAATCGAAGCATTGGAAGCCATACTTATGGATGAGTTCAAAGGCACGTTCTTTCTTTCTTTTTATTTTTCCCCAAGTAAAGTAACTAATGATATACATTTACAGAAATTCATTCTAGCGAGAGTGGCTTAAACACTTCTAGTCGTTGCTTCCAAATAACAATATCTCCACAGGTTTGTTGGTTTGTTCCTCTTATTTTGAATGCATTCTATCAGATTGGATCCCTCTTCCAGTGTGTGTGTGTGTGTGTGTATTAGTGTGTGTATTAGCACTGGCTGGAAAATATTATTCTGCTTGTTTTTCTTCATATGTAATTACTGTGCTCTGTGGTCAACAGGATGATGACATGGATGAGTCTACTGACATTCCAGGTTATTCTCTTTATTTTGGTGCAATAAACATGTTTTGATTTTTGCTAGATCAGTAGAATATAGGTTACCCCAGCATCCTACAGAAGTTAAGAAACTGCCATAGCCATCTTGTTAAATTCAACTTCATGTTTGGCTTTTAGGACTGTTTTTGTGGGTGCCCTCCTTTGATCAGACTTGAGTATTTATTTATTAAGCTCTTTCCCATTTCCTTTGCAGTTCAGCTAGGTCTAGTTTTCTCCCACACAGAAAAGTATCCGGATGAACCCCCACTTTTGAACATGAAGAGGTTAGTGTATACATGTTGCAGCATTCCTATGTGGAGGTGTTCCTTTTTTGATCTAGTGCTCGCTGTCTCTATTCAAAATTAAAATGTATTACCTGAAAGAAAATTACTTTTTTTTATTGTCTGTGGAGCTCAACTTTGCTCTCAGCGTGCTTTCCTTGATTTGTTAAATGCTTCTCAAATACCACACAAACATGTAACAGCAAAGGACCACTGTTTTCCTAATGGCTACCTTCTTCCAAAACCCAATTGAGTTGAAAGATTAAAAAAGAAGAAAGAGAAAAATAGGAGAATTGGCAGGCAAAGACATTAGAGGTGTACATGCCTTCGACCCAGATTATAAGTGTGAGAGTTTTGTCATCAAGGTTCTGAGCAAATAACAAGAATGCACGAGTATTCATGGACATTCATAGAGTCTCCATCGATCTATTAGGTTGGAATCCTGTATGGGAAAGTTTATAGTCAATATCAAGACTGACTTGGACCTAGAGAGAATAAACCATATATTCATAAAACCCTTAGAAAAATGACTGAAGTGCCAAAATACAGAAGGAAATTGTGGTTGCAGAATTACCAAAACTTGAAACAATAAGATAATTTGACCATGAATCAGTAAAGTACATTATTGAAAGACTTGAAGCTTTTTATTCATAATATCTCACGTGCACCACTCACAAATCACAAGAAGAAGCTGCATTTACCAATCTGAAAATTGTAAGAAAAAGTAGCTTCCCTTTTTCATGGTTGCATCAACTCATTTACATTTCTGTGCTACATTATTGCTTCCACTGCTGCACTGTCATCTCCAAATCTAGTTACAACCAGCAGCTCATAGAAATGCTGTTAAGGAGAGTGATACAGCAACCAGGTTACCTGCTGCAAAAGTGACTAGATATGCAGTTATTACATACTCCTGGTTTCTTCTTCTGTAGAGTCTATAAACTAACCCTGAAATTGCGCAACGGAAATTCTTTGCAAATTCATTGCGGCTTATCCATAGATTTTTGTTAAAATGCTATGTTCATGAAACCATAAAATATTTGAACTTAATTTTCTTGAAATAGAATCCCTTGGTGTTTTGCAAGTATCCTGCTTTTCTTTCCTTTTTTTTAACTTTTATTTTCATTATTTTTATATTATAAGCACTGAGAGGACATCAAGCCATAGAGGCAGCCAGCCTGTACTAAGTGCTATTTCACAAGTGTTCTTTTCACTCATCAATAAAGCCTGACCTACAAAAATATAATGCTCATAGAAAGGCTGTTAGAGTTCTTGTCCTTATGCTAAACATTCATATGCTCTCAGAAAGTGTTTAAACCTCCTATCTTGCTAAGTCAGTTGATAGGCTTTGTGGTGCAAGATCTGGGCGATATATTAGTAACACGGATCAAAATTACTACTGCCAAGTGATAAAAGTATGAACTATAATTGAAGTATTATATAGATGAACCATGTCTAGAGACATCTGATTGTTTTTCCACTCTGTCCAGCATACGAGGTATCCATGCAGATGATCTTAAAACTTTGAAGGAAAAGCTTGAGCAAGAGGTAATTACTTGATCTCTATATTTTTATTTTTTTACTGTACCTTTTAAGAATGAAGTCAAGCTAGGTATCATACCTATGATGAAGCTGTGTCTAACAATTTCTTATGCATGGAAATGCCGATGAATGTTAATGCATTCTCTTCATGTTGTACTACCTGGGACAGTGATGGGGTGAATACAACAGAAAAAATCCTCAAAAACCACTTAAGAAGAGCAAGAACTGAGATTAAACGGGCCACTATGAAAGTGTAAATTCTGTAGAGCAGCAAAAAATTCAAGTCTAGATCCTTGATTCCCTGATAATTATAATAACCGAAATCTATCCTCTAAATGTATAAGCTGTGTATTTTTGTTTGGTAAAATATGTGTTTACTGTAAAGTGAATATACAATTCAGGAAACTGAGGTTATGCTAATAATTTGATAATATGCTTCACAGGCATCTGAGAATCTTGGTATGGCGATGGTCTACACACTAGTTACATCTGCTAAAGAGTGGTTGTCTGAAAGATACGGTCAAGATGCTAGCAATGAGGACATTGAAAATGAAGAGGCAGCAAAAGATGATGTATGGATTCCTGTCTTCTGGTTTTTTCTTTTTTTGTTGGCTGTATTCTTACTAAATTTAAGTGAAAACATAATGTAGCATTCCAAGATATGTCCACTAGACTCAAAACCTTATCATATCACTATGCGTTGATAATTTCAGATATTTGCTGGTGTCCTTATTTTTATTTTCTTAAGAGGCCACTTCTTAACTAGTCATCCATTTACAGGTAATTGTACCACATGGGGAACCTGTTACTGTTGAGACATTTATGGCTTGGAGAGAGAGATTTGAAGCAGAGTTGGCCCTTGAGCGAGCCAAGTAAGTCATATTTGCACCTTATATTTCAGGGTCAAGGTTCCATTCCAATTTTGTTATTGGGATGTGTCTGATCCTTGAAACCTTGTGGTTGTCCACGGCTAGGAAATAAAATCATCCCATTTATTGTTTTTGTCATTGATGTTATTGTGTCATGGTGTTCTTTTAACCTAAATAAAATTTGTTAGTTGGCATAGCTACCCTTTTTCCAAAGGGTATGGAGTGAGTGGATTGGATTGCCTATTATTTTCATGAGGTTGAGTTGAGAGAATTTAATAATTTCTGTGAGGCCTACTGCCTTTGTCTTGTTTGATGGTGGGCTTGTCTTGACATGGTTTGATTGCAAAACTTAAGCGGCAAATTGATTCTGCAAACTGATAGTTGAACAATTTTAGAACTTGATGGATCTGAAGCTAATCTTTACTAATTGAGATAAGGTTGTTGCTTCTCATTTGTCTTTTCTGTTAATGTTCATTTTGAAAACAATTGGAAAGATGGAGGTGGTCAAACCTTGATGAAGTTAGCATCATTTGCTTCTTTTAGGAGGCAACTTCCAAAATATTTTTGTTGCATGAGCAAGAGAATTGTAACTTCATGCTAAGCAAAAGATTAATCATACAGTAGACTTACCATGCATCAGGATGGACAACCCACCTATAGGTTCTATTAGCTTATATAAAGAACAGGAGAAAAGAAGAGAAATAAAGGTGCTTGTTCATTGGAGTTTGCCAAGACTTGGTGTGGGACTTCAACGATAACAGGTTTCATATCGAATGAACTACAAGAGTGAATTGGCTCGTTCATCTCTTTGAAGACGCCTTAGTTTATGTTCATACTATCCCCTAGAGGTGTCTTGAAATTACAAGCACTGCCCAAAGCTTGAATGTTTGATAGATGACCCCCTTCTATGTTTCAGATATGCAACAGAAACTGCGTTTTATACCCAAAATGACCTTGATAGGTTTAAAAGTATATATTTAATGGTAAGAGCTTGAATTATTTTATTTGTCATTTTTCCTAATAGCTTGCTACTTGGTTTAAATCACAATCAATCTAGAAGCCTTTTTCATATTCCAAGCGATATTTTACATGTTATGGGCAATATATAGTGGAGTCATTTGTTTTGTACATGTCTTTTTATGTTTTACATAATAAGCATGTGATGCTGCTGCGCAAGGAAAAGTGGATACACATTTTCAGATGATTTTCTCTTACATTTCACCTCCCAAATAACCATGTGCTGCATTTTATTTGAACTCTTTTTTTCTAAGATTATAATCGGATCACTGGAATAAGTTTTTGTTCAACTGTTAACTCATGACTATTGGCTGGGACCTGTTTTCAGACTGATGCCCGAGTCTGCTCTCACAATCACAAAGGAGAAGAAGCTTACAGGCAGACTGTGGTATGAAAGTGGAAAAGCGGTATGCTACACCCAACTTTTCATCCCTCTCATAAAGAGGATGCATCATTCAATTTCCCATGTTAAGATTGATGATATACCCAAAATGTGCACTTAATAGACTACTCTAAACTATAGCATCTAAAATATCTAGCATCTCTGATGATGTATGGTTTCTCAGTGGCTGAGCTGTGTTGCAGTCATTCTATTTGACAGTATAGCTTCCCTACCTGCGTTAAAGATGGTCCCATTTGCTCAGTTTCAACTAATGATACAATGATGTTTAATCAAGTTTGGAACGGATGATTAGATAACATAATTCTTTTTCCCCCCTGGATGGTGAAACTCTATTATAGGTCAGGAAATATAAATCAAGATGAACCATCAATGCTCTTAGATGTCATTAATTAATCCTTTCATTGAGCAGGCTATTTTGCTTGATTTAAGGCATTTATTAACATTTGAGATCAACTCTGATTTATATTGCTAGCACTGGGATCGCTCAATATATTGATTGTAATTTGTACTGACCACTCCAAGTCACAGACCCTAGTCCATAAGATAAAAGTAATATAGTCTCTCGAAAATAATTTGAATTCCTCTCATGCATCTTTTGCTGGCACATATCAATAGCAAGTTGGGTTATACTCTAGATGTGTAGCATAGAGATGGCTTAATGTTTAGATTGAAATTGCATTCTAATTTCTAACTGAACCTCTTTTATGCTAAGGTAAATAACATGTTGAATCCCTTCTGCAGAAAGGTGCGACAGCAGTCAATGAAGAATCTGATGAGGAAGACGAGGAAGAAATTGATTTTGATGATGATGATTTTGAAGGTGATTCTTTATCTTCCTAGTCTACTGTTCATAGTTTTGGCATTTTATAGGCTTGGAGATTTTATTTGGCAACTTGAATTGCAATGTCGGAGCTTTATCATATGCATCCTGTTGAAATGTCCTTTCATTGATATAATGGCAGATGATGAAGACGACATGCTTGAGCACTATCTGGCGGAGAAATCTGACTCTTCTCATTCTTCAAGGAGAGCTGCTTAAATGAAAGTATTTGGTGTTGTAATTTAGGTTATTGAAGGCAAGTGTATGAGCATTATCGGCCTGAGTTTTTGTTTCTGTTTTGGGCGCCGCCCTGCACGTATTCAGCACCTTTTCCGGTGTGTATTTATTGAGAGAGGAAGAGGGATGTGCTGATCAGAGTTACTTGAAGAGATGTATTTCAGAATTCAGAATAAGCCGGAAAAAATCTAGCACATGAATCGAGCACTCTATTTGCGTAGTTAATCTATTACCACTACATGTGTACATTGTTTCTGTCAGAAAATGGTTAAAATAAAGTCATGGGAAGCAGTGACGGCGTGATATCCTTAGCCTTCCAAACTACACGCAAATCTCATAAGCTGTTTGGCATGGCGTTTCACCTGTCGTGTTGCAGTTTTTGATAAAAAAAAATTTAAAATGAATATATTTTGATGTTTTTAGATCATTTTGATATGTTGATGTTAAAAATTATTTTTAAAAAATAAAAAATTATTATTTTGATGTATTTCGGCATAAAAAATGCTTTGAAAAGCTATCCCAACAACTCTCCCCAACAGGTTCTCAATCTCGAGCTCCACCACGTGAAGTAAGGCTTCATTCCATTAATGGAAACCTGGAGATGAAGCAAGGATCTGTTCGTTCTCTACTGTTTGAGAAGGAGCTCCCATGGAAGAACATTATTTTCTTGCGCCGCTAGATACATGTAAATGATGGCATTTTTACATTGTCGAGCCGGTTAAAAACTACCCCAGCATGATAAAATTAGTGAATTAAGCGTCTAAATCCATTTTCAGGTTGCAAGATGAAAAGAGAAGAATATAAAAGCAAAGGCGAGAGAACATTTTTCTCAAAGAATAGCAACGATGAATAATTGATTATATTTCTAAGAACAGTATTCTAATATTTCACAAGACTGCAACATCTGAATTGATTAATGGGTCCAGAAAAGAGCACACACCCTTTGGGCTCTGGCGCCCTTCTAATATACCACTAGAACTACGGATGTTTTTACAGTAAATATGTTGTTGTAAATCCCCCCACCAGTTACCTTGTTGTGTCTCAGTTGATATTACACGTCGATACTTGGATCTTCTCCGGCATAAGGATCCACATGGCGGTGCTGATAATTATCAATCATCTTCATGCCAAGGAATCCCCCCTTAAGAGATCACACAAGTGAACAGTCATATGTTATCTTTGACTTCTATACACATCCTTGATCAGACATAGCTTGAGCAATGGTTAGAAAAGCAGAGATGACGGCTCCGTGCACCAACGCCCTGCGAAGAACACGAGATGAAAAGGCAGATGTGGAAAATAATAGATCTCTCGTGATACAGACTCAAAATAATTTAATGTATCTTATCGTTTTGGCCTTTGGTAGGCTGTAGAATCTCCCTGCAATGAAACTAATAAAACCATAACACCAATGTGTCTAAACTAATTTCAGTGAGTAAGCTTTTTAAGCCTGTCACACTTGTTACACTTATGAAGTCATTAGACGTGTTCTCAATTCATGAATTTGTGGACTGTGAACAAAATCCTGAAACCTTCACTGATTCAAAAATCTCAAGAGCTGGAATTCAAAACATGCTCATCGTAGATTGAACCAAGTCACCAAACCATCGGCTCTTCTAACTGTGGCACTTGAAACTGTCAGCTTCTTCTTAGATTAAAACTCACGGAAAACATCTCAATAACTAGTTTCTGATACTTGCACACCGAGTTGTAACATCATATAGTATGAAACAAAAATCAAAAACTCGTTGCATAATAATATAAATCGTGAAACATGAGTGCTCTCAAGATGCTCTTCATTAGAACTTTCAGTCGACACTCATGCCCCAACTACTTGCTATGGGTTGCTTGGATCACGACTCCTATAGACAAACATGATAATGCCAGTAGGACACTTACTCGGGACTCTCCTTTTGGTAGCCAAAATCGCTTGCTGCTTTCAGGGCTCTTTGGTAGATCTGTTTCATTGCTTCCTACCATTAGGAGTAATCGGAAAATCCACATAAAATAAGTCAATAAAAAAGAAAATCCAGCCAAAAAATGTATAATGTTCATCAAGTATATTTTCATCAGTCATCAGAAAGGAGAATGTAGGAATGAAGTACAGCTAACAACCCAAAAGGAGCAGATCCACCTACTGTACCCCAACACAGATCTAAACACTAGCCATCACTTGGTACTGTAGCGATAAGGATCCCTTAAGAACACTTAGGCCACTTAAAACATTATAATCTAATTTGTAGTCTGGACCAGAAATAATATTTTACAGCTTTGAGTTGATTATTTTGAGGTCGTTTTAGAAGGAAATCTGAACGAGGTGGTTCTTGCAAGCAGATGGCATATAGCTCCTCAGTTTGAGCACAAAGCTCCCACATTGAAATAAAAAAACCATTCCAGCTAGAAAATATTCAAAACGACATGAAAAAATATAAAAGTAAAATAGCCTTACCTGCAATTTAGATTCAAAGTCCTCAGGTGACCAGTTCAGCAAATTGCATTCATGGTTTAATTCAAGCTCCCCAGCAACAACCTGTACCCAGGTGTATTATTGATTTAGCACATATAAATAGGCAGGATAAAATTATGAAGACTCACACCCATCTTGCACAAACAACAATGATAAATTGACCAGTCTTAAAAATACATCAATCCACCTTCAACTTTCTAACATAGATTGCAAGTGCAACACGGCTTTGAGACTATAATATTTGGCCAAAGCTACTCTTGACAAAATTAGTCAACCCTATTTCCACAAATAACAAACCCTGGATCACTGCAACCTTTTGTGGGACAAAATTCCAAATCAGTCCTACATCAAGCCCTGAAAGATAACACTCTTCAGAAAAGTTGGAACTATAACAGTTATTCAAGTTTCAATGATTTTTGACTCCTAAGCCCCTGAACTTCTACAATCTTTTGAATGGTAGCAGTACTTACCACATGCAAAAAAAAAAAAAGAAGAAACAAGCCCCCTTTATAATCATGATAAGATGCATTTCTTTTAAAAGTTATGCTTGGTCAGCATTCATCCTCAGTGCAAGTCATATTACGTCAAACATACATTCATGACATTGTTCAACATGTATTGAATAATTATCATGCACAAGTTAACTGGAATAGCTTACCCCTCCAGCACCAGCTGCTATAGCAGGAGCAATGAGAACATTAGCTTTTTTCAAAATATCAACAGCTTCAGGAGTACAAGGCATGTTTGAACCTAAGAAACAGAGAATATAGCAGTCCCTATCAAATGATGCGAAATTTGAAAGTCATGGAGGAAATATTAATATCATAAGAGATTACACTGGGAACTCCTACCTTCTACAAGGATACGACAGCCTGAATTAACCAGACTAATGGCATCGGATTGATCGATTTCATTCTGGTAACCACAAGGAAATGCAACATCACACCTTTCACTCCAAGGTTTTGCTTCATCATAGTACTTAGAACGAGCATAAGTCTTTGAGTAGTCTCTGCAGATTCCACATTTATGATAACACCATAGAATGTCAACAAATCAACTTAGCAACTAATTATGACTAAGGAAAACACACCTCAAACTTCTCTGCTGCGCTTTGATATCTCTCAGAAAAGATATTTTCATGTAATCAAATCCATCCTCATCCACCAAATATCCCTTTGAATCTGTCCAATATTTTGATCTATGTTACAAGATTGCTACTCAAATAATCCTTTTCAGCAAAGCCTCAACCGCATTATGGTCATTGACCCGTAAATATTAGAAATACTGAAAGTGGAACCAAATAAATAAATTGTGACAACAAATAGAAAGCTTTTTCTGTATTTTTATGCTTGATGAGATACAAGATAAATGACCTACAAAACCTTGAAGGTATCACTCCCCTTGCAAGTCTTCTACAGAAGTTGGAAGAAACACATTTGAGAGATGCAGTTACAGTTTTATAGAATTGTGTATTGTGATGATCAACATAGCCTGTTCTTGTTGAGGTATTTTGACTTGGGAACTAATTTGACATGCTAGAACCCAACACTCAATTTGATAGTTTAAAATATTCATCAACTAAACATACCTGATACTGTGATCGGAAGGGCGCCATATGCAATAAGCTTCTCTAGAACATGCATTGTAATCTTTCCAGAACCACTTACAGCACATCTAAATGGTAAATTCAGAAACGAATAATAATAAATAAATGCTAAAAAATTGCAAAAGCAGCTCAGCATCAACTAAATGCTTTATTAAGTATATTAAGCAGCTAATAAGCCTAATACAGGTGAGAAATATTCAGATATTTGCAAGAATCTAATGCAATCATGTCTAAAACACAATACATCTCACTGCATTATAGTGAATGTAAGAATATATTCCTGTTGGCCTATACTATGCCATTAGCTTGAGGGATAGTGACATCAACAGTAACAAATTTTCGGAGTCAGGGAGGAACCTTAGTCCTTTGATTTCTTTATTCATGTCAGCGAGCATAAGCTGCACAAAGAAAACCTGCAAAAGCATGATGAGTTTGTTAGATATTAAGATGCTTAAACAAGAGTGATACAGTGGGTTCATTAAACTCAAGAAGACAAATATATAGTGAACCAGAGAATAAAGAATTTCACGCACAGGTAACAATCTCAAAGGCAAAGCAGAGAATAAAGAAGTTCACACATGGAAGCACACAGCTAGAAATCACAAAACTTAAAAACACATGCAAGTGTAGTATCGAATAGTTTGATGGGAGAATCCTTACCAACCCATAGCCAGTAGCTTCAGTTCGAAGGCTAGAGCCAGACCAAAATATCCTTGGCCCTGTAAAACTTCCCTGCATGAGTTAGGCATGAATATGAAGGAAAAGATAAGTCTCTTTCCATGATGAATACTGACATAACAATAAAATTGAAGCATTATAATGTAAAATGGAAGGTCTTAGAGAACAATACAAATCATAACTTGGGATTTTACTAATTGCTTAAGTTTTTGGGCTGAAATGGTTCTTTGATATAGTATCGGAATCTTAATGAACATACAGTCATGAGTTCAAATCCCACCACATCTCTTCTCTTTTCTAATTAAAAAATAATTAATAGCATAAAATAATTCAGGCTCAAGTTTTCACTTAAGAGAACGTATTAGAGAATAATATAAATCATATCTTAATATCTCACCTAATAGCTTAAGCTTTTGGATTGAGATGGTTCTTTAATAGAAGGTACATTAAGGGTATGCCTCATGGCCAAAAAAAAAAAAAAAAGGAAAACGTGTACATGGAAGCTATAGGAAAAACAGGAAAAAGGCATCTAACATAATAAATTTTTTATAGTTAGATTATCTAGAACAAGCGACCTTCAGTTCAAGACTACAAGGCTCACTTTTATCCCAAGAAGAGCGGTATTGTATAATTTGATTTTAAAAGGAGAAAAGTAGCCTGTCTAAAGGTAGAAAAGGAAGGACTGATATTTTGAATCAATTATAATAGAGAAATGATTTCTCTCCTTTGCACTTACATCTTGTCCTAGTTCAATGAAGTTTCCAAAGAAGAGTTTTTTTTCAATCAAAAGCTCTAATCTCTCCCCGTCTATTGTATTTTTATTTTTCCCTCAATCTTCACAACCTCCTTCACAAGTAGACATGACAACGCATGGAGAAAAGACATGCACACATTCTGACATTCACAACATTTTAAGTATTCAATAATCTTTAAGAACATCCAATTCAATATCAACAACCAGAGAGTGAGAATGCAACAATCTCCAAAACTTATTTCTCAATAATGCAGTTCTTTACAAGGTACAATAGTTTTCCTTGCCTATGTGTCTTCAATCAGCCAATGCTATAGAGGCCCTAGCTGATTGAAATGCTCTTTTATTTGTTTCCTGGGTTTCTTTTCCTTTTTCAGGGGATGCTTTTGTATTCCAGTATTGTTCATCCACTTCTATTTCTTTCTATAAAATAATCTGTTTTATAAAAGAGGAGGGGAGAAGCAAGCACCAGAGAAGGAAAAGTAAAAGTACCTGAAAATGACCTGCTAAGCGTCTATATTGTCCAAGTAGATACCCCATTTCTCTCGTACCAACACCCATCTCCTCTGATGGAAGGTCCTAAGAAGTTACAAGATGAAATCAGACCAGTGGAACCATGAGTGAGCATTAGACATTAGAACAATTAAAGCAATAAAATCTTCTTCTACTTGCCTTGTCCGGACCCAGATATCTATAGATCTCATTCATGAAACTTTGGCAGAAGCGCATAATCTGTCAGTAAAGGTTTCATAAAAAATATATGAAATACTTTCAGAATTTCTGAGAATTACAAATGAAAAAAATTATAAAGTCATCAAAACATAGAATGAACCAATGCCACCTCATTTTCAGTTTTTCCTTTTGGATCAAAATCACTTCCACCAGCAGCCCCTCCTAGTCTGTATGGCGATAAGGCATTCTTTAATGTCTGCAGCAAAGTAGAGAGAATGACATAATGTAGCATCTGCATGAGTTTTGTCCTCTTATTGTATAGGACAAGTTAGATCTTCATTTAAGTTTCTATTGTTCTAAACAAATATTTTCTGCTTCATGCCCATCAGTTTAGAAGGGAGAAATGTAAAATGCTTGGCAAAGTTTCATCATGAAATTAGGACACAGAACGGTGGAAGTTAGTCCACTGAAGACAATAAATACAATGAGTACCTGTCCAAAACCAAGAAACTTGGCAATACTTAAGTTCATTGATGGGTGGAAACGAATACCACCCCTACATGGACCCAATGCCTGGTTAAAATGTACCCGAAAACCTCGATTGACATGTGTCTCACCCCTGTCATCCACCCAAGGTACTCGAAAAACAAGCATGCGTTCGGGTTCTAATAAGCGTTCCATGATGTTGACGTAACTGAAACAAAGGAAAATTTTAACTTGAACTCCTTTTCACTTTTAATGGCTAAGAAAACAGGAAATAAAATAAGAAATGCTTTGCTATATGGTGACTTACTGAGAGTTTTTTGCAATAACTCTGTCTAAAGCATGAACAGCTTCCTGCACTGATTGTATAAACTCAAGCTCATGAGGGTCCCTTTTAAGTGCAGCTTCAATGATAGATCCAGCTGTTTTTGACATAAGAGCTTCATTTACGGAACATTGTCATGAAATGGACAAAAGGTATATTTCAGCAAGAAAGTTTATGAAAAAGAAAAACTTTATGATAGCAAATGCAGTCACAAGAATGGTTCGATATATATATATGTATGCAACCAACAAAACCGCTTGTTGAAATCTAAAAATCCACCCTTGAGAGAAGAAAAGCATGGATAAGCAACCAACCTTTTACATAAATGGTTTTATCGACCACAATCTTATCCTTGGAGGCCATCTGCAGACGAAGAGCTTCTTTGTGAAGCAAACTATTGTTATGCTCTTCCAATGCACTCATCTGCATATTCCGACTGCCTTCATTCCCATATGGATTCCTTCGATGCTTCCTCCCATACTCTTTGCAAACAGAGCAAAATATCCTTGCTGTTCCTTCTTTCACATCCACGAATGCCCACTTGTAGGTATCTGCCCATTCCTCTCTCCATCTTTTGACCACCTTCTTCTTCCTTTTTACCGGTTGTGTCTTTGACACATCTTGTTCTTCATTTGAAAATTGAGATGAAGCCATCATGTTCTTGACTTCATCATTTTCCTCTGCAGATGGTTCTCGTGGTCGACCACCCATAATAGGAGTGTTAGCAAATGAAGGGTCATCATCTGCACGGCCAATTTCCAAATCGATCTCCTCTCCAAGCTCTCTGACCACCAAATGATGCCTCTGTGCCTGCTGAATCAAGTTCATGTCATCCATAGTGGAATTCATCCTTATCCCCTCAGCTGCTAGCAACATGCAGCATCACAATCCAACCCACGCGGTGCTCCTCTATTGATCAATTACCTGTATAATTCTCAGTAACTGCCATCAAAGATTAAATTAGCTTCCAAAAGATGATGAAAATGACAAGATAACTGACAGAAAAAAGAACTAAGATTTGATTCGCATGAATCTCATTAGGAGTGACTTCAGAACGCTGGAACTACAAAAATTGCAATTTGATAGAGCCTAAAACTTGCATGCCTCAGTTACATTCAATAAAAAACTTGAGACTTTCTTCTACTGTCAAATTTTTCAGCGACATGTAACTACGAACACAATCTATTATTAAAAGAACAGCTGAAACAAAGTGGCATAAACCTATTATCTAATCAAATATCATAAATGCAATTAACGTTGTCTTGTCACACGACATAAATCCATTTTACACATGCATGTTGTGTCGTAACAATGAAATGATCTTCGAACCACCCACTAACTTCCATTGCCAAAATTCAGCGTTACCATATAATAAATTACTTCCCAATTTAAAGAACAAAAAACACACAAGCAAAAAACATTGAACTTGGCTTACTAAAACAATCAGGCAAGTTTGATTGACCTTCCAATCCTGTTTACTAATCCACCGCTAACTACTTCTATAAACTAAGCAAAAAGGGTACCCATAAACACACTCAAAAACCGAAATTCAAACATTACCATCCTTGATTAGTCAACCAATACCAACAAAACTACTCAGACACACAAGTTGTAAGGCCAAATTGAACATGGCTAGAGCTTATAAAGCCATCAAGATGAGTTTTTTTATCAAACCCACAGGTTAATTTTAGATTTTGAGCAAAACCTAGAAGCCTAAATAGAAAGGAAAAAAAAAAAGTACCTGAAAGAACAAACGGAATGGCTAGGCAAGGTTGCAGTGTAAAAAGACTTTGGTTCTCTTCTTTTCTCTTGGGCTCTAAAAATCTCAGCTTTTCTTGGGTCACAGTCACAGCAGTGATTAGTGAAGCTGCTGAATGTTAAGATAGTGAGATCGAGCAGCTTATTGTAAGCGAAGACAAGAATCTGTCTGTCTCTTTCAGGCTCTTGTTGATCAGTCCCTCTGTCTACGACAGAATATTATAGCTAATAATAAAAATAAAAAAATTTAAACAGAGGTTGCATTTTGATAAAAACATTTTCCCCCTTTTCTGTTTGGGTATTTCCTTTCCTTATCAATAAAAACCTGTTTGTTTCTTTATCAATAAAAACTTATACTTTTAAGAATATTTATTTATTTATTTATATTATTTTTATATATTAATATAAAAATTAAATTTTAAAAAATAAAAATAATATACTTTCAAATAAAAACATATTAAAAGACAATTTCTACTATAATTTTAAACATTGCTTTTTAATTTCATACAAGGCAAGGAAAACAATTTACAATAATGAGGAAATCTTATACAAAGAAATTCTGTATTTTAGAGTTGATTTTAAAATTTATATATTTCATTGTATCAATAAAGTCATGAATAAAAGAATTTGATTTTTTTTTTACTTGGTAATAATTTTATCTACATCGATACATATTTTTTTCTTCTTAATTTGTATAGTTAACCTTTATATATTAAGTGTTTATTTGACACCGCGTTTCAAAAAAAAAATTGAGAAAAATTAAAATTTTATTTATTTATTTTTATTTTAAATTAAATATTTTTTTGTGCTCTTACATCATTTTAATATGTTGATATCAGAAATAATTTAAAAACAAACATCATTTTAACATGTTTTTAAACAAAAAATATTTTAAATAAAAACTTCATCTACACTTCTAAATCGGCAATAAAAGATTTAAAAATAGAGTACTATTTTCTTGGTCATAATACTTTTTTTTTCTTTTTATATTTTTAAAATGATAAAAATAATGTTTATAAATTGTAGAATTCACAATTTTGTATTCTACTTATTTCTTTGGGATGAATAAACTTTTTATATAGGTTAACACCAATATAGAATATCTAAGAGATTCAAACAATTCTTGTTATACATTTGTTACAAGTATTTATTTGGACAATATCGGTTAAAGAATAATTATTAAAAAATACAAAATATGATGTTAATAGTTTGTTTGGAAACAGTTTTTTAATGTAATTGGATTTAATTATAGTTTTTTATTTAAACTCAATTGATAAAAAAAATTAAAATATATAAAATTTAATTCATTTTGTTTCATGTATTGCTCTTATTATTTTAAAAATAATATTAAAAAAAGAGAGACTAGATGAGTATTTTAAAAAAGTTTTAATATTAATTTCTTAAAAACAATTTAGAGAAGCTGATCTATAATTTAAATTTTAATATTTAAAATATAATTTTTTTTAAAAATCTTTTAATTAAATTTAATTTGAGAGATATGTTGAGATAAAGATTTATAGTCGAGTATGTAAAGGATATAACGTGGACAATTGATCATATCAGTTCATAATAATTAGGTAAAAAGTTCATCATTTTAAGTGTTCAACAGTATAATTGTGGTTGTTTTTGAAATTAATTTTTATTTAAAAATATATTAAAATAATAATTTTTTATTTTTAAAAAAATTATTTTTGATATAAATACATGAAAATAATCTAAAAACACCAAAAAAATAATTTAAAAAAAAATAAAAAAAAATATTTTTTTAAATTATTTTTGAAATACAATGTTAAACAGGACTTAAGTCATTGATAACCGATTAGGTGAATTATAGTAAATATAAAAGACATTTTTATGAATAAATATTTCCTGAATGAAAGTATATGATATTTAAAATAAATAATTATGATCCATATTTTTAGCTATAAAAGTAAGGAGTATAAAATTAATTTATTGCTCAATATTTAATAGTATATAGTTAGAAAATACCCATATATGTATTTAACATACGAACTCCTAAAGTAATAGCCTCACAAGGAGGCTTTATTTTAATAAATTGCATCTAAGCATAGTTAAAAACAAAACAATATTTTTCGTTTCGTTTTATCATAAGAAAGTTTCATATATTTTTTTTTAATATAAAAACATAAATATTTAAAATTTTAATTAGAAAAAACACTATGTTGAGATTTTTATTTTGAATATAAAATTAGGTTGATTATATTATAAAAAAATGAATGCAATAAAATATGATATAAAAATACAATGATTTTGATTTTTAAAATTTTAATTTTGATTATTCGTACTTAGTAATATTCATGATAAACAAAATCGAAAAGGCTCCAAAAAATAAACTTTGGCAGATCATTGAATGTCATATACTAACATTTGCATTCTTAGAATACAAAACCTTAATGCCTTCTCCCACCAAATTTAGTAATATATTAATATTTGTGAGTTTATTTTGTATTAAATTATCTCTTTATTCAAATACAATCTACGTGTAACAAAAACAAATAAGGTGTATGATGATCACCAGATTTTTTTAATCAAGTATTTATTACATATTTTTATATAAAAAAAAATATATGTATCATTTTATACAAAACTTGATCAATTCTAACTAAACTAATTTCCTTGGTTTTTAAAACTACTAAAAATTGAATAAAATGATATAAAAAAAACTAAGAATGTAAATATATGAGGATATTATTAAGTAAAAAACTAAAAGGCACCTTGATTTATTATGGATCTTAATAGTCCATTTTTTAGTTATTTATTGTTTCTCCTTTTTGATTGAGTCCTTTAATAGCCATTTGCTAATAACTTGTTAACAAATGACTCAAATTACAGGAGATCAAAGTGAGAAAAAAAAATGAAGAAAATAGGTGATGGACTCAAAATTGGTGACCAAAGTTTATTTTGGTCCTTATATTTTCTAAATGATTAGTTTTCAATCCTTTTATTTTTTTTTAAATTTTGATTTTATTTCAAAACTTTCTTTCTCTTATTTTCTTAATCTATGATTTGAGAGAAGATAGAAGAAGTTGCGGGATTTTAATGGTAAAGAGAAAAATAATTACCGACACCGGTTATGGCCTTGAGAAAAGTTGTTCTTTGTGCCAACTATTTCATTCAATGAAAGGAGTTATACTGATATGTTTTTTGATATTTTATCACTTGAGATGACAAATATGAGATCAAAAAGTTTTTTCGACTCCATATTGGTTTAAGATTTTTTATTTTATTTTATTTTTTAAGGACATAAATATGTTGTCCCCAAGGGACGTAGTGTGATGGCAGAGAGCTTGTGATATATACAGTAGATCTTGAGTTTAAGTCAGGGTATGCACTCCTTGTAAGAGTTTGGGACAACTAGAATTTTATTCGCTCACCTTGGCCTACAAAATGTGTTTTCCAAAGGAAGAGGTTTCCAAAAAAAAGACATAAATATGTTGATTTTAATGTATAATAGACTTTTTATCATGCTTTTATAAAATATAGAATCAACATACTTATCGGTAAAATCTGAGATGAATTTGACATATGTGGTCATAGACGTACGAGCATTACTGTTTCCTTTCATGCAAGACATCTTAACCATATCTCTAGCATACTTCGATTGAGAAATAAAAAAATTGATCATCACTTTGCTTTATTTGTATGCAATTTTTTTTTAACTCACCAATCATATTCATTTCAAATTCAAATCTCATTTCTTTAACAAACTCATGAGAGAATGAACTATGAGTAACTTTAAACACAATGTCATCAATTTGATCAAGAAGTAGATTTCCACTATTTTTCTAATGTAAAAAATCTTGTTAACTTGTTTCTTTTAGAATTGTTATCGAATAGATATTTTGATAACCACCTGTACCATGCTTGCGATGCTTGTTTTAGACCATAAAAAATTTCTTCAACATGTACACAATATCTAGAAACAAAATATCAGTGAGACCTTTAGGTTGTTAAACATAGACCTCTTCTTGTAGAATTCTATTTAAAAATTCACTCTTCATATCAATTTGACACAAAATTGGAGTTCAAGTGAAAAAAATTACAAGTGGTATACAAATAAATCCAAATGAGCTACATGTAAAAATGTTTTATAAAATCAATCCCCATGACTTGGGTGTATCCTTGTGCCACCAGTCTCATTTTGTTTATTTATTATTGTTCCATGTTCATTTGATTTGCTCTTGAAGATCCACCTTGTTCTAATTATGTTGTCACTATCAGGATGCAAAACCAATTCTCATATATCATTTTTTATACATGACATCAATCCAACTTTTATCTTTTAGAGCATTTTCAATATTCTTAGGTTTAATATGTACTAAACAACACAAATAAGACTTGATTGATAACTTTTTTTAACCTCATACTTTTATCTTATTTTCCAATAATGTTCTTATTAGGATGATTGTATTTTATTCACGAGGAAGGTTTTTTCTCCCGTGATTGTTCAAAAACATGTGAAGAACTCTCCTTTTGGTCTTTTTCATCCTATTATGACGAGGTTTCTTTAGTTATCTCAATAATTTAGCAGTATCTTTCTTGACAAATTCCCTTAATGCCATCAACCCTATTGATTGATTCCATAATAGTTTGAGTTTGTAGGTTGTAAGCTTTATAGACTTTGTTATGTGATTAGTATTTAAGAAAGATTTTTATCACCATTGCTATTAAACTAATTGAAATCTTTTCAATCTATCAAGATATAGTAAGAGCTTCCAATCACTCTAAAGTAATTTACCTTTGGGTTTCTTCTTGTTTTATAACTCATAATTCAAAATATATACAACAATGTTAATATTCAATATAATTTAATTAATAGTTGGGTTATAATTCGAGACAAAGTATTCCGAAGGACTCGACTGGGCGGAATAAAAAAAAAATAAAAGTTACCAAGGGTGATTCTTAGCCCTTGAAAATAGAAAAAAAAAAAATTATTGACATAGACCCTTAGTGGCTATGGATCGAACCAAACCCGGGTTTGAATCCAGACCCGAAATCTCCTTTTATTACATAATGACAAGAAATGATAACACCTTAAAATCGACGAACCTGAGAGTTTTCCTTTTGCTCAAGCAAACACGAAAATAAAAAAACAAATCATCCATCAAAAACTCATCAATCATGTTGACAGGTACTTCTCGATAATCTCGAAAAACCCATTATTGTGACGCTTGCTTTTTTTTTTTTGGGTTGATTTCTGAATTTCATGAACTGGGTAATCGCTGATTATTGGGTTTTGTTGATCAAAGGCTTGGAACAATTAGTGTAATTTATGAACTTGTTCGTTTTTGTTTTGTTTTAATCATTGGTTTATTTTTCTGATCATATTTGGGTAGAGAGAAAGAAAGAATATTTTATAGCTATAGCTATGGCTATACATAGATTAGAGCAAATCGATTTTTTTTTTCTTCTGGCAAGTTATGAGAATCGTGAAACTCTGTGTAAAAAGTGAATATTTCTTGAGATACGTTTGTAGTCGGTGATTATTGTTTGTTGTGAAACAGTGCTAGAAATCTGGCACTAGGATTAATGAAATAGGGAGTTGGACCGAAAATTTGAGGTTACAGCAATCAGCTTATAGAAAGTTTGGCTTTTTAAGCAAAATAGAATGCAAGAAAAGGATCGAACTCCAAATAGCTTTAGATGGAGATTCAGTTGAATTGTTTTTGTGTAGATACCATTTGTAGGTCCAGGTTTTGAATGTTATCACACTCAGTATAAGTCTTGCGGTGAGTCTTATGCAATGGTATGTCTGAGTGTATTCTGTTTTCTTTTTCTGTCTTTTTAACTCATTTTAAGAATTTCTCAACTTCAGTGGAAAAATCGGATCTGTACCTTTTCATTTATCATTTGTTCAATTGTTTTAGAATTTTGGTGCTATTTATCTTCTTTTGTAACGATTCAAATGAATTGGCTCAGTGAGTGTAAAATGGCAAAAGGAGCTGTTCCCAAAGGTGGAAATAGACACTAGCCAGCCCCCTTATGTTTTCAAATGCCAGCTGCATGATTTGACTGGAGTGCCCCCCGAGAGGCAGAAAATTATGGTTAAGGGTGGTTTGCTGAAGGTAATTAGATGTTTTTCTAAACCTACATGAAAGTTTTCATTACTTGCAGTGGTCAATTTGATTCATATTATTTTAATTGTGATTTTGTAGGTGTTATTAGGAATTTGTTGCCTTTTAATACACTTTTTCTTCTTTAACTTCATTGATTGACAATGCAGGATGATGCCAATTGGGCAACCTTAGGAGTGAAGGAGGTAATGATCTTTATGATTGTTTTACAACTACACAACTGTTATTCTTGTGTAACATGATGCTAAATAATGGTGTACATTCTTAAACAATTTTCTAGGGTCAAAAATTGATGATGATGGGGACTGCAGATGAGATTGTGAAAACCCCAGAGAAAGTCCCTGTTTTTATGGAAGATCTTCCAGAAGAAGAACAAGTGGTTGCTGTGGTATTTTTCTTCAACCCTTTTCATCCATCCATGATCTAAGAATTCATGGCCTGCTGCCTTTTGGAATTTGTTGGTTTATATAATAACCTTCTAATCGATGTAGAAACTGGCATTAGAAGTTATAAACTGCTGACAAATGGAGTTTATTAGCTTTCACCCCTAAAGGAATTATTGATTTTCTCTCTTTTATTTATTTATTAATCTGATAAACTTAAGGGAGCTTAATGAAACAACTTCTAAATTATTGCGTTCTGAAGTGATTGTGAGCCTTTCATTGAAGTAGTTGATTATAGAGATATCACAAAGTAATTATGCATACATACATACATATATATATATATATATATATATTCTTTTTTCCAGTTGTTGCTACCTTTTCCTGCATTCTCTCGTTGTATTCTATGATACCAAGCTCCTAGATTGTAGGACCCACATAAATGACATGGATTTGTCTGTTTTTTTTTTTTTTTGAGTTGTGATAGTTCCAAGCAATCAGATAATTGCTGCACAAGTTGAGCCTTGACCGATAAATGACTACAAAACCATGCTTTGTCCTGCTCCAAGCAAAGCAAATGGAGTTGTACCATTTGCACCTCTGGCTAGTCTTGGCCTAGTTGTGTTATTCAAGAAACAAGTCATGCCTCATCTAATGTGGGATAAAAAAAGTTTTAAAGCCTAAAAGATAGAAAAAAAAGGAGTGAAGAGAAAAAGGCAAAGAAAGAGAAGAAAACGCCAAAGAAGAGAAGAATGGGGGTTAGAAAAGTCTGCAACTTTGAATTTTTTATTCAATTCATCAAACTCCCTTATATTTAGAAAAACATATAAAATCTTACTTTACCAATGAACATCATCTTAGTAAATTTAACTCGCCTATTGCTAGACAAGTTATCTCTCAAAGAATTGATACATGTCAGGATTCCACATATCAAAGATCCAAGAATCATGGTAATCGTCAAAAGTGGGGGCTTTTATTTTATTAGGGCTCATGACTCACTCATCAAGGTCATCATGTCTAGACTAACCTAAATGATAGCCATACTAGTGACTTTTAGGGTGAAGTTGCCTATAATATTTGTTCTTGTGATGTTTCTTCGTCTCTGGGTGTCTTATTTGAGAAATTTCTTGCAGTTCAAGTCTATTACACATGTTGGTCATCTAGATTTGTAGTTCCTCTTAAATGGCCTTAAGCGTATCACTAAGGGTCAGACTTACAGTGACCCTTGGTTATGCATCCTGGGCAAACCTGTGATTGTCTTTCCGTTAGAATGTCATTGTCTTGGTGGAATGGAAAAGTGAAACGCTGGATTATGCAATTATCAGTGACTAAATATTTGATAATCTGACTTTTCTAATGTCATTGTCTTGGTGGAATGGAAAAGTGAAACGCTGGATTATGCAATTATCAGTGACTAAATATTTGATAATCGGACTTTTCTAGATTCTTGATTGTAAATGCTATTTATATATATTTTCATCTATCCTTTATTATGAATATCTAGTACTTTCTATTTGCTTTCTTTATTCCTTCTTTAATGTCACCAGATATTGTTTTTATTTTAATGATCTTTTATCACTAAATATTCTTGTTTCATTTTAATACTAAATTTGTTTCTATTGACAGGGTCACACTGCTGGCCTCTTTAATCTAGGGAACACTTGTTACATGAACTCAACAGTACAATGTCTGCATTCTGTTCCAGAGTTGAAGTCTGCTTTAGTCAGGTGAGTTCTCTTTGTGAATGTCTCTGAAACTAGTTTTCAAGTTGCAGATCGAATGTGGATACCTTTCTATTACTGAAATATTGTTATCATTGTTAAATTTGGGCAGTTATCCATCTCAAAAAAGCAGTGATTTGGATCATACATCTCATATGCTGACATCCGCTACTCGAGAACTATTTAATGAGCTTGATAAAAGTGTAAAGCCTGTGGCACCTATGCAGTTCTGGATGGTTTGTACTCGTTTCCTGCATTATTTGCAGCATTTGTTGACGTCTTTTCTATTTGAGAAGCTTTTTGTAATATGACATATAAATGGGATGAAGTCCTCGTATGAATGTTGATGCTCCTTTTTCAAACATATAATCGTTTAACAAGCTGTCACATATGTGAAGTCTTATTGATTTTAGCTGAAGAAATGTATTCCAGAAAACTAGAATGTTGCTGGGCAAAGAACTCTGATGGATGTTTACATTGATCTTATTTATTAGGACTTTCATGTTTACCCATTCCATGCTTAATATTGTGTGAGAATAATTAGGTTTAGTTCCTAATGACATGCAAAACTATCCGCCTTTAATAATGCAAACTCTTGCATATTATTGTCATCATTAGGTTTTCAGTCTTGCAGTCCATCAATTGATGTTTCCATGATAAGCCTATATTTGAATATTTGCTGTTGCATTATTGCGCTTTGATTGTTTGGAAACAGGAGAAAAAGCATACCACATTTTACTTTACCCATTTACTTTTGCAGGTATTGCGCAAAAAGTATCCGCAATTTGGCCAGTTGCATAATGGAGTGTACATGCAGCAGGTTTTTCCAAATATCAATATGCCTAACATAAAAGTTGTAACAACATAATTACTTGTAATGTTGATCTATGCATTTTGAAATATAACAGGACGCTGAAGAATGTTGGACACAGCTTTTATACACCCTTTCACAGTCACTTAGATCACCGAATTTCAGGTATCTTTGGTTTGTGCATTTCTGAACATAAAACATTGTCCATGCACATGTCTTAGCTGAATTCAGCTTCATAGAAGCATGCTTTGCTCTATAGTGGATGTCATCAAAGTCAAAACTTCAACTCCATTTCAGTTTGGAGTATGGTTTGGAGATTTTTTTTGTTCAAACATAATGCCCTATATATAACTTATTGGTTTCAATATCGTTCATTATTCAGAATGCTTGCTTTCTGTACGGATACTTACCTTTTTGATTTTGACCTTTTATAACCTGCAGTGAAAATCCAGATACAATCATGGCACTTTTTGGCATTCAACTTGGAAGCAGGTGGATGTCTTCACCTCTGTAACAGTTGCATTTCTAAGCTTCCATCCACTGTTGGATTGTCAATGATGCATTTTAAATGATTATGAGTGTCTCAATTTGGCTAAGGACTACAATCTTTGAAAAAGTTTTTGTATGTGATTTTGATTGCTAGGGTGCATTGCCAAGAAAGTGGTGAAGAAAGTTCAGAGACAGAATCAGTATACTCGCTTAAATGCCACATATCACAAGAGGTGAACCATTTGCATGAAGGACTGAAGCATGTAAGATTTACGAATTATTTGGTTACCAGGATTTCATTCTTTTCCTTTTATTTGATTTTGGTATGTTGAATGCTGTATTCCTTTGCAATAGTCTGGTTTGTTCTTGCACTTAACTAGCTCTTGATAATCATTTGTCTCGTTTGAAGCTTTTGCACAATGAATATGATTCCACTTCTCCTTCTCTCAATTGCACAGACCCAAATGCAAGCCACAAGGCCATTCACTGGCCATGGCCTCCCCAAAAACTTTAAGAAACTCATATATCCCCTGATCATATGTTCCCTGAAAACTAAAAAAAATGAAAATTTAGCAATTGAAGGACAATGCATCTAAGTTAAATATGAGATGTCATCCTATTTAAAGTGTATCAACTGTAGCAGCCAATTGCAGTTGCTCATATTGGCATGAAAACTTATAATGAAATAATATTATTCTTCAAAAATATTTTTTCTAAGATAAAATAGGCACATATATATTTGGATGAAGAATACTCATATAGTCTTACAAAATGAGTAGCCAAAACATTTATGCATTGGTTCGTGCAAATTGTTAAATTATTGATATCTCGATCTGGACACCCAAGAAAATTTCTGGCTCAATCCCTGCTGCTTGTCTTTATGAACTGAAAATTATTGATATCTCGAACTGCTTGTCTTTTCATTTTCTGGCTCAATTGTTAAAAATGAAAATTATTGATATCTCAACATGGTTTGGGCACAAAGTCATAACATAAGTGTCTATGTGTTGGAGATAGTGACCACAGAAGGTTTTGCTTGCTGATAAATAACAACAGTACTCAATTTTAGGATCTTGCCTTTTCAGTGTTCTCTTGCATAAGTTCTGCATGTCAGTCCTCTGGTCCCTACCTTACAGATGAGTTAAAGACATTTTAGTGCTAGTCAACCACCATGGCAAATACAATACCATGTCAACCAGGCCTGAATTCCTAACTAATTGTTTTGGGTACGGGTCCTTTTGTGTCATTTCACACAATAGCACGCCAAATCTGCCACATAATCATAGTAGAAAAGAAAAGCTTCATTAGGTATTGCTTGTGCTTGCATTTGTAGTCTTACTAACCTTATCATTGAGGAAGTTTTACTGATTAACATGGCCAGTTTGTCATCTGAAGGTAAAAATACTGGCTTTTAGTAGACGATGCAACCATGTGGAAATACTATACTCTTGAGAACTGAGATCTTTGTGTACAATAAATGGTAGAATTCTTACAATGGACTATTACTTAAATATTTAAATCAAAATAAATGGAAATGCTTTTTATCAACTAGTGGCTGGTGATTCCCAAGTTAGTAACTAACCTATAAATGCAGCAAATATGGCTGGTTACTGTGGTTCTTTTCATAAAACCTGCTTTCTCTTTTGAGACACACTACCTATCACTTTCCACTCCTCAACTTGAAAATAATTTGTGTTGTGTTGTGTGTGAGTACACACATGCATGCACCCACACACATTAAATGCCCTGTATTATTATGTGAGATTCATGATATCTTAATCTTATTGGCTATAGGGTTTAAAGTCTGAGTTGGAAAAGGCTTCTCCTTGCTTGGGTCGCAGTGCATTATACCTGAAAGAGTCCCGTATCAATGCCTTGCCAAGGTAATAATAACCTTCCATTTGTCCTTTTCTTTGTGATTTCCCCTTTTCAAACTCTGCTATCTCTCTCTATTTTTATAAAATTTTCCTCTTAAAAGAATGAAATTTCTGATGGAAAATATTTGTTTTCAAGGTACCTGACTGTTCAGTTTGTTCGTTTTTTCTGGAAGAGGGAATCAAATCAGAAGGCCAAAATTTTACGGGTAGGGTTTCTTTTTTTATTCTGTTACAAATGAGAAGTGACTTTAAAAGTTCTGTTTCTGTGATTGTAAAATGGCTTGTTATTAAGGGATTGGATGCTCTGCCTACCCAAAAAGATTAATAGAAGCTGTACTTTTAAATATTTATGATGATACAACCTTTTTAAAATAATTTTCTTTCTTAGAAAGTGGATTACCCATTACAACTGGACGTCTATGATTTTTGCTCTGATGATCTTCGCAAACAATTAGAAGCACCCCGCAAGGTATATTTTTATCCTTTTGTTTCAGTGCTCAGCATGTAAGGGTGCTAAAGTTTTGATAATGGTTATGATTGTTCTTTACATCTCATCTCAGATTTTAAGAGATGAGGAGGGTAAAAAGGCTGGTTTGAAAGCCAAGGAGAAGACCTCGGGTTCAAAAGACAATGATGTCAAGATGACTGACGTGGAGGTGAGTAGATGGTTGAATTGTGGATGCAAATACAAATAGATAAGCCTGATGGATAAACTTGATATATTTTACCTTGTTTTTTAGGGGCCATCAAATGAGAGTGGAGAATCATCAAAGCCTACCTCCAAAGAAGGTGAAAACTTCTAAATTTCTCCTGCTTGTGATTGAAGCATCTTTTTTTGATATTTCTATTTTTCTTTTAGTGAGGATCTCCAGGAGATGCTTTGTGTTTGAGTTCCAGGACTTGCAGTTTGTATTGATAATGTTTATTACTGATGTGTCTGGCAGTACTTCCTGGATGTTGTGAAAGACTTTGGGCCAGAAAAGCTGTGCATAAAAGATGATTTGCATCCTTGATTGTATTTAATTTTTCAAAGTTGATTCTATCAATGCTGCATTTTTTTGGAGATACAAAATATAATGGAAACTGTTTGTATTTATAAATGACTGATTTTTTATTTGCTACTTTCCTCACCAAAAGTTGTCTTTACTGGGGAATGCACCCAGTTTCTAGATCCAATACTTGACCTTTCACTGCAATTGCATCTGTGAAAGTGCACTTTTTAATGCTCTCGCTTTATGTCCCAGGTGATCCTACAGATAAAGAATCACATTTAACTGGAATATATGATCTGGTAGCTGTGCTCACCCATAAGGGAAGGAGTGCCGATTCAGGGCATTATGTTGCATGGGTCAAGCAAGAAAGTGGTAAGTTCTCTAACGAGTTTGTTCAGTGTTATGTCGCTATTTTATTTTGATCGACTCATTCTTTTCAACTGATGAATTCTCAACGGTTATCCCAGGGAAATGGATCGAGTTTGATGATGATAATCCTATTCCACAACGGGAGGAAGATATAACGAAGCTCTCTGGAGGAGGTAAGCTAGCCTGATTGGATAATGGACTTGTGTGGTGGGAAAATTCTGCAAACTTATTTTTGCTTATATATATATATATATATAATCACGTTCCCATCAACAACTGCCATTTTATTCTTAAGTGAAAACTGCCTTTGTTAATTCTGATGAATTTCTATCTTTTGATCTTAGGTGATTGGCATATGGCATACATTTGCATGTACAAGGCACGAACTGTCCCAATGTAATATTTTCTAATCCCATCATCTTTAGATTCAAGTCACCACTGAATTTCTTCGTAGATCCATATTGTAAAATGGACAGTAGATTTTTACAGAATTGGATTCGTTGTACTTATAGGAGTTGTCTTGTCTCATGCATGTGTTATGACCACCTGCTTTTATTTATTGGCCGTGGATTTGTTTACAATGATTTTCTTTTCAGTCGAATCTTATTGTGAGTGCCAAATTGACCTATGAAATGAAAATGGTTTTTTCACTGCTTGGCATGGACTCATTGTTCATGATTTCGAACTTCTAGTTATCTAGAACCTCATCAGAAATCAGAGCTCAGATGTTGTAATTCTCATTGGTCCTGCTAAGAAATGCATGGATATGGTCAACAGCTTCTATTGAATCTCAAATAATTAGCTATCAAGATTTAAAAATAATTGTAGTTTTGTTTTTTATTAACTTGTTTTTTTATTAATAAATTATTATAACTATTCTTTTAGGGGGGGCTGATTGGTCGTTTAATATGATTCTAAAATTCTAAATTCCTTGGTCAAATGGTTGAAACAAGTATTGCTGAAAACATAATCATGAAATGATGAACTGGGCACTGCAAAGATGCTTTATTTAAGGATTTTACTTTCAATTGTGATGGTCATTAGATTGTCCTAAAAAAGTGAAACCCACTTCTAACCATAGTTAAGTTCAGATTTGTCTTTCAAGGAAACTAAAATAAATTTATTATACAAAAAGTTTTGAAAGGATAGAGGCACCTCTCCACAATTGAATAATGACAAAATGAACCCTATGAAAATACTAATCTATCCCTATAGTCCAGCTATAATAGCTCTTTGTTTAGGGGCAAGAGTATCATTCTACTATTGCAATCCATAGTGTCTCCGTATAATATACAATATTTTTTCATTTTAATTATCTTTTTTTATTATTATTATTATTAATAATAATAGATTGGATACAACCTATATCTTCCAAAGGGACTATTAATTCAACGAATATGACTAGAAAATATCTTAAATGTGAATTAATTAATTGATCGCGTGACTTCTAACACTGATGTCTTGAATCTTCTTCAGTAATGTGATGCAATCAGGTCAAAATCAAGTTTCAGTTGCCACGTGCTATCAAAGTTTTTTTTTAACTAAAGATTATTAAGAATTAAAAAAATCTAATTTTTTTAAAAGATATATATAATTTTGAAAACTTCGGCGATTAAAATTTTTGATAATGAATTTAAAATTATATTTCCCAAACCAAGTTTTTAATTTAAGATTTTGTATAATTATTAAAATCTTCAAAATTAACTTATGATGGAGAATTTGCAATTTTAAATAAAAAAAGTTAATGAATGATTTGTTTTGATTATTTTTAATTTCTGAAACATTTATATTTTTTAAAATAAACATTTGTTTTTTTATTCCTTAAAACATATATAATTTTTTTTTTTATTTCCATGAAATAAACAAACAAAAAAATTCCTATTTTTTTCTTATAAATATAATCTAGGCCTGTAATCTAATTTCATATATATATATATATATATATATATATATTGCATTTTTTCCCCAAGTATTTTATTGCATCTCACAGCATGCATGCACGCATGACTTCTAATAAATATACAATAATTCCAGTGACAGAGTTCCATGAAAGCCTGCATGGACGTAACTTGATTTCTTAAATCCCGAATCTGAGTACGGAATATACATACTGCTGAAGCAAGATCGAAGTGATCCATTAGGGCATCATTTCAACACTGAAAAGAAAAGAAAAGAAAAGGTTTAGCTGATGAAATGGGCAAAGACTAATCATCCTCCCAGCTAGATTGTATGGAATGGGCAAATGGGCAGCCAGTAAAGTTTGCTTGATGAAGAATTGGTGACCCAAAAAGAATAAACCATACAAGTTTCAAAGCATGATAAAGAATCAATTGAAAAATTGCATTGAAAGTTTCAAAAGCTCCATCCCACCAATATCTACTTTAAACTACATTCACTTTGAACCTAGCGGCAAATACTGAAAATCCTTTACGTTTTGCTGTAGATGAGCTACAATCACATTTTCGTATGACTTCAACCCAACACAACTTTGTCATAATGGCATCTTCTATTTTAGAAGAAATGGGGCAAAGGGTGGAAAAAGGAAAGGATCTAGCTGGCTCCATGGAGAATGAGAACATGCTGCTTCCTCGTCGATTCTGCAGTAGCCGTTCCAGGACAACGATATAACATAGCAGTTGCTGCAGGTTGAAGCCATTGAAATGCAAAAATTGTTGTAGCCTCCACCTAACTTGGTGGGAATGGAAAAGAAATCTTCTCCAACAGCATACATTTCTTCCTGGGATCATCTTTTATGCAGAGTACATGTATAAGCTGTTTGCGGCAGCACAGGCAATGGAGTTTTCAGTCGGATGCCATGCTAGGTGAAGCAACTTCGTGGTGAAATCAAAAGAATTTCCATTTGCATCAACTCCTGGGGCTTCTGCTCCTGTTAGTGAGTGATCTCCAGATTAATATAATAAAAACAAGTTGTTAGAGTGACAAAAGATGAAGAGGGGTGCAACGTAGGAAGGAAGAAGAGGTGATGTGAAGGCACTGACCCCGTCTTACAACACGTGTTATGCTGCTTAGTGATCTTGAAGGCCTTGAAGGGGTCTGGACTTGTCTCCTAATATTGTAGTCAAGATTTATAAGATATTAACTATCAAATCAATAGTTTTAATCTCACTGTCATGTGAATCAGAAATTACCTCATTGGATTTTTGCTGGCTTCTAAAGTTGATGCCTCAGTACTTCCTGGGGCACGACCAAACACTCGGAATAGATTGCTTTGGACATGAAAAGAAATAACATATTATGGCACAAGGAGAGAGTGTCAATAACAATAATACAGTCACCAGATGTATGGACATGTAAGAACCAGACCTGTAGGAGCCTGTTGCTACTCGCAATCCATCGCCACTCAAACAACACTCGAATTTATCAAAGATGGAATCATTTTCATATAAATCACACAACTGGGTAAATTCAAAAGATATAATAATTAGAATGGACACGACTAAACAAAGTTTTCAGGTTAAGTTGTCTAAAGAAAGAAATCTCACCTTTGGTCTTAAGTATTCATGAACTTGAAAGGTTGCAACTGGACCTGAATCCATATTGATATCCCACAGCTATAATAAAGAAAATAGACAACTGTGAATAAATAAAAAATATTCTAACTTAACTTCAAGTGGACATGAATGAATAACTTCTTTAGGTATCATGAAAATAAAATCAACCACTCTAAAAAATAGGATGTGTTTTTTTTTAAAAACATTCACGCAAAACCAAACCAGAGGTAACAGAAAATAAATGACATGCATTTGATATTTTTGAGATATTTTCCAGTTTCTTGAAAAATCTTTCAAGAAAACAGAAAACTACACAGATTGTTTTTACCAGAGAAATGTTCTTCTTGGAAACTTGGTTTCTAATTTTAGCAAGTTTAGAAAGATGAATTTTTTTCCTTTTTTTTTTACCCATTCCTTCCAATTTACAAATAAACCAAACATTTTAAAGTTAGGGAAAAACAATTTCTCAGAACAGATGAATTGAAAGAAAAAAAGAGAACAAATTCGAAAGTCCCTATAATGTACTCTTGCCCTCCAAACATGTGAAATTAACAGGTCCAGGTAAATAAAAATCTCTTAACATTACAAAATAACATAACATGGATCATCAATCCATACTCTTTCCATCATCCAGAAATTTGCATCTTTAGAAGTTAGTATAATGTATGCCTAACATTTTGTTCTGTGGTCAAAATAGCTTCAAGGTAAACAAGGTTTCAGGGTTGACCAGCTTGCAAAAATGCTTATTTTATCATAAAATTTCATACAGTAGTACCCGTTTCCCCTGAATCAACTATCTTTGCCACCATAGAATACACTGAAAAAACATGATCAAGTAAGCAAAAAGAAAAAAACAGTTTTAGAACGCTCCAACATGCAGTCTCCCAGCATTTTTTTTCCTTCATGGTTTTTCAGATTAATAATCTGAGAAGTGCCATCCTCACAATTTTATGACCAGAATATCCAATTATGTACCCAGTGTCAAATGTCTTGGAACCTTGTTACAGGACATAAACTCCTTTGTCTAGCTTACAACAACAGTTAATAAAAGAAACAAATTTGCAGGAAAAAAACAATTTCTATCTCTAGACATTTTGCTTGATGTTGCATTTATTGGAATTATACTGTTTGAGCATCCTGTGGATTGCAGAGATGTATTTTCTTCTATGCATAAAACCCATAACAGAGCATGCTTAAGAGGCCAGTTTTATTCAATAACCCTTGACTCCTATGACTATTTGAATCCAAAAGGCATACACCAAATTCAATGAAAAAAATATGAGCCAAAAACTTTGCAATTATATCAAGGCGAAACCTTAAGAGTCATGTAATCACGACTAAGTATATGTCTTCCATCCCTTGCAAATTTAATATCAGAGATCGAGGCGATTATTTCTGTAAAAAATGATCTGGAGCCTGGTGCCTCGGTTTCCTCAAACCTGTGTAGGCAGATGATGTTACTGGAGGGCTGTTTATAGGGTTGAAACAAGATTTCCACAAAAGACAGTTAAAACACTTACAATTTAGCATGAGAGTCACACAAAGCCGATTGTCGCAAATCAATGAGTCGTATTGAGCCTTTCGAACTGCTGTATGCTAACATATTGCAATGGCTGGGGTGGAATTCTGCTGATGTTATAACCTCTGCAGGTATAAGTGTACAGGTTGAGACCTCAAGTAGAGTATCGGCAATACAGATACTTAACAGTTGAAACAATCAATTACTCAACCATCAGGGGGAAGCTGACAGTATATATTGTCCAATAACTATTCATGAATTCGTATGGGGATGCCGAGTGAATTCCAGAAAGCAAAACATAAAAACCAAAATTTGATCAAAATTACATGGATCATGCAAATGTATATAATTAATACAATCAGCATCAGAGGCCAGAAGGCTTACCAGTTAAATCCTCCATATTTCCAGGTTTGACATCAACAATATTGAAACTTTGGTTGCTGATTTCCAAATTCCAAAGATTTATGCGTAGGTCATCAGCTGATATAAAAGTTTCACCATCACTGGAATATATCAGAGTGCAGGAAGATTAGTGAAATTTCAATAAAACCACACCACCAATATCAGACAAGCTAGAAAAAAACAAGAGAAATGCTCCAGTGCAATCTCTCATTATGTGTTCCAGATGGAGGCAATGAACAAAACTAGCACGTCTTTTTACCCACAACATGCAACTTCTAGCACAAAAGAGGCAAATAAAACGCAAAGCACTAGCCAAAAACAAGCAATTTACATGCACAGTGCAATTTTTTCTTCAAAAATGACAAATTTAACACGTGAAAAAAGGTAAAAATTAAGAAAGAAAAAAACTAAGACCAGCCAACATTCAGGCACTAAATCATAGCAGCATTTATAGCTCAAATGTCCTCTGATTTAATGTGTGAGATAATTAGCTCGCCAGTTTGAGAATAAACACCAACTTTACAAACCTGCAGAAGGGTTCCTAGAATCTTCAAAGATCATTTCATTTCAAGGCATCTGTAATGGGATAGAATTATGGTTCACTTTTTTATTTGGGGGTATCAGGAAGCTTAAAATGGTTTCTTTTGGCTCTACTCAGCAAGATTGAGGCACCCTTAGCATGTTTCTTTATTTTGTTTCTTCAACTTCAAAGGATATGTTATTCTCCCAATTGTTCCTCTGTACTATTTTCATTCTTGCATTGTCTACCTTCAAAAATATGAGCCACAAAACTGTCATTTCAATGGTAAAAGCATTCCAAATAAAAAAATAAAGCACACTAAACCAAATCTTGTCAGTCTCCATCTGTCCCCTATTTTATAGTCCATGGGACTCATAGCATTACAAGGAAAACAGAACCTTATGGACCAAATGTGATACAAGTACACAACAATAAAATACACGACACAACTACTGCGCCTCTTTTATCAGTGTCACTTTTTCTTAAGAGAAAATCTGTGGATGCCAAGTAGTAATGGTGGATTTCCATCATCAATAAGGATAGAGAAAAGTTGTAATGTACATGTGTAGACAAAGTATTGAAGTCTAATCATAGTACAATAATGAACCCAAGAACCAAACAATTAAGGAAAAATTAGAAGAGCAAACCTACTAAAACCAAATGCAAATAAAAGTTCCAAACCACCATAAAAGAAAAGGAACAACCTGTTGTTTGAAATTGAATTAATATGATAGTCATGAGCATGAGCATACACCCTTCCACATCTAGCCATCAAGCTTGTCTCATTGCTAGTCACCTAAGGGTCATCATAAGAGTTAGATCCACATAAGATGATACAAGCATTTCAGAAAACAATTTCCTTTTAACAACAACACCCAAATGCCCCCTACTCCTGCCTGAAACAGGAAATAACTTCCAGGATTATATTCCTGTCTCATATTTATTTTTTAACGAAAATATTAAAAGGCACGCATAGAAGAAACAGGGGGAACCAACTTCATCTAAATTTC